>SJXQ01000723.1:0-28751 GCA_006408695.1 Aepyceros melampus | reverse complement strand
AAATGCAAGGCCGCTAGGGGTGGGGGTGGGGGAGGGTGCAAAGAAAGAGGAAAGGCTAGACAGTGTAGCAGAGACCAGATGGTGGTGTGTCAAGATGGCAGCAAGGCTGGTTCCTCCTGAGGGCTGTGAGGGACCATCCGTTCCAGGCCCCTCTCCCAGCTTCTGCTGGCTGCTGGCAGCCTTTGGTTTCCTTGGTTTGCAGAGGCATCACCCACATGCCAGCTGTGTCTGAATTTCCCCTTTTTATGAGGAGACAGTCATACTGGATCAGGGCCCACTCCAATGACCTCATATTAACGTGATCATCTGCAAACAGCTTATTGCTAAATAAAGTGACATTCACGGGCATTGGGGATTAGGACTTCAATATCCTCCGTGTGTGTGTGTGTGTGTGTGTGTGTGTGTGTGTTGGGCAGTGGCAGTTGGGGGGACACAATTCATAAGGGTCTTAGAAAGTGTCACAATTAGACCTGTATTTCAGACAAATAACGGTACCTCCAATGAGAAGAAGGAGATGCTGAGGGCTGGAGTCGGGGAAAGGAGGATAAAGATCAGACCATGGCAGATGGCTTGCTTCCACACAGTATAAGGTGATGACAAGCAGTGGGTAGATTCAAGGGACATGTGTTCAGCAGAAAGGACAAGAAAAGACTGAGTGGACATATAGGATGAGAGAGTAAATAAGGGGTAGGAGGGATCAAGGATGCCCCCATTTCTGGACAGGAACCTGGGTGTGGAGAATGATACCGTTCAATGAGACAGGAGGTGCACAGTGATAAAGAATCTGCAGATGAGGCTTCACTCTCTGAGTCAGAAGATCCCCTGGAGAAGGAAGTGGCAGCCCACTCCAGTATTATAACCTGGAGAATCCCAGGACAGAGGAGCCTGGCGGGCTATAGTCCATGGGTTCACAAAGGGTCAGACACAACTGAGCGACTAGGCAGGCGCGCACACACACACACACACACACACACACACACACACACACAATGAGACAGGAATTCAGGAGTGCATCTGGAAAAAGGATTCTGAATTTAGGAAATGCTACCTATTTCCTCAATTTTCTCACAGGTTTTATAGGTCTAGTTCTTCTAAAAGTGATCTGAAGGACTTGACTCAGTCTTCATGTCCTTGTAATATTTGACCCTGTTACCCATTTTTTTCTTTTTGCAAACTCTCTTCTCCATGAATGATTATTTATACGTAATTGCAAAATGAATAATTCCATTTTGAAATCCTGTTGTCACCTCAAATACTTAAAACTGAACTCATAGTTCTTCTGACAAAAAAGCTCACCCATACCCCATCCCTCACCTCAGTCCAGCAGCGGTCTACCATCAGCCCAGGACAGACCAGAGTATTCTCGACCCATATTTTTTTCTCATTCTCACACGTGGTCAAAATTGCATCTATTTTTCCCTCAAGCGTTCGTGTATGCTCAGTCACTTCAGTCATGTCCGACTCCCTCAGTCCATGGGATTCTCCAGGCAAGACTACTGGCGTAGGTTGCCATGCTTGCCTCCAGGGGATCTTCCTGACCTAGGGATTGAACCTGCATTTCCTGCATTGCAGGCAGATTCTTTAACTGCTGAGCCACCAGGGAAGCTCCCTTTTCACCTCATAGTCTTTCCCAATCTTGTGCTCTCTGTGCCTCTTCTACCTTACTTAAGCCCTTACTACCATAACCCTTGGGCCTTGCATCAGCTTCCTGATTCACGATTTCCTGCCTGGCTGCTCCTTAACCCACCCTGCCTCTCACCACTCACCGCATTACTCCTCATAAAGCTACACTGTCCTCCCAACAGTCCTGCTCGTCAATCAGCTGACAGCACTCATCACTTCCAGGACAGTGTCCAACTCAGCCTCCATCCATCTTTCAAGCCTCATACTAACACCATAAACCCTCTGGTGCTCTTCAACTGGTCTGCCAATCCTCTGACATGCCTGGCACACCTCTCACTGCATCGGTCAGACTGCCGTGCCCTCTTCCTGCCTGGTCTCCCCACTTCCTGTACCTATAAATCTCAGTCATTCTCCCAGAATCACAATAAGACCGGCTACATAATTTATGAACCCCAGTGCCAAATGAAAACAGGGTCTTTCTGTTCAAAAATGATTAAGAATTTTCAGACCCTGACAGCAGAGCATGGAGCCCTTCTGAGCACAGGGCCTTGTGTGGCATGAGCCAAGCCACACGCTCATGAAGCAACCCCCAATCCAAGAATCCTTCCTTGACCATCAATCTATTCTTTCTTTCCTTCCTAAAATCTATATTGTTTGTTTATAACCCATTCTTTCTACTGACAGCATACTACCTTTGTCAATTAATCTCTATGACTACCTATGTGTTTGCAGCCTCTCTGCTGGCTCATCAAGCTCTTGTTCTTGCTGCTGCTGCATGCTATGCTGTGCTCAGATGCACAGCTGTGTCTGACTCTTTGTGATCCCATGGGCTGTGGCCTGTCAGGCTTCTCTGTCCATGGGATTATTCTGGCAAGAATACTGGAGTGGGTTGCCATTTCCTACTCCAGGAGATCTTCCTGACTCAGGGACTGAACCCATGTCTCTTGCTTGGCAAGCAGATTCTGTTACCTCTGCGCCACCTGGGAAGCCTCCCAGCTGTTAGTAGGAAATTACTATGTGCGAAGCCCTCAGAAAACAAGATCGAAAGACTCAGTCTCACAAACTGGAGGAGTTTATAATCTGGAGGTTACCAAACACACTGACAATTATCATCCCCCGTGACAAACACCGTGGCAGAGACATGCCCGGAGTACCAGTGATATGGGAGTAGAGAAGCAGGCAGGAAGGCATCTTAGAAGATGTGGAGCCCAACTTCCCCAAGTGCATAGCAGCTGGTCAGGCAAAGGAGGGGAAAGAGAATGATGAAGTGCATTTCAGAAAGAGGGACCAGCAGAGACAGACAGTGCAGAGGATGTTACGTGCCTCTCCCAACTGAAACGTCAGCTTCCAGAGGACAGGAATTGCACCTTCTCCTAGCACCTAACATGATTCATTGCTCATAGTACAAATACAATAAATATTTGGTTCAGTGAGAAGGTAAGTAATTCTATAAACAATATGGCATTTCAAAGTTAAATCAAAGAGCAAAAGTAATTAGATGTTTCAAATATACCTCTAAAATTTATACTCTCTAAGCATGAGGGTACTTCCAGAGAATTTATATATGCAGCTGCCATATAAAGACTCTTACACCTGTTTAATACTAATTTGACTATCCCTTTTTGACAAAAGTTCAGCGAAAGATGATGAGCGCTCTTATCGCCAAGTAGATTATAAAAGGAAGAGGCTGCTCATAGCTGCAAATTTTATTTTCACAAAATGTTAAGTACATAAAAATGTTATCTCTGCAATATTTCTAAGTATTAAAAAGTTGAATCCAGCACACTACGTGGGCTATGACCATTTCAAAAGCAGAAGGTTTGTGCATCTTTAGTTTATAACAATGACCTAGATACTCACTGACATTTAATAACCCGTTGGCACCAACAGAGTCATTAAAACAGATGCAGGCTGAAATGTATGCTACCTAAGTTCAACTTCTCAGGCAGGAAATACAATATTTTCTCAACTTTTCTAAACAGGTATGCTGCTACTGCAGCCGAGACCATGCTAGAGATGTTCCCAACCATGAAGAATAGAAATACAAGGACAAGAATGTTTAAATAAGCACCAACAAAACAATCTGGAGTAGGGAATGGCAACCATTCCAGTATTCTTGCCTGGAAAACCCCCTGGACAGAGGAGCCTGGCGGGCTACAGTTCACGGGACCGCAAAGAGTCGGACATGACTGAGTGTCTGAGCATGCACAGAGAAAACAACAAAAGAAAAAGTGTGAGGCAAGTATTCAGAGAGAAAGCCAAGAGCCTTTTAACCATGCAAACCAAAATATAATCAAAATTTTAAAACAAACAAGAAAAATATTTGAGGGTGGTAGACAGGAAAAGCAAAAGGACTGAAATTTAAAATTTTAGAGACAAAGCCTGATTCCAGTGTACATTAGCAGATCTTGAGTCAGGCATTTTCTCTTTCTTTAGCTGAACTTATATGTACACTGGAGAAAAATCCACCTATATCATAGGGTAACTTCAAAAATTAGATCAGTTGACACACACTAACTGTGGTCCTTGTTAGTGCCAAATTTTACTTGAATCTGAATTCATAAATTGTTATTTATATGAAAATAACTAAATATTTCACTATATTGATTCAAATTCATTCACTCAATCAATCTTTAAAATTAAAATTCAACTGGGATTGATTTTTCATCTACTCTTGCTCTGTGCTGGGTACCATAACACATCTTATTGAATACTTTCAACAAACCCAAGTGGCATTTACTTTATTTATTTATTATTTTTTATTTGGCTGTGCCAGGTCTTAGCTGTGGCAAGCAGGATCGCTGTTGCCACTTGCCAGGATCTCTAGTTGTAGGCATGTGGGATTGAATCTGGGCCCCTGCATTGGGAGTGCAGTCTTAACCACTGGACCACCAGGGAAGACCTTACTCTATTCTAAAGTAAAGAAACTGAGGCCCAGATGAAAAGTTTTTGTGCTTTCTGTTTATCTGCACTGTAACATGAAAATATTTCTAGTCAAGTTCTCCATTCTTTAAATAGAGGTATGAATCATTCTCTACATTCTAGGCCAAAGGAATGTCAGCATAATGCTGCTGCTGTTGCTAAGTTGCTTCAGTCATGTCCAACTCTGTGCGACCCCATAGATGGCAGCCCACCAGGCTCCCCCGTCCCTGGGATTCTCCAGGCAAGAACACTGGAGTGAGTTGCCATTTCCTTCTCCAGTGCGTGAAAGTGAAGTTGTTCAGTCGTCTCCGACTCTTCGTGACCCCATGGACTGCAGCCTACCAGGCTCCTCCGCCTATGGATTTTCCAGGCAAGAGTACTGGAGTGGGGTGCCATCGCCTTCTCTGTCAGTGAATTCATGCGACACAGTTTCCGGATTTCAATTACTCACTCATTAAGCAAGTGTTTATTGTGTACAACGATATGACAAGGAAGACACAAAACAAATCACCTAGGTAAAAAGAATCTAAAATAGATGATTTTAGATTAGTCTGGTGGCAGACAAAGGAACAGATGGGAAGTGATTGGAAACAGGAAGAATTAGAAAAACAGGGCTATGGGTAAAGTATGAGGCAACAACTGCCAGGCCTGGACAGTAGCAGTAGGCATGGAAGCAAGAGATATTTCTGAGGCTGACTACCTACAGAAGATAAATGAGAAGATGACTCAAGGATGACTTTGAGGTCAGTCAGCTAAGGAATTCAGGGAAGAGGGGTCTCTTGGATAGACATGTGGCATTCAGGGAAGGCACGGATGAAATCCACTGGGCCACAAGGAGATTAGGGCCACACTGAAAATGCTCAGCAGAGCTCACCTGTGCAAAATGCAAGCTACGTAACTGGAGAGTGAGGCTGGGTGAAGGCAGAAGATACAGACTGGAGCCTCATCACCATAGAGCTAACTAAAGCCACGAGATGGCTTCCAGCAGGAAGAAGCACTTAAGAAGTACATAAGCAGAAGCTCCAGGACTGACATCTTAACATTAAGTGGGAGAATCTAGAAAGATGGTACTGTGGAACCTATCTGCAGGGCAGCAATGGAGACGCAGACAAAGAGAACCGCCTTGTGGACACAGCTGGGGAAGGCCAGGGTGGGGCAAATGGAGAGAGCTGCATGGAAATAGATACACTGCTATATGTAAAACAGACCACCAGCGAGGATTTGCTGTATGACTCAGGAAACTCAAACCTGGGCTCTGTGACAACCTAGAGGGGTACGATGGGCTGGGAGGTGGGAGGGAGGCTAAAGAGGGAAGGGACATGTGTACGCCTACGACTGATTCATGTTGATGTGTGGCAGAAACCAACACAATATTGTAAAGCAATTATCCTTCACTTAAAAATAAATAAATTTTTTAAAAAGAGAGGGAAAAAAGAGCCAATTCAATCAATTTTTTTTACATGTACGGGACTATATTTAAATAAATTATTTTGTTATTTCTATTACTTTATGGATTAGATAATAAAGGACTATATTTTATTTTTCTGTATCCAGTAAAGGTTAAGCAGCAATAAGAGAGAAGGCATGACACTTTAAATTCTGTCCATTTTGAGAACTGTACTCAGGGAAAGGAAATCACAGCTGAACATGAAGTCTCTTGAACCAAATAGGAATATTAAGAATCCATTTCCATTTACACCAATGCGTGAGACCTGTTTCCATCAGCAAGTCCCTGGAAATGCTCAGCAAGTTTGAAAACGTGCTTCTGCCTGCAGTGATTCCAACAAATTCATCCACTATTTTCCTCATTCATCCTCCTTACTGCAAGGCGCTCAGCTGGGCACTGAGAGGTCAGTGGTAGATAAGATGGACACACTACTCTTGTGGAGTTCATAGTCTAGTCCATGATGGTTTATACCCTGCCTCTTTGCTTCCAATCCAAAGCAATCAGGAATGAACCTCAGTGGCATTTCTACTGTCCTTTGGTCACGTACTTCTTTTTATTTTTTGACTAGGCTAGGTCTTCACTGCGGCACGGGGGCTTTCCCTACTTGCACCATGCAGGCTCTCCAGTTGTGGAGCACAGGCTTAGTTGCCCTGCAGTATGCGGCATCTTAGTTCCCCAACCAGGGATCGAACTCGCATCCCCTGCATTGGAAAGTGGATTCTTAACCACTGGACCACCAGGGAAGTCCCTTGTATTTCTCATAAATGAAAGCTGAGGGCATGTGAACCAGTCAGTGGAAGTCTTCTTTTAGATGAATTAGTCAGAAAATGGGACAAATATACGCCCCAGTGGTTACACATTCAACCTGAGTAGTTGTGTGATTCCTGCTACCACTCCAGAGGGCTGTGTTGGTTGCTTACACAGTGAGGTTTGGGGCCTTACAAAGGCCTCCTTGTTGTTGTTCAGTCACTCAGTCGTGTCCAACTCTTTGAGACCCCACAGACAGAAGCATGCCAGGCTTCGCTGTCCTTCACCATCTCCTGGAGCTTGCTCAAACTCATGTCCATTGAGTCAGTGATGCCATCCAACCATCACATCCTCTGTTGCCCCCTTCTCCTCATGTGCTCAATCTTTCCCAGCATCAGAGTCTTTTCCAATGAGTTGCTCTTTGCATTAGGTGGCCAAAATATTAGAGCTTCAGCTTCGGCATCAGTGCTTCCAGTGAATATTCACAGTTGATTTCCTTTAGAAAGGACTAGGAGGCCTCTGTTCTCCGTGCTCTCCAAGGGACTCTCAAGGAGAACAGAGGCCTCCTAGTCCTTTATAACCAGTAAGAGGAATAAGAACATGAGAGGGAGAAGAATCCTTTGTCACCTCATCTCCTTTCTCGCCACATTGCTCCTTCCCACGTAAATCAAGAAAAATGACGGATAAGTGAAAGATAAACAGGAACTTCCCTGGCAGTCCAGCAGTTAAGACTTTGCCCTCCAATGCAGGGGTTACAGGTTCAATCCCTTGTCAAGGAGCTAAGACCCCACATGCCTCTCAGCCAAAAAGCCAAAACATGAAACAGAAGCAATATTGAAAAAAATTCAACAAAGACTTTAGAAATGGTTCACACACCAAAAAATCTTTAAAAAGACAAACAAAAATATATATTTTTAAAATTAAGAATAAAAACAAAAACAGGCCCTGGAAGAATGAACATCTCCAAAACTATTTCAGGGGGTGGGATAGATTCACTGAAGCTACTGAATTTATAAATTTTCATTTTATAAGTATTCAGAGGGAGGAAGCAAACTTCAGAGGAAGTGTACCAACTCTACTTACTCTAGCAAGGTGGCAGCAGCAGGCATCAGTGAGCACACAGGATTGTTCCAATCTCTAAGCCATTGATTGCCCTGTGTATGGTTTGAGTCATTTTAAAATACCTCCCTGGATTAGGGAGGTAACTAAACTGAGCTAAATGTGCCAAGTGTAATGGCAGGGACCAACACACTCTGGAAAATGTATGTCTTATCCAACATAGTAGAGGAAGGAATGAAAATTGTTCAAGAGAAACCAATAATCTGGATTCTTCCAGGAAATCATCTGATGTTTTTTAAATATGGGCAATGGGTTTTAGAAAACGTAAACGTCATCTCGGTTAATCTGTGATTCATCCAGATTCGCTTATTTAAACCGTGGTCTATGGCAACTTTGCTGTGTTTGCACAGAAACATGGAACTCATCACAGATTTAGAAACATGGTTCACCTTAGTGCTGGAAATCAGTGCAAGATACATAAGAATGCTAAAATGACCCAAAGGAAGAGGCAAACAGCTATAATTGAAATAAAAAAAGAAAAAAATTTAAAACTTTAGAAAGATGAAAAAATAATGACCATTATTTGTGTACATACTAGATGAAGGCCAACAGTAAAAATGATACTAAAAGGTTGATAGCAAATCATGCAAAATGTTGAAACAGGCTTGACCTATATATTAATTATCACCACCACCATCATCATCTGCTAGAATCTAGGGGAAAGTCTTTAGTGTGATCAATATCGTATATCTAATGTTAATTCAGAGGAGAAAAGCTAAGTATTTTGAGTAATAACATTCCATGGCAAATGACTGTTGAAAGTTGTGGCAAAGTACGGGTAAGTCCATTGGTTCAAGGCCTGTTTCACTAAAGCTTGTGTTTAGGTTCTAGCAGAGATTCATGCATCTCTCCATTCATTTGACAAATATTTACTGAGCAAGTACTATGTGCCAAGTACCATCAAAGACACTGGAGATACTATACTGCATCAATCAGACAAAAAGTTCCCAACCTTTTCGAGTTGGCATTCCAGTTGAGGCAGATAATATATTAATACAAGATACATTGGTTTATTCTATATTAGATGATATGTGATACGTCTTAGGGAGAAAAAAATTCAGTCAGGGAAGGAGAATAGAAGTTTGTGTGTAGAACTGCGCATCCTTCTGCAGGGAGAAGGGTGAAGTGGATTTGGGATTCCAAATAAGGGGACAGGAATGGCCTCACTGAGAAAGTGACATTTGCATAGATACATGAGGGAGGTCAGGGCTGATGGTGAGGGAGCAGAAGTGGACCAAGACTTGATGTAGGGCAAGAAAAGTCCAGGCAGAAGGAACAAGCGCAAACATCCCGAGGGAAAGGCGCATGCATCACTCTCAATAGCAACTTGATGAAGCCAAAACCAGGAAGGGCCAGAGCAGTAGCAGTTGAGGCCAGAGAGGCCTGATCACACAAAGGGTTGGCTTTTTACCAGAACTGGCTTTTTCCCTGCAGGAAGTCACTCCAGGGAAGGCGATCTAATAAAAGGAGTTACAGGATTTGACATATGTTTTATTTTTACTTCTTTTTTTTTTTTTTTTGGCCATGTCAAACAGCTTGCAGGATCTTAGTTCCCCAGCCGTGGATCAAACCCAGGTCCCATGTAGTGGAAGCATGGAATCCTAACCACTGGACTTCCAGGGAAATCCCTGACATGTTTTCAAAGAATCCTTTGGACTGCTGTTTTGATTGAACCAAAAGAGAGCAAAAGCATGGTTAGTGAGACCAGCTGGGAGCTGTTGCAATAATCTAGGTGAGAGACAACAGTGGTTTGGACTAAGGTCTTGGCAGCGGAGATGGCAAGAAGGCAACAGATTCTGTGTAGATTTTGACATCAGTGCTGGAAGGACTTGCTGACCTGCTCTGCAGCACATGAGAAATTGAAGAGTCAGTGACGACTCCAAGGGCTCTGGCCTGAGTCATCAGGAGGATGGAGTTGGCATTAACAAGCACGGGGAAGACTGGATGTAAGGCAGGTTTGAGGGGGTGGGGAGAACAGCAAGAATTCAGTTTGAGACCCGGTAAGCCTGCTGGGGATCCAATTAAGAGATGCTGAGTAGGCAGTTGGATACATCATCTGGAGGTCCACACTGCAGGTTTAAATTTGAAGTCATCAGCTTATATTCAGTATTTGAGGCTGTGAGGTTGGATGAGATCACCTAGAGGGTAAATACAGATAAAGAAGAAAACAGATCAAGCTCTGAGCTTTGGGGCACTCCAACATAAAAGGTCAGGAAAATGAAGAGGCCCAGTAAAGCATTCTAAGAAGGAACTCGAAGAGAGAGAGGAGATAAATCAGGTGACTGTGATGACCTAAGGCCTAGGGAAGACAGATCTCAAATTGAGGAGAAGATTCAACCTCTGCAAAGCTGCTGACGGTCATTGAGGACAGACAGCAAGTGACCACTGGATACAGAAACATGGAGGCTGTGAGTAATCAGGCGAGAGCAGTTTGGTAGAAGAGAGGGACTAAAGTCCCATGGGAGAATGTCTCCAAAAGAATGGGAGGGAAGAACCTGGAGACAGCAAATATAAACCAATTTCAAAAGGTTTATTGTAAGGGGAAGAAGAGAAATGTTGCGGAAGCTTATCCAAGGGGGAAGTGGGCTAAAGAGATTTTTTTTTTTTTAAGACAGGAGTAATAACAGTTTGTTCCTATGATTCCAGGAATTACCCAGCAGAGAGGAAGATAAAAATAATCCAAGAGACAGAGGGGAGATCTGTTGGAGCAATTTTCTTGAACAGATAAGAGAAGATGAGCTCCAGTGGACAAATGGTGGGGTTGGCCTTGGTTAGGAGTGGGGACAACTCATCCACAAAGACAGAGTGAATGGTCACAGGGACTGAGAGGCGGGTCTGTGGAAATTCTGATCGCTTTTTTTTTTTAAGGATCAATTATGGTGCGTTTTTTTAGAGGATTTTTTTTTTTTGAGGATCATTTTTTAAGAGTCTTTCCAATATTGTTTCTGCTTTATGTTTTGATGTTTTGGCTGAGAGGCACATGGGATCTTAGCTCCCAGACCAGAGATTGAACCCTTGCCCTCTGCATTGGAAGACGAAGTCTTAACCACTGGATTGCCAGGCGAAGTCTTAACCACTGCCTCTATTTTCACAGTGAAGGATTTGGGGAAAGGAGCTGTAGAAGGGTTGTAGAAAACTATTTAATACAAATAACTGTCTAGGACTTTGGAAGAGTGAATGCTTTAGGAACAGAGGGTATGATGGCTGAGCAATATCCAAGGCTACAGATTACATTTTTTAAAAATATTTTCCTTTTAATTTCTTAAACTTTCATTTTTGAAGTCATTTCAGAATTACAAAAAAAGACAAAAATAGTTCAAAAGAATTTCCATATGCACCTCACTCAGCTTCCCCAAATGTTAACATCTTATTTAATCACAGTACAGTGTCCACATCAGAAAGTTATCACAGATCCACCTTCATTAAACTGCAGACTGAAACTACTGAAATTTTTAAAAACTTTCAAATTTAGCAAACTGTCGTATGAATGTTCTTTTTCTAGACTAGGACTCAATCCACAATCCCATATTCTATTTAGTTGTTTTTCCAGTCTCCTCTAATCTGGGACAAGTCTTCAATCTGTCTTTCACCACCGTGACACCTTCGAAAAGGCTAGTCACAGAAGATCCCTCTGTCTGGGCTTGTGTGTTTCCTCACCATTTAAACCAGATCTGTATTTCTGACAAAAGTGAGATGTCCTTTTCAGTTCATTACATCACGGGCCATACGACCTCTGCCAGGGTCCTCCACTGTAAAGGTACTGTTTCCTTTGTAATTAATAGTGACAATTAGGTGATCATGGATTTTAAAGTATAAGCATTCTGCACGGTTTTCCCTCCACCCCACACATCTCCACTGGAGTAAGTACTGAGCAGGTGGAGGGCTGATTTAAAAACGTGGTTTATTAAGTGAGGACCTCAATCAAGTTATAACCTTGAACAGTTGCCAATGCCATTAAAGAGAAGGGTTAACGGCCTCAATAGATTTTCAATGTAAATCAAGATAATCAATTACAGAAAAAGATGTTTGACAGATTGATTATCAAAACAGATCAACTGTCCTGATTTTAAAGTTTCCCAGGACTGTCTGATTTATACCCATCTTTACTGGAAATACTTCTTGGAAATACTCCTTAAATCCATTTTTTGTCATAACAGACTTAAGTAAGCATACTTGTTGATGTGTGGCAGGGGCCACCACAGTCTT
This sequence comes from Aepyceros melampus, assembly GCA_006408695.1. Taxonomy (NCBI): domain Eukaryota; kingdom Metazoa; phylum Chordata; class Mammalia; order Artiodactyla; family Bovidae; genus Aepyceros; species Aepyceros melampus. The sequence continues at coordinate 16,687 of SJXQ01000723.1, read as the reverse complement.
GTGAAGTTATTGTCCTACAATTAAAATAAATAATTAAGAAAAAAGAATATTTTATAAAAAATAAGCATATCTGAAAACAGCCTTCTGAAATCTAACTTGTTCATAAGTAGAAAAGATGTTCTAGACTTTCATTCATCCATCTAACAAATATTTATCGGACCAATTTGTAGTTCAGTCGCTAAGTTGTGTCTGGCTCCTTGAGCTCCATGGACTGCAGCACGCCAGGCTTCCCTGTCCGATATCAGGCCCCAAACTTGAACACCTGACTTGTACTACAGGTCATAGAAAAAAAAAAAAAAAGATGTGCCAAATACCTAATTAAAACATTCCAGGGGCTCCATGAAAAATCAAGTGAAAGTGAAAGCTGCTCAGTCATGCCCCGCTCTTTGCGACTCCATGGACTATACAGTCCATGGAATTCTCCAGGCCAGAATACTGGAGTGGGTAGCCTTTCCTTTCTCCAGTGGATCTTCCCAACCCAGGGATCAAACCCAGGTCTCCCACATTGCAGGTGGATTCTTTACCAGCTGAGCCCCCAGGGAAGCCCCCATGAAAAGTCAAGGTTCTCCCAAATGAAAGTGAAACTATGTGAAATATTCTGAACTTCTGATAAAGTAGATGTGCCTTATTACACATTTTTCTTGCAATAGGATCTTGAGCTACTCTGTGGCTTCAGCTGTATACTCTCAAAGAAATGGCCAGGGGCGAGATGAAAAACATACCAGACCACGTCAAGAGAGCCTGGATCTAACTTCGACTGAGTTTCAACCTGTGTAACCGATGAAGTCTGCAGAGCAAGGTGATTAAGAGCGCATGCTCTGGAGTTATACAAGCTTGGGTTCCTAACCTAGTTACTGGGGTTATTGTCTTTGTGCCTTTGGACAAACTTCTTAATTCCTCTAAGCCTATTACTTCATCACAACAAGCAAAGGAAACAGCACTCACAACCTAGCATAGTTTCAAGGCACACAGAAGGGATGCACAGAGCGCATTTAGCAAAATGAACAATACACAGCATACGCACCAAACGGAAGTCATATCTAACAATCCTTATTATGGTTACTATTATTATTAGTCACCATTCTGCACTTCATTCTACATAACTATAAAACGAGTGGCAGCAACTAGACCAGAATTTCTCTAATGTGAATAAAAATCTGGAAAAATGGTCCCAAATTTCGTGAGTTGTCTTTTATTAAAAATCAAACATAAAACTTGGCATAACTGCTTATGCCATTAGATTCCTAAAACATAAATCCAAAATCAGGTTAAAATGAAATTCAAAACAATAAGAACCAAATCAAATTAAGCATTTTAATGAGGCTAGTGGAGATTTTCTGGAATCAAATCGCCGCATGAACATGGTGCGGATCCCCTGTGGTGCGGGTCCTTTTGTGTTCACCACTCACATTGTCTTCTGTGTTCTCATTTTTCCCGCTTCACTTTCTTTGAACTACTGCAGCCTTCAATGGCATCGCCTGCCTTCACTTTACATGAACTCATGATTTACTTGGAGCTGGTTCTTTCTCATTAGCTCTTGAAAATTATGGGAGGAAGCTGGCCTCAATTCCAGATGCATCTCTTAATGCAGATATCAAGGATTCCCAGCTCCAAGTCTTTTAGTCACTCTCTACTGCCTGTCAGGATCCTAATATTTAAGTCTCTCCCAGACTTACATTTTCAGCCTTACCTACCCAACTTCTCTCTAGCCAAACTAGGAGAACTTCATCATAAATTGAATTTCCATGTCCCTTCAAAACTTATATATTGAAACCTAATCTCCAGGGTGATAGTTCTGGAGGTGAGGTCTCTGGGTGGAACCCTCATGAATGGGATTAGTGCCCTTATAAAAAAAACCCGGAGAGCTCCCTTGCCTCTTCCATCATGCCATCATGAAAAGGCACAACAAGCAGACAGTCGCTTATGGAGAGAAAATGGGCTTCACCAGACACCGAACCTGCTGGTGCCTAGATCTTAGACTTTCCCGCTTCCAGAACTATGAGAAATAGATGTTTACTAGGCACCCAGTCTGTGGTATTTTTGCTGCAGCAGCCAGAACAGACTAAGACACTTGCAAAATATTCCTTTAGAACTTGCTGAGATTTTCTTTATGTCCAAGTAGGGATGGTGATTGCAGCCATGAAATTAAAGATGCTTACTCCTTGGAAGGAAAGTTATGACCAACCTAGATAGATAGTATACTGAAAAGCAGAGATATTACTTTGCCAACAAAGGTCCGTCTAGCAAGGCTATGGTTTTTCCTGTGGTCATGTATGGATGTGAGAGTTGGCCTGTGAAGAAAGCTGAGCACTGAAGAATTGATGCTTTTGAACTGTGGTGTTGGAGAAGACTCTTGAGAGTCCCTTGGACTGCAAGGACATCCAACCAGTCCATCCTAAAGGAGATCAGTCCTGGGTGTTCATTGGAAGGATTGATGCTGAAGCTGAAACTCTAATACTTTGGCCACCTCATGCAAAGAGTTGACTCCTTGGAAAAGACTCTGATGCTGGGAGGGACTGGGGGCAGGAGGAGAAGGGGACAACAGAGGATGAGATGGCTGGATGGCATCACTGACTCGATGGATGTGAATTTGAGTGAACTCCGGAAGTTGGTGATGGACAGGGAGGCCTTGCGTGCTGTGATTCATGGGGTCGCAAAGAGTCGGACACGACTGAGTGACTGGACTGAACTGAACTGAGGCATCAATCTTGGTCAATATTTCTTGTGTACTGAAGACACTGTGTGTTTTCTGATTACTGGATACAGTTATCTATAAATGCCTGTCAGATCAAACATCAACTGGGTTGTTCAGTTCTTCTATATCCTTAGTAATCTTCGGTTTGCTCACTCTCTTAGTTACTGAGAAACGTGTTTTTAAAAGATCCCCATTTTAGAAGTAAATTTATTAATAACATCTCCTTGTAACTTGGTTTTTTTTTTCAATGCATTTAGAAGTTATATTGTTTGGTACAGACAGTCTGATGTTGGCATATCATCTTAATGAATCATTTCCTTGCATCCTTAAAAAATAAGTCCATGAGAGACTACTTTGTTCAATATTTGTATATTTCTCTCCCAGCTTAATGGTCAACTTCCTTGACACTTCATTGGCTAAGGTGTAGATTCTCTAGTTCTGGAGAATGGGTGTCAGTTTTGAGGACATTCTCATTTAATTCTCACAATAACTCCACGTAGGGGAGGCACCATTACTGTCTCAGTTTTACAGATGTGGACATTAAGAGTCAGATGTTGAGAAACTTGACCAAGTTATACAGCTAGTAAATGGTGGAGATGGTACTCAAACCATGCTTGTTTGGCTTTGGGGCCCAAATATATATAATATCTCAAATAGCTGAGGTAGATAAACTGGGTACATTAGGTACACACACACACACACACACACACACACACACACACAAAGATCCCTTCAAAATCACCAGGGGAAACAATAAATACTAAAATATAAATGTAGGCAAGACACTAGAAGAAGTCATTTATAATAGAAAACATTCAGTAATAAACAGAGAAAAAGATGTTTAAGCTCATTAATGATCATATGCTAATTAAAACAAGATGTTACTTCCCACCTATTAGAGTAGCAAAGATTAACAAATTGATGAATTCCTAGGATCAGTTAGACTGAAGGAAAATAAATATTCTTACACACCACTGCTGGGTGCTTAAATGAGGACTTCTAGAAGACAAATAGGGAATATGTAAGATGGAAAAAAATTCTCACGTTTTTGAGAGAACAGTAAGGTTATAAAATAGCAATGGGGTAGAATATTTTAAAATTTAAATATATACATATCTTTTAATTATATCAGTTCAGTTCAGTCGCTCAGTCATGTCCCACTCTTTGCGACGCCATGAATTGCAGCACGCCAGGCCTCCCTGTCCATCACCAACTCCTGGAGTTCACTCAGACTCACGTCCATCGAGTCTGTGATGCCATCCAGCCATCTCATGCTCTGTCGTCCCCTTCTCCTCCTGCCCCCAATCCCTCCCAGCATCAGGGTCTTTTCCAAGGAGTCAACTCTTCACATGAGGTGGCCAAAGTACTGGAGTTTCAGCTTTAGCATCATTCCTTCCAAAGAAATCCCAGGGCTGATCTCCTTCAGAATGGACTGGTTGGATCTCCTTGCAGTCCAAGGGACTCTCAAGAGTCTTCTCCAACACCACAGTTCAAAAGCATCAATTCTTTGGTGCTCAGCTTTTTTCACAGTCCAACTCTCACATCCATACATGACCACTGGAAAAACCATAGCCTTGACTAGATGGACCTTTGTTGGAGAAGTAATTATATACATCATATCAAACTGTTAACAGTAGTTATCGCTATTTAAAAGAATTACAGGAAATTTTTCTTCTCTCTTTTTTAATCTGTATAATTGATTTTTGACAATAAACATACATTAATTTCATGACTCCTGAGCCTGAAAAATCAAAGGCTGGTATTGGAAAGAGTAAAGTAGGTCTGTACTGTCCCATAAGATGGCTGAGATAAAATATCAGGTGAAAAAAATTAAGTTACCAAATACTATAGATAATATAATCTCTTTACATAAAAGTTATATATTATATACATCATATATATATATATATAAATTCTAGACGATTACACACCAAACATTTAGGATTGGGGAGAAGACAGAGAAGACATTTATTTTCTATCCTTCTGTATTATTTTTTCCCAATAAGCATTAATCAGTTTGTAATTAAAACATTCAATTAAAAATATGAAAATTGGAAGAACCGCTGATCAAAATCCATAAAGCAGGCACATATTTTTGTTCATTAAATCACAGAAATATCAAACTCAAGTGCTTCCATCCACCAAAGCTTAACAGATGTTATTTAATGGCAAATAACATTACCCAGTCTAATACCTGAAAATCAAATAGATTTATAGACATTCTTACTCTAAGACTAGTATATGGAAATATACCAATATTGGTATAACTGAACTGAATATTGGAAAATACTGGTCAATGCTGGAAAGTATTAACATATTCAATAATTATTTAGCTACACATGCTAACTGGGGATTCCCCAGAGGCTCAGCAGTAAATAATTCGCCTGTGATGCAGAGCCGCAGGACACTCAGGTTCGATCCCTGGGTCGGGAAGATCCCTTGGAGGAGGGCATGGCAACCCACTCCAGTATTCTTGCCTGGAGAATGCTATGGACAGAGGAGCCTGGTGGGCTACAGTCCATAGCGTCGCAAAGAGTTGGACACAACTGGAGTGACTGACCATGCACACACACGCCAATTGATCAGCGTGAATGTAAATCAGTCATAGAACAGCTCATGAATGTAAATCAGTCATAGAACCTCAGAGCATGAATATGGAAGGAGGCTTAGAGGTGAGGAAACAAGTTCTCAGAAGACCATGGGAGGCAGTAATAGCTCCCTGAGTCCCAGTTCAGTTTTAGAGAATTTCTAGATGGATAACACAGACAACAACCATCCCAACAGTTCTAATGGCTCCTCCTATGGAGACTGAGGATGGAGCTCTCCTCGAGTGACTCAGCAAAGGTATTTCTTATTTCACCATCGATCGCACATTCAACAAACACACCCATTGTTTAAAAACCAATGTATAAAACCCTATAAAGGACAATTTACTGTTTTAGGAGACAGGATCTTGATCTTATCTCTCTGACTGGGGCTGTGGTACCTCCAACATCCTGTGCTTCACCCAGACCCCATCAAAAGCCTGTCCTTTCCTAGAGAGGTGCTTTGAGGCACCTGGCAGAGAGGTGCCTGGTCATCTTTGTGCAGATGTTCCTGAAGGGCAGAGGTCATCTGGGGGAGTCCTGGAGGTCAAGCAGGAGACACAGTCCTCACTTGCATTTCAACCAAAGCCCTTCCCTCTGAGGCTGCTTCATCCTCCAGCCACAAATGGTTAACTCAGAAAACTTCTGACCTCTTCATAGACATACCTTTCACTACTAGAGCAAGTTCTTGAAGCATTTGGTGTTCTAATACTTCCACATGTTATAGAAAACACTTCTCTTTGAAAATGACTTTTTCCTCTTGAAAATAATAAATAAGTAAAATACATTTTTTTTTGCCAGTCTACATGCCTTGTGGGATCTTAGTTCCCTGCCAGGGATTGAACGTTTATCCCCTACAGTGGAAGTGGAGAGTTTTAACCACTGGATCACCATGGAATTCCCAAAAGGCATGTATTAAAAACACTTTGGACCTAGTCCTCAGGTGTGGGTCTAAAAATCACAGCTGCTCTAATTCATTACAGCTCCTCTTACAGCTCACAGGACGAGATTAGCAAAACCGGTCCTTCTTGTTCTTGAGAAAATAATTCCTACTATGCAAATGGTGGCAAGCTGGAGTTGTTACACACGTGGTTCCACTTTCAGTCACTGTGGTCTGTCACCTTAGCTCCTCACTGACCCCATCTCCCTTCACTGGGGACGTCAAATGCCTCACAACTATGTGCTGAGAAGAAGCAGAGACCAAAAGTGAGGAGGAGATGTTTTTTTCTCCTCCCCAAAGGAATCACTTGGGCAAAGTGATACGCAAAGTTACAAATCCTCTGGAAACAATCCTTTTCAATGTAGGGAGTCTGGGTTTGGGAAGTGGGGGTTGGGGAAGAAGGGGATGGTCTGGTTTCCTTAGATGTTGTTGGAAGAAGAGGGGACTAAAAGTATCTCCAGATGGGTCTGATACAGGTGGTTTGGGGAGCGACAGGGGTGTGGGGTTCCTGGGTGCAAGGGAAGTACCCCACCAGAAATGGCATGCAAGATCTCCATGACTCAGGACAAGGTACCCTCTAATGAGAAGCAGGAGCACAGACTTACTCTCATGCTATTTGGTGGTTTGCCGAAAATCTCTTGTAGTTATGGAACCTCTTCTCTAAAGCAAGTCTTAAGCAGAGCCATATATTAACATGTCAAACAGATTAAAAGGGTAGTCTCTGTGTTTGGAATTGCAGTGGAGGGAAGAATAAAGCCCCATAATCTGTCTTCCCTAAAGCCCCTGAACAGAGCTGGACACCATATCTCTCCCATTGGAGGGTACTGGTTCCCCTGGAATAACTGGCAGAGGAAATGAAGGAACAGGGTGAGGAAAGAAGCTATGTCCTGGGACTCATGGATTTCAATCCTGATAAATGCTCAACATCAAAACTTCTGGGAGCTAAGATCCCATGTGCCTTACCGCCAACAAACCAAAGCATGGAAGCAATATTATAACAAATTCAACAGAGACTTTAAAAATGGTCCACATAAAAAAAAAACTTTAAAATTTCTTTAAAGAAGCATAAAGGTGGGGTAATTGAGACTGTTGTAAATCTTGAACTGTCAAAAGCAAACTAAACTTGCTGTGTGATACTGAAACAGAAGGGATGCTTCTGTGTGACCAGTTGTGGTGTAACAGGTGAAAAGTTCTTCACCAACACAGAGCATTTCAAGCAGCATGACAGGTCCAGGCAACTGGTGCTCTTCCCTACCACAGTTCCCACACACAATTTAAGCCACGCAACACTTTAGGACAGACGGCATAATATGGCTTCACTGGTGACTCAGTGGTAAAGAATCCTGCCAATGCAAGAGACGTGAGTACGATCCCCGGGTCAGGAAGATCCCCTGGAGAAGGAAATGGCAACCCACTCCAGGATTCTTGCCTGGAGAATTCCATGGACAGAGGAGCCTGGCAGGCTGCAATCCATGTGATCGCAAAAGAGTTCGATACAACTTATTGACTAAACAACAACAACACTTAGGACCAAGGGCATAAAACAGAATGATAGGTTTGAAAAACGAATCCACCATATTTACTGTTTAAGATCATAAATTGCTACTTGCCTTAGAATGAAGAGTAAGCGCATTACAAAGCATTTCTGCTCACCTATAGCTCTAAATGCTAGAGGTCTTTTTTGCGGACTGAACCAAGAGCAAGGAACTTCTACACCTCACTGGGAACTGCATATGACTTTGAAGTTTGGTACTAAACCCTAGAAGGTCCCAAGGAATCAGTAGAATGTTTTCCCAAAGTCTGGAGTGCACATTAGAAAAAAAAAACAGAAAAATATATGCTTTCAGGACATCCTTCCCTCTAGCAATTCCAAAGAGGGTCACTCTGCAGCTCTTTGGGCTTTTCCACTTTTGTCTGGCTCGCCAGCTGGCCTGGAGACACGGAGAACAAGGCAGCTTTCATCTCTGGGTCACTGGTTGACACTCATTGTGGATTAGGTCCAGTTCCATCCATGCGGATGGTGACTCACGGATTCAACTCACCTGAACGACACGGGTCAAGGCACGCCACTGCACTAGGACATTGTCAGGCACGAGCTGTCCCATGGTTGCTCTGCAGCCCAGAGGGGTATACAGACCAATGACAGAAGAGGGCCCTGCCTGGAGCATTTGTTAACAATCTGAGAACTGCATACCTCTTTCACCAACATATCAGAGATGTTAGCACACCAAGTGTGATATTTTATGGATAAATGCCCAGGAGTCACCCTTGAACCCTCCGAATAACTTCATTGAACATCAACTATAATCACATAAAGCAGGAACAACACAGACGGGGAACCTGAGCCATCTGTTTTTAATCACTAGCATCTAATGAGAACTCAACTCTACCCTGCAAGAACTTAAGTCCTTGACCCAGTTCTCTCTTTAAATCCTCACAATATGCTAAGTCAGGTACCATTTTACCCCAGTTTTACAGGTGAAGAAACCACAGGAGCTTAGAGGGGCTGAGTAGCTGGATCAAGGGCACAGAGTTATCAAGCAGCGGCCAGGGATCTGAACCCAGCAGAGCTGAGCTATGCTGCTTTTGGTTGACACTTGATGAAAATAACAGAATTTTCAATTAACATCAGAATTCTGGGGTAAGATACAACATAAAATTAACACTTAGACGAGTCCCTTCCACATGGTAAGTAACCACCATCGACATTTCATCACTCACAGAATGAAAGACAATGCTTAGTCAACTTAACGTTAAGGAAACAAATGTCATTTACCTTTTTCTGGTGAAGGACACAGTCATACAACATATACAGATGCCTAATATCCTCTGGAGGGCCTCCCAGGCGGCTCAGTGGTAAAGAATCTGCATGCCAATACCAGAACAATGGGAAACACGGGTTCGCTGCCTGGGTCAGGAAGATTCCCTGGAGAAGGAAATGGCAACCCACTCCAGTACCTTGCGTGGAGAATCCCATGGACAGAGGAGCCTGGTCGGCTACAGTCCACGGGGTTGCAAAGAGTCAGGCATGACTGAGCATGCGTGCAACACATGCATGCACGCACGTGCGATATCAGGTCACAGGTAGTCTAAAACAATCACTGAGACTAAGGAAACACAGAAGTATTTCTGAGTATTCCAGGTAGTGTGACTGAATAACATTATTCTACCTGACCAACGTAATAAAAAATGTTTACAAATTTAAAAACTTCAAGTTGTAACTACATATAAATAAAGCCTCTGAAAAGATTTAAAATGTCATTTTAATGTCTAAAATTATAAAGCTTCCCAATGAATCACCTGTTGTTTTCATAAAGTATAAAGTTGAGCACCTAGCAAAGAGCTTTACGCATAATTTCCAATAAATCATTCTGGAATGAATGGCTGAATTCATGAATGTGCTTTTAAAACAGATAGACATTGTTCTTTCATTATGTTTGGGGTTTTTGTTTTTTTTTTTAATTCTGTGATGCAGGTTGTATGACCTTCCCTTATTAATAATTTTTTTGGAAAAAAAAATCCCAGGACTATCATCCTGAAAGACAAGAAGAAAAAACTAAATAACTGGTTAAAACTTAATTAGGAACAGAAATGAAGTTTTGGCTTGTGCAACAAGATGTGTTTGTGTTAGTGTGTGTTAGTCACTCAGTCGTGTCCAACTCTTTGCAACCCCATGGACTGCAGCCCACCAGGCTCCCCTGTCCATGGGATTTTCCAGAAAAGAATACTGGAGTGGGTTGCCATTTCCTTCTTTAGGGGATCTTCCCCATCCAGGAATCAAACCCAGGTCTCCCACATTGCAAGCAGACTCTTTACCATGAGACAGGAGAGGTTTAAAAAAAAGAAGCTACTTTAAAATATCTTTATTAACATTTAAGAAAATACAAAATTGTTTTGTATGAAGCAGAATGAAAGAACATGAAACAAAAGTATATGTTTAAGCCACTGTGACTGATAAAAAGAGTAAAGACATTTTTTAGATATATATAAAACTCAGGTCAAGAAAATACCTCTTTCTCAAAAGCATTTTTGTGCCTTGGCTTACCTTGGAGACTTAATGGTTTACCCAATGTGCTCTCAAAATTAACTATTCATTTTTAAAAAGAACTTCTAAGAATTAACATGAGCATAAACATAAAAATCACTGCTGTTATTTTCATAAAGTAAAATGCTGAATTAAATTTACACTGACCAAACTATTCCAGAAACCTCCAATCCTTTTAAAAAGGAAAACAAATTAACAGAGCTTTTAACAGAAAACAGAAAATTTCTACCAAGTTTCTACACCATTCCAACAAAGCTGAGTCTTTTCACCAATAGCAAATCTGAGATCTCCCAAGTATCTCCTACTCATTAGAAAATCAATAGCACTACCTGCAGGGTGTACAAGGTTGCTTGTGCATAAGGCTTTTATCTCATTTTTAGCAACATTTTTAAAGAAATGCAGGATGTACACAACCTTGGCACTCACCATTACCGTGGCCTCCTGAACACAATCTGTTAAAAGTATTGTGGTTCAGTTTGTCAAGCTTCATCACACAGTTCTGCCAAATTGCAAAGCTAATGGGACAATCAAAAGGCTGCCTGTACTGTACATCAGGTAAAGGAAGCCTTTAAAATCAAAGAGGGAGTTGTATTATTTAAAGAGACATGATTATTTAAACAAAAACAAGGAGAAAAGGAGATTGAGGTAGCAATACTCTCCAAAAATTTTTTTAATTAATACATTAAGTAAAAATAATAAAAGACCCTAAATTGAATGTAATGTGTACTTTCTAAACCTGACCTGCACTTGTACATCATTTCCATAGATAAAGCATATAATTTGTGTTAGAAAAACTGATATATACGTGTGTGTATATATATACAGACATATAACACCAAGCCATGAATTTAATTTTCATAATCACAATCTCATTTGCCTAAACATTGCATGCTAAATAACAGAACTAGGAAGCAATGGAAGACAAAATATTCACACCTCTGGAGGTTACATATTAATAGCCCTAGTTTCTGCCTGGTATTTGCTAGAAGAAATCTGCAGGCAATGAAGCCTGATGCCTGATTCCATGTGTGACAAAGCGCTTTTTAAAAAACTATTGATAAGCATATCGCTTTGATTTTTGACTGTGCAATCCTAAGCATAAATTTCAAAGGCCAAGCACTGGTGGGTAAAACTTAATCTCAGTAGTTCTTGCAGTTCAAACAACTTTTATGAGGACAGAGAGGGAAAAAAAAGTGAAAGTGTTAGTCTCTCAGTCAAGTCCAACTCTTTGCGACCCCACAGACTCTAGCCAGACAGCTTGTCTGCCCATGGAATTCTCCAGGCAAGAATACTGGAGTGGGTAGCCATTCCCTTCTCCAGGGGATCTTCCTGACCCAGGGATGGAACCCATATCTCCTGCATTTCAGGCAGATTCTTTACTATCTGAACCACCAGGGAAGCCCCAAGAGGATAGGAACCCAACTCTATCTATTGGAACATAAATCTTTTTTATGGGTAAAAATATAAACATCTTTCACACTTACAAAATATGCACAACACATATTACTTGAGATAAAATTTAGCAAGTCAGATTTGCTTGTCAACTCTCTCATCTTGCTGAGAAGCTAATTCATCTATGCAGTGGACACAGACAAAAATGGAATAAATTCATGGTCTGGGGCAGCAGTGTAATCGGGACATAGCTATTTTACAATTAAAAGAAACCACATGCAAAGGAAAACACGGTGCAGAATATTTCCCAGAATCTGATTAAATACTTTTTTACTTTTCCACTTGTTTAAATTGACTGTTTAAAAATACATGCTTGATCCTACGGAGAAAAAGGAAGAGTGGTTAGGGGGTAAATCTTGAAAGGTCCCTAAAGTTACAAAGATTTACACACAAGTCTCATCTTCCAACAGCTGTTACTAAAGTTCCTACACTTAGGAAATAAAGCACAACAAAACACAAGACTGGAAGGAAACTCCATCTACTTTACTTCCTGAGTTGGGATTCACACACCTACCTAATGAATTTTCCTCTCACACTTTCTCCCTCAAATCTCCAAAGAGACGTGTGCACATACATGCAAACACACACGATATGTACATACAGGTTCATCAACACCACGACACAGGACACAAATCACGAAATGAATCAGGATAGATAACAAGGGCAGTGAGAAATGGGTTTCTTTCAAAGCCCGCTCGATCCTTTATGCCCTATTTCTTTCTACAAGTTTCCTCTTCAGCGAAGAACTTTAAAGGATCAGGAAGACAAAACAGGTTGCATTAAAAGAAAAGAAACAGAATGCTCGCTATTCTGGAGCCCTGCAAAATCAGCCAGGCGACTAAGGCTGCGCAGAAGTGCAGGACGAAAGAACACCAGCCCGGACCCTAGATACCCGAGCTAAGCATCTTGCAAGTGAGAAAAGTAAATACATGATAGTGGTCACTGTCATTAAGAATAAAAGCAGTAATAACGATTGTCACCACGGGGTTCCGTACAGCAGGTGCACGTGGAGCGAGCTTCTCCTGCAGTCCCGCACAGCGGCCGACGAAGGCTAGAGGGCTCCGCGCGCGCCGCCCGGTGGGGCGGGACCAGCTGAGCGGGGCTCCGCGGGCGGGTGCGCGCCCCGCCCGGCCCCGCCCTCCCCTCCCGCGCCTGCGCGCCCGGCAGACCGGACGTGGGTATTGGCTTCTGGTTGCTAGGAGACTTGTCCGCTTGGCCCCACCTGGCCGGCGGGTGAAGGTGACCTGGGTGCTTTCTTTCGGGACGGCATCCCGCCGGAAGACCTGCGACCTCACTTCACCTTAACCTGCCTCCGTTCCCAGGAAGAGGAGATTCAAAAAGGAAAAGCTGATGGTTTTGAAAAGCAGCTGATTGCCCTAAAGGATAGCACAGGGGTCCAACGTTTCCAAGCACCTCTTCCAAAAATAAGAACGGGAAATTACCAGCATCAAGTGGGATTCACTACTGGGAAGCAGATCGTGAGCGCTTGCGTGCCAAGTCATCTTTGGAGGGGTATAAAGCAGGCCGTTTGTGCTCCGGAGCGTGCCCGCTAGACTGTCAACGGAATAGCCATGTACCAGGCTTTTTGTCTGTCCCGACGCAGCACACAATATTTGGTTCGATCTTCAGGCATCATTTCTAAACAGTACTAATCGGGACTGGGATTGTAGAAAATCTCATTATATTGAAGGCATTTTATTTGGGGGTTAAATAGTTATGGCCCAACTGTAGTGACTGAATTTAAAATAAGTCATTATTACAGAAAGAAAACAACTTTTTGGTCAAGAGTTAGATATTGTGGATTTTCAGGGGCCATGGAGGGACTTCCTCACCTTTTTTGACGAAAAACTCTTCCCAAATTTATAAATTGATAACATTTTGGAGGTAGGAGAAAAAATGAGTGTCGTTTCTACCATTCTGGAAAAGCAGTATTTACTAGCTGAAATAACACTACCAGATTGAATTTTTGGTTAACACGTGAAATTTTAAGATGGTCCTGATTGGTAATAGTCTATGTATTTTTAAATTTTGTGTTAATTATAAGCCAAAATTTTATCTAGATTCTAGAAGACTTAGAGAATTGTTTTTCTTACTCTCTTTTTCTTTTATAGAATTCTGCTTGGACTCAGTATAGTATTAGCACGGAATGATTTTCATTAGGATTTAATCTGGATTCGAATGAATTTTTCAGCAACAATTGAAACATATTCAAAAACTTTTAAGTTCTTCACCCATAGCTGTGACAAATAGTGCTTATTATTAAAATGCAAAAACACCCACAACTTCTTCGAAGACCTTTACCTCCAAATCTCCCTAAGCTGTCTTTATGTCAGAAGAAAGTCCATGCAGGTATGTGTATTAGTCAGATATGTTATTAGCTTTTTTTGTTTTTCATAGAATTTTCTCAACCTGCACAGTTCAGCATCACAGTAAAGACACTCAGTGGGGACTTCCCTGGTGGTCTAGTGGCTAAAAGTCTAAGTTGATAATGCAGGGCCCCCAGGGTTTGATTCCTGATTAGGGAACTAGATCCCACATGTTGCAGCAGCCAAATAAATAAATATAAATATAAGACACTCACTAATGACTACAACCTACAGATTTTTGTGTAATATGGTAACATCTAATTCAAATTACAAATACAGTTGATTCCTTTTTTTTGTAGATTCTGTAGGAGTGAATTTACCTAACTGATAGAATCCATTTGTAATCCCCAACCCAGAACATTGTACTATGTTTTGTCCTTTTAACTTCAAAATATACCATGAAGAACACTTTGGAGCAGTATATGGAGCTCTTTCCCTCTTATTTTATAATAGTGAGACTGTGTGCAGCAAGAGGGTATATATGGTAATTCTTGGATATAGCCAGGGCAGTGAAAGCATACATATTCCCAACAGTGGTGGGAAAAGGATACTGCTCTGCCTTCTTGTTTTATCTCCCATAAACAACTGCCACCTTTCCGCTCTAAATAGTGCCATAATTTCTGAATTCTGTGCTTTTAGTTGGTGATTTAATTGTCTAAAATATCCCCCAAGCCCATAGAAGGCTATGATGTGCCTTCCGGAAAGAACATGTGCTTTAGATAATCTTCCTTCAGGCCTGAGTGACAGTGTTGTTGGCTGAGAGTTCAGTGTTGATGAATCAACAATCTAAAGTGTCTTTAAATAGGAACATCTATAAAACAAAAGTTGTGTGTATTGATTGGTTGCTGATAATGTTGAGATCAGAGGCTTGCAGGAACCTGACCCTGTATTTCCCCAAGAAGTAATAGCTCAATGTTGGATAATTCAGTGCTTACTGAGACTAGAGAACAGATCTTCCCTGAATCATGAGAACTGACTGTATTTGTAAGCACAGTGCTAAGAACTGGAGATATAATATTGAGTAAAACAAACTCTGCCAATTCTCTTTATTAGTTACCCTTTGGTGAGATCCAACAATCACATAATTAAATGTAAAATTACCCTGTGATAAATGCTATGAAGTAAAGGATAGCCACTTATGATTATAACTTTATATAATACTCTTAATCCTCTATTTCTGTATGTGGTATATATTGACCCCTTATTGATAAGCAATGATAAAATTAGATACGTCCTTTTCTTCCCCCTTTTCATTCTCTTCTATCACTTGATTTTACTTGATTATATTAATTATTTTAGTGTCAACATTTATAAGCATATTAAAATATGCTTAGTCTATAACTTGATGTACAGTGCTAAATCCTGCTGACACATGGTCATAAAAGATGTATGAATCAATACACCTATGTTATATGTAATTTTCTTTCCCACATTTCCCACCTACTTTTGTTATATCATTTCCATATATTTCTACAGTGTTTTATATTTCTGCATTTATAATCTGTTGTGTAATAGTAATACCCACAGTTATATAGATATACTGCTCACTACCAATTCTTTGGCTGTAGTTTTCCACTTATTTTCCTGTTGAAGTTCATCATCGAGCACAGAGTTTCTCACTATTGCCATTTTGAGCTGGATAATTTTTTTTGTGGTGGGGATGAGGGGTGGGTGGGGGAGTGCAGGGATGGATCATCTTGCTTTGGCAACTCGGATAGTTAATGACCTTGACTATTATTAATCTTAAGTCTCTTGGCAGAGTACTTTGCATATAATAGGTGTTCAAAATACTTGTTGAATGAATGAATAAATACCTAAAATGTCTGACGTACAATTTATAAAAATGAGTAGTCAAGTGTTGAAACAAAATTGAAATAAATATGTACGATTTGCATACAACACTAAATGCTGTAGAGAATTAATGACATAAATCTGGTCCCTGTCTTTCAGGACTTTTCAAGACCTTTAGTTCAACTCTATTGCATGTATTGATATGCATACAATGAGAACCTAAAATAACAATACAAAGCAGCATAGAATTTATGTCCAATTAATGGTACGGACAGCAATAGTTCATAAATGTGAGAAACCCTCGGGCAGCAATGGGGCATGAGCTAAGGAGCATTGAGAAATTGAAATATGTTTAATTATAGAGGAGATCGGTATAGTTTTTGACGGCAGAAGAGTCTATTGGAAAAGTAGAATTTTAACATTCTAAAAGAAAAAAAAAAAAGAAATCATGGGGAAATTATCCAAAAATAGGGAAGTCTGAACTGAGAAGACAGATATCATCTTCATTGGGCAGATTTCCCTAAACCCCTCTTCTGTTTGCATCCAGTCAGAGTACTTTCCTTTATGGTCCCAGAGTATCCCCAACCTACCCTCTGCTGACCTCTTATTCTCTAGTATAACTGTTTACCTGCCTAGTAGTATCTGTTGCTCAGTTGTGTCCAACTCTTTGCAACCCCAGGGACTGTAGCCCACCAGCCTCCTCTGTCCATGGGATTTCCCAGGCAAGAAGACTGGTTGTTTAGTCATTAAATCGTGTCCGACTGTTTTCTGACCCCATGGACTGTATCCCTCCAGGCTCCTCTATCCATGGTA
>SJXQ01000722.1:263948-286150 GCA_006408695.1 Aepyceros melampus | reverse complement strand
ATATGACCCTGTAATGCTACTCCTGAATATTTCCCCTAGAAAATGAAAACCTGTGTTCACACAAAAATGTATATATGGATGGTTATAACAGCTTTATTGCTACCAAACCAAACCTATGAAGCAACACAAATGTCCTTCAATGGATGAAAGAGTAAACAAAGTATACTTCTTAGAAATCAAAAGTAACGAACAATTGATACTTACAGCAACATAGTGAACAATGCAAAGAAATAGAAGAAAACAATACAATGGGAAAGACTAGAAAACTCTTCAAGAAAATTTAAGATATCAAGGGAATATTTTATGCAAAGATGGTCATAATAAAGGACAGAAACATAAGGACCTAACAGAAGCAAAGAGATTAAGAAGAGATGGCAAGAATACACAGAAGAACTACACCAAAAAAGGTCTTAATGATAACGGATGACCACGATGGTGGATCACTTACCTAGAGCCAGACATCCCAAAGTGTGAAGTCAAGTGGGACTTAGGAAGCACTCCTATGAACAAAGCTAGTGGAGGTGATGGAATTCCAACTGAGCTATTTCAAATCCTAAAAGATGATGCTGTTACAGTGCTGCACTCAATATGCCAGCAAATTTGGAAAACTCAGCAGTGGCCACAAAACTGGAAAAGGTCAGTTTTCATTCTAATCCCAAAGAGCAATGCCAAAGAATGTTCACACTACTGCACAACTGTGCTCATTTCACATGTTTGTGAGGTAATGCTCAAAATCCTTCAAGCTAAGCTTCAGCAGAACATGAACTGAGAACTTCCAGATATGTACAAGCTGGGTTTAGAAAAGTCAAAGGAACCACAGATCAAATTGCCAACATCTGTTGGATCATAGAGAAGAAAGAGAGTTACAGAAAAACATCTACTTCTGCTTCATTAACTATTCTGATGTGTTTGACCATGTGGATCACAACAAACTGTGGACAATTCTTAAAGAGATGGGAATACCAGACCACCTTACCTGTTTCCTGAGAAACCTGTATGCAGGTTGAGAAGCAACAGTTAGAAACAGACATAGAACGATGGACTGGTTCAAAATTGGGAAAAGAGTACGACAAGGCTGTATATTGTTACCTTGCTTGTTTAACATATCCAAAATGTATCATCCAAATACAAGGCTGGATGAATCACAATCTGGTATTAAGATTGCTAGGAGAAATAACAACCTCAGATATGCACATGATACCACTCTAAAGGCAGACAGTGAAGAGGAACTAAAGAGCCTCTTGATGAGGATGAAAGAGGAGAGTGAAAAGGCTGGCTTAAAAGTCAGCATTCAAAAAAACTAAGGTCATGACATCTGGACCCAGCATTTAATGGCAAATAGATGGGGAGAAAGTGGAAACAGTGACAGATTTTATTTTCTTGCTTGTTTAACATATCCAAAATGTATCATCCAAATACAAGGCTGGATGAATCACAATCTGGTATTAAGATTGCTAGGAGAAATAACAACCTCAGATATGCACATGATACCACTCTAAAGGCAGACAGTGAAGAGGAACTAAAGAGCCTCTTGATGAGGATGAAAGAGGAGAGTGAAAAGGCTGGCTTAAAAGTCAGCATTCAAAAAAACTAAGGTCATGACATCTGGACCCAGCATTTAATGGCAAATAGATGGGGAGAAAGTGGAAACAGTGACAGATTTTATTTTCTTGGGCTCCAGGATCACTACAGATGGTGACTGCTGCTGCTAAGTCGCTTCAGTCTTGTCCAACTTTGTGTGACCCCGAGGTGACAGCCCACCAGGCTCCCCCATCCCTGGGATTCTCCAGGCAAGAACACTGGAGTGGGTTGCCATTTCCTTCTCCAATGCATGAAAGTGAAAAGTCAAAGTGAAGTCGCTCAGTTGTGTCCAACTCCCAGCAACCCCATGGATTGCAGCCTACCAGGCTCCTCTGTCCATGGGATTTGCCAGGCAAGTGTACTGGAGTGGGGTGCCATTGCCTTCTCCTTTATCTTATCATAATTCAAAAAATTAAAGACATCCCAACTGCCCCTCCACCCCCTCACCTCATCCCCAGTCCAAGTGGCTGTATTTAGGGGAAAACTGGCCCTGGGCCAGCAGACAGACCCCCAAGCAGATCAGGTCTTCTAGTACTGATGAGTGCACGGCATTCCAGCCATGATTTCCAGCTATTAAATTAAAAGATGCTTGCTCCTTGGAAGAAGAGCTGTTACAAACTTAGACAGCATATTAATCTCCAAAGAAGACATATGGATGGCTAACAAACACATGAAAAGATGCTCAACATCACTTATTATCAGAGAAATGCAAATTAAGACCACAATGAGGTACCATTTCACTCCAGTCAGAATGGCTGCTATCCAAAAGTCTACAAGCAATAAATGCTGGAGAGGGTGTGGAGAAAAGGGAACTCTCTTACACTGTTGGTGGGAATGCAAATTAGTACAGCCACTATGGAGAACAGTGTGGAGATTCCTTAAAAAACTGCAAATAGAACTGCCCTATGACCCAGCAATCCCACTGCTGGGCTAATACACTGAGGAAACCAGAATTGAAAGAGACACGTGTACCCCAATGTTCATTGCAGCACTGTTTATAATAGCCAGGACATGGAAGCAACCTAGATGTCCATCAGCAGACGAATGGATAAGAAAGCTGTGGTGCATATACACAATGGAGTATTACTCAGGTATTAAAAATAATACATTTGAATCAGTTCTAATGAGTTGAATGAAACTGGAGCCGATTATACAGAGTGAAGTAAGCCAGTAAGAAAAACACCAATACAGTATACTAACACATATATACGGAATTTAGAAAGATGGTAATGATAACCCTGTATGCGAGACAGCAAAAGAGACACAAATGTAAAGAACAGACTTTTGGACTCTGTGGGAGAGGGAGAGAGTGGGATGATTTGGGAGAAAGGCATTGAAACATGTATACTATCATGTAAGAACGAAAAGCTAGTCTAGGTTCCATACAGGATACAGGATGCTTGGGGCTGGTGCACTGGGATGACCCAGAGAGATGATATGGGGAGGGTGGTGGGAGGGGGGCTCAGGGCTGGGAATTCATGTACACCTGTGGCAGATTCATGTCAATGTAGGGCAAAACCAATACGGTATTGTAAAAAAATAAAATAAAAATTTTTTTAAATTAAAAAAAATAAAAATAAAAAGCAGAGACATCGATTTGCCAACAAAGGTTCTGATAGCCGAAGCTATGCTTTCCCAGTAGTTACATACAGATGAGAGAGTTGAACCATAAAGAAGGCTGAGCGCTGAAGAATTGATACTTTTAAATTGTGGTGCAGAAGACTCTTGAGAATCCCTTGGACTGCAAGGAGATCCAACCAGTCCATCCTAAAGGAAATCAGTCCTGAATATTCATTGGAAGGACTGATGCTAAAGCTGAAACTTAATTACTTTGGCCACCTTATGTGAAGAGTAGACTCATTGGAAAGACCCTGATGCTGGGAAAGATTGATAGCAAAAGGAGAAGGTGGCAGAGGATGAGATGGTTAAATAGCATCACCAAAGCAATGGACATGGATATGGGCAAACTGCAGGAGATAATGAAGGACAAGGAACCCTGGTATGCTGCAGTCCATGGATTTGCAGAGGGTTGGAGAGGACTTAGCAACTGAACAACAACAGAAATACAGAAATAATGCTGTTACTGTTTAGTTGCTAAGTCGTGTCCAACTCTTTGTGACCCAATGGATTGTTGCACGCCAGGCCCCTCTTTTCATGGGATTTTCCAAGCAAGAATACTGGAGTGGGTTGCCATTTCCTTCTCCAGGAGAAATGGCCTTCCCAACCTAGGGACCAAACCTGTGTCTCCTGCTGGCAGGCAGATTCTTTACCTATCAAACTCATGTGTCCTGCTTAGTAGGAGGATTCTTTACCTCTGAGCCACCATTTGTGAACCTAAAAATTCATTATTCTAAGTGAAAAAAAACCAGTTCATAGCACAATAATATTGTAGTATCCTTTGTATCATGTATAATCTGTAAAAATTTCAAATTGCTATGTTGTATACCTGAAACTAAGTCAACTATACTCAATTTTAAAAACAAAAATATTTCTGAAGTCTTTGTGCTGTATGATTCCATTTGTATGAAATTTTGGAAAAGGCAAAAATACATAGAGAGAAAACAGATTAGTGGTTGCCAGGTTTAGGAACCAGAGGAAGTTCTGCATTCTATCTGAGATTGTGGTTACAATATTCTACGCATGTATAAAATTTCACAGAACTGTAAACCCACAAAAGTTAATTTGACTCTATTTAAATTTAAAAGTTAAAAACAATCCTTCTCTCATGCTTCTCCACAACTTTCTACACCCTTCTTCCCCCCCATCCTTACCATCAGACGTCTTCTGAAGATGGTGTCTTCCTAAACTTTGCTAGGTTATCTCCCGTGCATCACATAAATCTACTCATTGCTTAGGGAATCTGTCCATTTCTTGGCTAAAGGGCATATATATGGTGATAACTACTGAATATGTATCTCCAGCCCAGAACTCTTTCCTGAGTTCCAGACCTGAATAACCAAGTGCCTTTCAACTTCACCTACCCCAAAACTCCTTTCCTGTTTTATTCCTTCTCCTTCATCTGTCATTCACATCTAATTATCCACTGAAGTATATTAATTTTACTTCCTAAAGTAAAGCTCTGGAAGCTTTACTTTACTCTGGAAGCTATGTACTTTTTCTAGTTAGATTACCATGACTCCAGACCATGTGTTTGTCACCTTATTACTACTGCAATAGCTTTTTAACTGATTTTCCTACTTCAGTTTTGCCCCCTCCAGTCCATTCTCTACATTGCAACTAGAATGATGAAAAACTTAAGTCTATATAATGGCTGTTTCATTGGCTTTAGCGGAGTCTGAATTCCTCAACATGGATTACAAGCCCTTTTATAATCCAGCCCCTGCTCATCTCTTCAGATTCTCAACTCTGAAGCTTCCTCTCCACTAGTTTTATCCCCATACTCTGCACTTGAACCATATCTCAACTTCCTTCAGCCCCTCAAACATGCCCCTACTGCCTCTCATGTTTAGGATGCTTCTTCAGCAACCTCACCTTCTCCATTCCAGTCTACTTCAGCTGGATATATAGTACTTATTCTCTAGGTTTCACTTCCACATCATGTACATGGGTTTATCACTGACTGATGTCCCTTTTGGGGGAATTCCGTGGACAGAGGAGCCTGGCAGGCTCCATGGGGTCACAAAGAGTTGGATGTGACTGAGCAACTAAAGAGAGAGAGATAATTACTTTATGAGAGCCCTTTTATCCCATTCTATAATAGCCTACTTACTTTTTTGTCTCTAAAACTAAATTATAAGTTCCTTGAGGGCAGTCACTATGTCTTGTTCACATTTTAGTGCCAGCCTTTAGCATAATGCCTGGCACATGGTAAGTATTCAATAAATATATGTCAAATAAATGAATGAGAAGGAGGGCGTGTAGAAAACAGTTTCTGAAATTATAGGTCATTTTTTTCTTTATGCCTTTCTACATTTTCCAGTTATTCTATGATGAACATAATTTGTTTTTATAATATAAAAAATATATTAAGGGATTCCCTGGCATTTCAGTGGTTAGGAGTAGGCGCTTTCACTGCAGTGGGCACAGGTTCAATCCCTAGTAGGGAAACTAAGATCCTGCAAGCCATATGGTACAGCAAAATATATATATATGTGTGTGTGTGTGTGTGTGTGTGTGTGTGAGAGAGAGAGAGAGAGAGAGAGAAATAGTTTTGAAAGTATATTAAACATAAGAGAAAGAAGAAAAAACTATGAAGAAATTTTAAATCACATATAATCCCACCTCCTAAAGATAACTATGTTGACATTTTGTTGTATGCTGTCCAATATTTTCTATGAATATATTCTTTAAACATTGAGACCATGTTGTGTTCAGTTTTGAGTTCTGCTTTTTTCACTAATGCTGCAAGTAATTTTCCATTATATCAAGGTACTTTTGTTTATTTAACCAATTCTTTGCTGTCCAACCTTAAGATTTTACTCCAATTTTCACTATTATGAGTAAGGTTGCCAATAATATCTTTGAACATAAATCTTTTCCTTCATTTATAACATTTTCTTTTTGTGTGTTGGTTATACATTTTTATGTTTTAAATTAATTTATTAATTTTAATTGGAGGCTAACTATTTTACAATATTGTGGTGGTATGATAGGATCCTAGAAGCAAAATTACTGGTGTGAGATTTTTAAAAGACTGTTAATATATGTGGCCAAATTGTTTTCCAGATGGCTTATACTAATAATAGCTGCTTGAGTACCTACTATATGCCAGACATTGTTTTTGGTAGATTTTGTTATGCTTGTTTTACAGATGAAGAAATTAATTTGTCCAGAATTATAGAGATAGTAAATGGCAAAGTTAGAATTCAAATTTCAGATTGTGCAATTTCAAAGCTTATGTTATTTCTTGAGAATTTCAAAAATAAATATTTTTACATTATCAAATTATGTATATGTACTAGAGAAAATGTGGAAAATATTAGAGAAAATGAAAATAAATTACTCATGAATACCACTTTCAACAGCTTAGTGTATTTCATCTGTCTTTTGTTCCAGATAAAAATTCTAGGTTAAAATAACATTGTATATATAATTTTATATCCTGCTTTTTTCACTTAACGTTTTTCAATGCTGACTCATACTCTTCAACAACATAATTTTAACAGTTGCATATTATTGTCAATGGATGTTACCATGTGAATATTTACAGTAGTTCAGCTCACTTGTGAATTTTTTTTTTTTTTTATCCCCAGGACCCTCCATCTCCAATGAAGTTTACAGAGTTCAGTGTTGGGAACCATTCTGATCTTCAAAATAAGTCACCATGGCAGATTGAAACTTCTCAATTTGAAAGCATCCCATCAAATACTTGCTGTGCAGATAGATGTTTCAGAACTTATAACTTATTTACTTTACTAGCTGAACTCATCAATCTGGTAGCAATTAATTCAAGCCAGTCTTCCTCTACTTCTTTCTTCATTTCCTCTCCTCCCCTCAGTGAAAGCCTAAATGTACATATTTATCTTTCCAGAGGCTCTTTTTATTCCTCTTGTCAGGTAAAGGGGAACTCAAAGACTCCTTGGAGTCTTCAACTCCCCTAGAAAGACTGTTAATCATATCTATAGGTCTTTGTTTTGTTGAGGGGAATCAGACAAGTTTGCTGCTTGTGCACATGTGCATTTATAAGCATACATATGTGCAACATATTTACACAAAATTCTGCTGCTGTGTTGTGAAAATTGAGGTTAAAAAATCTGAAGTTTTTTATTCAATCATATCTTTTTCCTAAATAGCAATCTAAATATTTGCTGAGCTGTGAAAACCTTTTCCTATATCAGGTACCTAAAATTTAAGAGGGAGATTCAACACTGTGATCAAGGTCTGTGAATTGAGAATTGAACAATGTAAAACCTGTTCTCTGTCATAGATGTGTGGTGTTCCTGAAAGCACCACAGCTAATAGAGATCAGATCAGATTTCCATTTTATTTAACATAATGATTAGAGTTTCAAAGACTTTTAATGCCAGAGTGTGGGAAAATTCTCCAATAACGTTTATTCTTTTCTATGCTACCTAGCTTTATTTTAACCTTCATGAATTACTCTTATGAAAGAAAAACTATAAGCTCAAGTTATGGACCATTGGTTTTGTTAAGGGGTTTAAGGATGATTTTCAGGTTTAATTACAATACTGTTAACAAGGACAACATTTCATATTTGAAATTAGCTTAAGGATTAGCACTAAAGATTTTCTTTCACAACAGGAATTAGTGTACAAATAGTGAAAAATCCAATAGTAATATATTAATTCTTTCTCTTTTTTTTTCTTTCCTTCTTTTTTTTTTTGTTTCAATAGTAGTGCAGCCATTAAGATAGTTTACAACCATTTCCCAGTTTATTTATAATATGCCTTTCTTTTAGTTCTAGTTCCTGAATCAATAAGTATGGACAGTAATGCTGCTTCTTCTCTATGATAATAATAATATCTAAGAGTATTAATGGTTTTCATTTCTCAGTCAGTGCCATAGTGCACAGCTGCTAACAATAGAAGTTCCAACTCTTACAGAGATCAGTGAGTTAGAGGCACCTTACTGATACAAGTTGTTGAAATCCTAGAGGGATTAGGTTTGCTAAAGTATTCTCTGAAACCTTTTTGAGTAAAAAAGTGTTGCCTGCCACAAACAATTCAGTGTTCAGGCTTCAGTGGAGCTGTGAATGTGCATAGTCCAACTACTTAAAGCAATGAAAAACCCATTTATTTGAATTCTCTAGGTAATTCTGGTCAAGAGAAGACTTTCAGCATAAATTAAATGGATTGTGGCCATCATTTCACCTGAGAGAATACTACACATGACTAAATCTATTAGTGCCAGGGGCTGTTTTTCAAACTCCAATGGCAAGAACCAGCCTAGAAGACTCTACACACTGGGTTTCATGATAAAATCATATATGTTCAGAGGAGAAGATTTTTCCTCTTCCTCTTTCCCTTCAAAATACTCTCTTTTTGGTGTTTATCTTGAAAACGTATTGATCATACACATGGTATTGTGTTTGACAAGCCTTGCCTTATATTCATATAGAAATGCACCTTTCCTAAAAGTAGGACTGTTGCTTACTCCAAAGCCAGTAGGCCTCAAAGCAATCTATCCAGTCCATCATCTTCTGCCAAGAATTTAGGCAGAACAGCTGCTAACTATGATTCAAAGCCGGGAAGGAATCAATAACTTATTTAATGAACAGAGTGTATCAGCACTCATAGAAATCAGTTCATAAAAGACAATGTCAGGGAACTACGAAAAAGCACTGGAAGGGTAAAGCTCAGGAAAGCTGTAATGCAAAGATGATTGTTTAATGTCTTACAGACTTACACTGTCTTCAAAAGGCCAAATAAAGCAGGGTTTTATCTGGGGACTTAGGGAAATAAAGAAACCTTATTCCTATCTCTGAACCTGTATTCCGTTAGTTTATAGACTCTGATACTGTCCTTATTATAGGTCACTGTGTATTGATTTCTGTACCTAAACAACTCCCCCCAGTTGGTTGATTATTTATAAAGAAAACAGAGAGGTTTGTTTGATAATTAGCATACCCTGATCTGGCTCCTTTGCTTGCTTTTCCTGGGGACATTTCCAGTAACCTCTGTGGGATCTCATCCCCCAGTCTTTGGTAGCCATCTTCCCCATTTGCAAAACAAAGATGCTCATTGTTAGGCATACAGGTGAAAGGTGCTATGTAATTCCCCAGTGCTCTTATATATCCTTCATTGCAGGGGTAGAATTAAAAGTTTAATCAGAACAGTATTTCTAAACAAATCAGTGTGCTCGATTCTTTCTTCCTTGCTCTCATTGATGATTTGTTCTTGCAGAGCTTACTAATCATTCTAACAATGTCCTTGGAAAGAGGCAGAATAGAAATTATTTTCCCCATGGTACAAACCTGAAAAACTAAGGGCAAAAGAAATGAAGTTAGCCATCTTCCCCATTTGCAAAACAAAGATGCTCATTGTTAGGCATACAGGTGAAAGGTGCTATGTAATTCCCCAGTGCTCTTATATATCCTTCATTGCAGGGGTAGAATTAAAAGTTTAATCAGAACAGTATTTCTAAACAAATCAGTGTGCTCGATTCTTTCTTCCTTGCTCTCATTGATGATTTGTTCTTGCAGAGCTTACTAATCATTCTAACAATGTCCTTGGAAAGAGGCAGAATAGAAATTATTTTCCCCATGGTACAAACCTGAAAAACTAAGGGCAAAAGAAATGAAGCACTCTCCAAAAGCACATAGCTGTCTGGGACAGAACTCACAGTTGCCACATCCAGTGCACTGTTAAAGTGACTTGGCTTCCCAGTACTGGAATAAACATGGAGCAGCTTAGAACATTGAGAGCAACTAAGGCAGGACCATTTCTGAAGAGACTTTTTCCAAAATCTGAAAGTATGCAGTTTATACAATTCTTATTTTCTATATGATATAAATGTATTTTGTGCCTCTTTCCCCTTCTGGCCCCATATGACACATTTATTTCACACTACGTGGCATCAGCCCAGGTCATTTTGCCCTCTGGCACCCATAGGGCCCATCTTCAGGCCTGTCTCTTCCAGAGAAAAGAAAGTGCTATGTGTTTCTTCATGTTTATGCCAAATTACACAAAGTGTAGATATTGAGATTAATGAAGATTTAAGCACAATCCAAGTAAGTGTAAGAATATTGACTATACATTATTTAAATGTGCATCTGAAATTTAATGTGGCCCAAATTCATAAGTATTAATAACACTCATGCAAAGCCTATCCCTTTCACATATCACATACATATATATCTATACATATTTGCACACTCACAGTGCCCCCAAAGCAGGCTGCCTGGTCATTAGGAGCAGATACTTTAAAGGAATGAGTCTCTGTCCTCTTCCTTTACAAAAAAGTCCAACAGTCACTGCAAGTGAAGAATATTCCATTCATACATTCTAGAACTTCTTCTCCTGGAGTAATTAAGGTACTCAGTTGGCACCAAAGACCTGTTCTGTGCCTCTATCAATCACCAACGGCACATGACAAGATTGTTAGACCTTTTCACAAGTCTCATGTTCTTAGAAAATTCATGAATTCCATCCAATCAGTAGAAAATTGTTTATGAGGTATAGTACATCTGCATTTTTTTAAACCAGAGCTGTAATGTACCATATTGTAGTCTTTTGCATGCAGATATTATGTAATATAATAATGAATGGATGGTCCTAATAGCATGCAACCCATGACTGTTTACTTCCCTAAAAGGGCTAGGGCTGTGTCCCACACCGTGTCCAAAACTATTAAATGCATTATTTGTAACAGCCTGATATATGGGCCATCAGCAGATTGAGTTAGACATGTAATGTATTAGGAAATAGATTCTTGGTAGGGTATGGTGTTAAAGGGGAAAAAAAAACAGTAAGATAAGATGCATTTAAGAAATAATGACTGTCATCCTGCTGACTAAATCAACAAAGGGACACAACAGGGAAGCTGGTCCTGGGTCTTGGTAATATATGAAATGGATTGGAAAGCCAGAAAAAGAAAAGTACTGGGGACTTCAGCAGTTAAGCTCAAGTTGCCAATTTGCTACAAATCCTTTTTTCCACCAATCTGCTCAAAGTAATTATATATAATGTTCTTTATGTGTCTTGCTACAGAAATACCCACAAATACTGACCAGCTTTATCTTCCTAAGTCCTTTATTAAAAGCATATACATAAAGTTATCACTTATTTTGTATATTATGGTGTTGTTAAAGTGGTGGCAAAACTGAAAATTTCAGACCACTTTGATGGAAGTTTCTGTACTTCTCATTTCATGGATGTAATAGTAGATTTTATTCACTCCCAAGTTGATTGGTATGTGTGTGTCGACTTAAAAAAATGCACAATGTGAGAGTCATGAGTTAAGTTTTATTTGGGGTAAAATGAGGATTGCATCCCAGGAGACAGTACCTCAGATAGCTCTGATAAACTGCCCCAGAGGTAGCAGGGAGGTCAGTATATTTGTGATTTTGGTAAGGAGGGAATATATGCAATCAAGCACATATTTTTCCAAAAGGTTTCTGCTAGTCTGGTGAAGTTTTCTACTAGTCACGAGAAACAGTCATCATCATGCAAGATTTTAGTGCTTTGAGGAAATAAAAGAAATGGGCTCATAAAATTGGCTCCTGAAAATATCTATCTGAAGCCCTGTCCTGCCAGTTTTCCCCAAGCACAGAGTGGCTCATTTCTGTGGTCCACATGTACTCTTAGGGTGTGTTGAAGGTCAGCAACTGCAATAACACATGATTTAATCCTTGTAGAGAAAGTGCCCATGGCAAGTACCAATTTGAAGTTGACAGGGTCCCCTAATGGTAATAAATTTGATACTTTGGGAGACATTTCATGACCATTTCACCCCTGTTTTACTAGGCAGTCTCATTCTAGGTGTGGTGAAGATTTCACTGATAGGCCAGTAAATAAATGTGCTGTTACTGGATTAGGTCTATCAATGGTAATCAAAGGGCTCCAGACCAGCTGTCTAACTCAATGTATTATGGTCCAGAAAAACTTCCCTCTTGTATCTTCCCATAGCTAGATTTACACTATTACAATCATTGATCGCATGCAGGACTATATATGTGATCAACTGCTTCAAGTCATCTAGTCATCATTATTTTCATCAGAGGTTCAGTCACACATTTGGTAATGCAAGAAACAATAATCTTGTAAAATAGGCAAAGTCCAAATAACATAGCTAGCAGTATTATCAAAGTCATGAATAAGAATTAACCCAAAAAATTCCATTAAGTGTATCCCTGTATATTCTCAGGTCACCTGAGAGTCTGCACTGTAAGAATATTTATCTTTCCAGGAAATTATATATTGCCAATTTATCCATGCAAAAATGGGCACAATAATGAACAGAAAAGGTATGGGCCTAACAGAAACAGAAGATACTAAGAAGAGGTGGCAGGATTACACAAAAGAACTATACAAAAGAGATCTTAATGTCCCAGATAACCACAATGGTGTGATCACTCACCTGCAGTGAGACATCCTGGAGTACAAAGTCAAGTGGGCCTTAGGAAGCACTACGACAAACAAAGCTAGTGAAAGTGATGGAATTCCAGTGGAGCTATTTCAAATCCTGAAAGATGATGCTGTGAAAGTGCTGCACTCAATATACCAGCAAATTTGAAAAACTCAGCAGTGGCCACAGGACTGGAAAAGGTCAGTTTTCATTCCAATCCCAAAGAAGTGCAATGCCAAAGAATGTTCAAATTACTGCACAATTGCACTCATTTCACATGCTAGCAAGGTAATGCTCAAAATCCTACAAGCTAGGCTTCAACAGTACATTAGCCAAGAAATTCCAGATGTACAAGCTGGATTTAGAAAAGGCAGAGGAACCAGAGATCAAATTGTCAACATCCACTGGATCATAGAAAATGCAAGAGAATTTAAGAAAAACATCTACTTCTGCTTCATTGCCTATACTAAAGACTTTGACTATGTGGATCACAACAAACTGTGGAAAACTCTTTAGGAAATAGGAATACCAGACCACCTTACCTGCTTCCTGAGAAACCTGTATGAAAGTCAAGAAGAAATGTTAGAACCAGACACGGAACAATGGTTCCAAATTGGGAAAGGAGTATGTTGAGGCTGTATATTGTCACCCTGCTTATTTAACTTATATGCAAGTACACCATGTGAAATATTGGGCTGGATGAAACACAAGCTGGAATCAAGATAACCCAGAGAAATATCAGTAACCTCAGATATGTAGATGACACTACCCTTATGGCAGAAAGTTAAGAGGAACTAAAGAACCTCTTCATGAAGGTGAAAGAGGAGAGTGAAAAAGCTGGCTTAAAACTCAACATTCAAAAAATGAAGATCATGGTATCTGATCTCATCACTTCATGGCAAATAGATGAGTAAACAACGACAAACTTTATTTCCTAGGGCTCCAAAATCACTATGGACGGTGACTGCAGCCATGAAATTAAAGACGCTTGCTCCTTGGAAGAAAAGCTATGACAAACCTAGACAGTGTATTAAAAAAGCAGAGACATTACTTGGCCGACAAAGTTCTATCTAGTCAAAGCTATGATTTTTCCAGTAGTCATGTACGGATGTGAGAGTTGGACCATAAAGAAGGCTGAGTGCCAAAGAATTGATGCTTTTGAACTGTGGTGTTGAAGAAGACTCTTGAGAGTCCCTTGGACTGCAAGGAGATCCAACCAGTCAATCCTAAAGGAAATCAGTCCTGAATATTCATTGGAAGGACTGATGCTGAAGCTGAAGCTCCAGTATTTTGGCCACCATTTGTGAAGAGCTGACTCACTGGAAAAGACCCTGATGATGGAAAAGATTGAAGGCAGGAGAAGGGGACAGTAGAGGCTGAGATGGTTGGATGGCATCACCAACTTAGTAACATGAGTTTGAGCAAGCCTTGGGAGATGGTGAAGGACAGGGAAGCCTGGTGTGCTGCAATCCATAGGATTGCAAACAGTAGGACACGACTGAGTGACTGAACAACAACTGTCCATAAGGCTCCCAGTCCAACTTCTTACGGTTCCTACACTGGTTATCCTTAGGATGATTTCATTGTTCCCAGGGTAAGACAGGGGCTTAAGACTTAAATGACTGTGGCCTGGTGTTAAGGATGTAAATCCATCCCATAACTGTGGGAAGTTTTATTCCTTGGCTGAATTTTTGTGTGTTTCTCTGTCTTAGCTTTGAGTAACTTTAAAGGAAAATTCAATTTATTGCCAGGGTCAGATCAGGTATTAATTGGCCAGGTGTGATGATCCTACCTGCTAATATCAAGAGTAGCTTGACCAAGACTGAATTTTTTTTTCTTTTAAAATACATTTTCTAAAAGTCATCCAGTTAGAACCTTGTAGGGGAGAAATTCACCAAGGTAATCTAGAAGTATGAGACACCTAGCACAGGATCATGTCCATGAAAGAAAACATTTGATTTATATTCAAAGGTCCAAGAATTCAAAAAAACATTATAAATGACCATGCAAATCAAGTCCAACATCATGGGTAAATTGTGTACTTCTCATCCTTGTCTCATCTTCTCATCTCATCCTTGTCTAAGTGTAGTTTTCCCTATTGCAGTGTCATTTTAAAGTGAGTTTGAGGTCAGCATCCTCCCTCTATAGACCAATCTGGGGCCTTTGGAAGTTTAAATTAATCCAAGAGTCAATTTCCCTTCAGTTTCACTGTACGTGAGCTAGTTAAGAACACCTGATAAAGGTTCTTCCATCTAGGTTGGACAGAGTCCTTTAAATTATGTCTTTTCCAGTATACATAATCCGCAGATTGCAGGTCATGGGCATCTTATCTTCATCTAAAGATTACTGAGGTAAGCTTCAGAAACAAAACTTAAAATATATTTTAAAAATTAAATAAACTTTACATTAATATAGCATAACAGCAAGGAACACTGGGAAGTGAGTCAGTATATACTGAATTCCATTAACAAAACTGAAATTTAACACTCATTGAAAAATAATATTTTTCCCTCTAAAATTACCTCATTTCTACCAAATATATACAAGTGGACTAATTTGTTTTCAAAATAAGTCTGATCTCAAAGAACTTGAGATCCTAAGTAATCAGGGCAAAGAAACAGGAAAACGAAAGAATGGGAAAGACTAGAGAGCTCTTCAAGAAAATTACAGATACCAAGGGAACATTTCAGCAAAGATGGGCACAATAAAGGATAGAAAATGGTATGGACCTAACAGAAGCAGAAGATATTAAGAAGAGGTGGCAAGAATACACAGAAGAACTATACAAAAAAGATCTTAATGACCCAGATAATCACGATGGTGTGATCACTCACCAAGAGCCAGATATCCTGGAATGCGAAGTCAAGCGGGCCTTAGGAAGCATCTCTACGAACAAAGCTAGTAGAGGTGATGGAATTCCAGCTGATTACTTCAAATTCTAAAAGATGATGCTGTGAAAGTGCTCCACTCAATATGCCAGCAAATTTGGAAAACTCAGTAGTGGCCACTGGACTGGAAAAGGTCAGTTTTCATTCCAATCCCAAAGAGAGACAATGCCAAAGAATGCTCAAACTACCACACAATTGCACTCATCTCACACATGAGCAAAGTAATGCGCAAAATTCTCCAACCCAGGCTTCAACAGTACGTGAACCGTGAACTTCCAGATGTTCAAGTTGGATTTAGAAAAGGCAGAGGAACTAGAGATCAAATTGCCAACATCCATTGGATCATTGAAAAAGCAAGAGAGTTCCAGAAAAACATCTCAGTTCAGTTCAGTTCAGTCACTCAGTCGTGTCCGACTCTTTGCGACCCCATGAATCGCAGCACGCCAGGCCTCCTAGCTGGTTTTAGGAAAGGCAGAGGAACCAGAGATCAAATTGTCAACATCCGCTGGAAAGCAAGAGAGTTCCCGAAAAACATCTATTTCTGCTGTACTGACTATGCCAAAGCCTCTGACTGTATGGATCACAATAAGCTGTGGAAAATTCTGAAAGAGATGGGAATACCAGACCACCTGACCTGCCTCTTGAGAAACCTATATGGAGGTCAGGAAGCAACAATTAGAACTGGACATGGAACAACAGACTGGTTTCAGATAGGGAAAGAGTACGTCAAGGCTGTATATTGTCACCCTGCTTATTTAACTTCTATGCAGAGTCCATCATGAGAAACGCTGGACTGGAAGAAACACAAGCTGGAATCAAGATTGCTGCGAGAAATGTCAATCACCTCAGATATGCAGATGACACCACCCTTATGGCAGAAAGTGAAGAGGAGCTAAAAAGCCTCTTGATGAAAGTGAAAGAGGAGAGTGAAAAAGTTGGCTTAAAGCTCAACATTCAGAAAATGAAGATCATGGCATTTGGTCCCATCACTTCATGGCAAATAAGTGGGGAAACAGTGTCAGACTTTATTTTGGGGGGCTCCAGAATCATTGCAGATGGTGATTTCAGCCATGAAATTAAAAGACGCTTACTCCTTGGAAGCAAAGTTATGACCAACCTAGATAGCATATTAAAAAGCAGAGACATTACTTTGCTAACAAGGTCTATCTAGTCAAGGCTATGGTTTTTCCTGTGGTCATGTATGGATGTGAAAGTTGGACTGTGAAGAAAGC
This sequence comes from Aepyceros melampus, assembly GCA_006408695.1. Taxonomy (NCBI): domain Eukaryota; kingdom Metazoa; phylum Chordata; class Mammalia; order Artiodactyla; family Bovidae; genus Aepyceros; species Aepyceros melampus. Next base: position 269,463 of record SJXQ01000722.1, on the reverse strand, counting down.
TGAGTGCTGAAGAATTGATGCTTTTGAACTGTGGTGTTGGAGAGACTCTTGAGAGTCCCTTGGACTGCAAGGAGATCCAACCAGTCCATTCTAAAGGAGATCAGTCCTGGGTGTTCTTTGAAAGAACTGATGCTAAAGCTGAAACTCCAATAATTTGGCTACCTCATGCAAAGAGTTGAAAGTGAAAGTGAAAGTGAAGTTGCTCAGTAGTGTCCGACTCTTTGCGACCCCAGGGACTATAGCCTATCAGGAGCCTATAGCCTCCATCCATGGGATTTTCCAGTGCTGGAGTGGATTGCCATTTCCTTCTCCAGGGGATCTTCCCAACCCAGGAATCGAACCCACGTCTCCCTCATTGCAGGCAGACACTTTACTGTCTGAGCCACCAGGGAAGCCCACCTCATGCAAAGAGTTGACTCGTTGGAAAAGACTCTGATGCTGGGAGGGATTGGGGGCAGGAGGAAAAGGGGATGACAGAGGATGAGATTGCTGGATGGCATCACCGACTTGATGGACATGAGTTTTGATGAACTCTGGGAGTTGCTCATAGAGAGGGAGGTCTGGTGTGCTGCCTGGGGTCACAAATCTTTGGGGTCACAAAGATTCGGACACGACTGAGCGACTGAACTGAACTGAACTGACAGAAAAGCAGACAATTAATCACATAAGTTAGCAACACATAAAGTTTGTTGGATGGAGGTAAGTAGGATGAAGGAAAACAAAACCAGTGAGGGGATCCTGGAGTGCTGGTGGTGGGAGTCTGTACTTTAAATAAAGTGCTGAGGGAAGAGATATTGTTGGGAAGGGGAAGCTGAGTGGTAATTTTTAAAATGTAAGGTTATAGCAACTGTGAAAATCAGTCTCGTGCTGAGCTGTGGCCATCAGTCCTCCGCTCACACTGGACCGTCTGCAGCACTGCTGAACAGTGGCAGGCAATGCTAAGAGCATGAACCACAAAGACAGTGCCTGGCTTTGAATCTTGTCTACTAGTTGAAGCACCTGAAGCAATTTCTGTAATCTCTTTGTAGCTCTGCTTTCTAGTGGGTGGACTATGGAAAAGGTAGTGCTATGGTACAGGATGTTTTAGAAGAAATGAGTTAACTTGTACCAAGAGTAGCACCTGAAACACAATCAGTCCTCTGCAAATGTTACATATTATCCTAAGGAGCAAACTCATTCTGCTCTCCATTCCTTCTCTCCAGCACACTATCTTTATTGACAAATGATACTTGCTTAAACAAATAATGCAACTTCCTGCCCCTTAAGAATAATCTGGAGGCTGTAAAAGATAATATATGGGGAGAACCTCTAAGCCCTGGGAAAAAAGTTCTTATTCCCCAAAGGTTAAGGGCGAGAGAAATGTCTGGATTTCTGCATCTTCTAAAATTTAACTTCTCTGGATATTATTTGACAGTCTATCAGTCTGTCTTTATTTATAGGCAATATTTTAGTAAGTAATAAATGATTATAAGCAAGAATATATATCGTTGGTGTTCAGGCGCTCAATTGTGTCCAACTCTTTGTGACCCTATAGGCTCAGGATGCCAGGCTTCCCTGTCCTTCACCATCTCCTGGAGCTTGCTCAACTCATGTCCATTATGGTCAGTGATTCCATCTAACCATCTCATCCTCTGTCGTCCCCTTCTCCTCCTGCCTTCAATCTTTCCCAGCATCAGAGTCTTTTCTAATGAGTCAGCTCTTTGCATCAGGTAGCCAGAGTATTGGAGCTTCAGTTTTAACATCAATCCTACCAATGAATATTCAGGATTGATTTCCTTTATAATTGACAGGTTGGATCTCCCTGTGGTCCAAATGACTCTCAACAGTCTTCTCCAACACCACAGTTCAAAAGCATCAGTTCTTTGGTGCACAGCCTTCTTTATGGTCCAACTCTCGCATCCATACATGACTGTTGGTAAAACAATAGCTTTGACTATATGGAATCTTTGTTGGCATGAACAGTATGAAAAAGCAAAAAGATATGACACTGAAATATGAACTCTCCAGGTCAGTTGGCGCCCAATATGCTACTGGAGAAGAGCAGAGAAATAGTTTCAGAAGGAATGAAGAGGCTGAGCCAAAGTGGAACAGCGCCCAGTTGGGGATGTGTCTGGTAGTGAAAGTAAAGTCCCATGCTGTAAAGAACAATATTGCATAGGAACCTGGAATGTTAAGTCCATGAATCAAGGTAAATTGGAAGTGGTCAAACAGGAGATGGCAAGAGTGAACATTGACATTTTAGGAATCAATGAATTAAGATGGACTGGAATGGGTGAGTTTAATTCAGATGAACATTATATCTACTACTGTGGGCAAGAATCCGTTAGAAAAAGGGAGTAGCCCTCATAATCAACAAAAGAGTCCAAAATACAGTACTTGGGTGCAGTCTCAAAAATGACAGAGTGATATCTGTTCGTTTCCAAGGCTAACCCAGTAATCAATATCACAGTAATCCACATCTATGCCCCAACCACTAATGCCAAGGAAGCTGAACGTTTCTATGAAGACCTATAAGAACTTCTAGAACTAACACTAAAAAATAGATGTCCTTTTCATCGTAGAGGACTGGAATGCAAAAATAGGATGTCAAGAGATACCTGGAGTAACAGGCAAGTTTGGCCTTGGAGTACAAGATGCAGCGGGGCAAAGGCTAACAGAATTTTGTCAAGAAAACGCAGTGGTCATAGCAAACACCCTCTTCCAACAACACAGGAGACAACTCTACACATGGACATTACCAGATAGTCAATACCGAAATCAGGTTGGTTATATTCTTTGTAGCCAAAGATGGAGAAGCTCTATAGAGTCAGCAAAAACAAGATTGGGAGCTGACTATGGATCAGATCGTGAATTCCTTACTGCAAAATTCAGACTTAAATGGAAGAAAGTAGGGAAAACCACTAGGCCATTCAGGTATGACCTAAATCAAATCCTTTACAATCATACAGTGAAAGTGATAAGTAGATTCAAGGGATTAGATCTGATAGAGTGCCTGAAGAATATATTTATAATGTATATAAATAATATTTCTCATGCCTTAAATTCATTTGTAAATTAGAACTTAATTTTTTATCTCCATCTGACCCACATCAGTAGAGGATTTTTAGAGCTGTCTTACAATCTGTAATATACAGCATAAAAGGAAGCTGAGAATGAGTGATTGGCTCAGAAGCTATGGTGCCACTGTAGGCTTGTCCACTTGTACTACATCTGTAGTGTGAGAATCACTAATTTATCTGTCTATGAATAAGCTGATTCAGTGTATGCTTGAGTTTGCAAAAATTAAACCCTTTGCAGTAGTACAACTACTATCAAATAAAATGTGGTTGAGTTTGCATAATGGAACTTGTGATTGAAAGAAAACAAAACACAGAAAGTAGTTAGCAAATATTGGGGAAATTTATGGTTTCCGACCAGAGGTGTTTGCATGTGTGTGTGTGTGGGGAAGTGCACGTGTGTGCACAGGCGTGTGTGTATTTCAAAGCATAGTATGTGAAAACCAAGGAAGTCTAAGATATCTTGAAAGAGTCTCTGAAGGATCCTGTGATGTGAGAAAAAAGTAGGCAGTCCCTGTCTCAATCAGAACAGCTCTCATTTTGTATGTCTTACACACTGGGCTTCCAAGTAGAAATTTCTTTCGGACAAAATGATTTTAGGGACTAAACATTTGAAAGCCACTGGTGTCAGCCAAGTCTTTCATTGCTACTCTGCTTTGTCCACTACTGAATGATTAATACCTAGCACGGTACCTGGCCCTCAGAAGAAATTCAATAAATATACAATGAGGGACTAAGAGGAGATGGAAACATGCACGCAAGCCATTTGGTGGGAGACTCATATGGTTCAGATGGGCTTTAACCAAGACAAATAATTGGTTATATTGTTTTAAAAGTAGAGAAGACACTTTGGGATTCTAGATGAGGCTTTAATGACAGCTCAGTTGGGTTATGTTGGTAGAATTAAAGAGAATGGGAACAAAGGAGGTAGAGTAGACTGGATTGGCAGCTGCTCTGGTGTGAAAATGAAGGAGATGGATTTTACTAAAAGATTTTTGAGCCTTACGCTAAGAGAAAGACAGTAAATATGGGATGGACGTATTGGGTCCAAGGAGTGGTGGAAAATAAAGATGAACTGACCATAAGACCTGGCAACAAGGAAATCCTTGAAATCTTTGAAAGAACAGTTTCTTTTATAGGAACTTGCTTATATTTGCTTTCTGAGGTTCAAAGACTCAGAGCGGGGAGTTCAGCCGCACCCTGGTTTCCAGGAGAAATCCTAGCTTCAGATGCGAGGAAAAACAGAGCTTGAGCTGAGCACTCTGACACTCGAAATCAAGTCATATTGCTGTTGAGGTTCCTAGTCTTGTGTCCTGCCTGATGACTGGACCTGTGTTTCATCACCAACACATCGATTCTGCAATTTGCCTTGATTCTGGTGTATGGATTTCTGTGTTATTTTCTATCCTTGAATCTTCACTGAGGTGCCTTGCCTAAGGTTCACCTCCTGCCTTGGTTACCTCGACCCCTAGAATAGGGCAACAGCCTTCCTTTTCTAGAGCCACCTTGGAACTGGCTTTTGATAACTGGGGCTCAGAGCTCTGCTCAGACAATCCCCTCATGCTGGCTGTTGGAATCTCTGAACACGGCCTGTTTCTGGATATTTGCATGCTGTGTTTATTTGTTAAGGCATCCTGATCATTCATGGTAGAGCTCTCTGCTGGAAATGTTTGCCTAAACTGAATTGCCATTTCCAGATAATGTTTTCTGCCTGGCAGGCTGGAGTTTTACTAGAAATAGCCTCAGAATCTGAGCCTGCAATGGCTCCTGACCCTGGTGGGTCTGTTTCCAGTCTTACTTCACATCCTACTTACTGTGTTGAACTGACTCATTTTTCAAAGGCACTAAGTTCTTTCTTGCTTCAAATCTTTATAGATTGGTCTTTTCTAAAGGGTCCTTCTCAAGGCAAGAATACTGAAGTGGCTTGCCATTCCCTTCTTCAGTGGACCACATTCTCTCAGACCTCTCCACCATGACCCTCCCATCTTGGGTTGCCCTGCAGGCATGGCTTGGTTTCATTGAGTTAGACAAGGGTGTGGTCCTAGTGTGTTTAGATTGACTAGTTTTCTGTGAGTATGGTTTCAGTGTGTCTGCCCTCTGATTCCCTCTTGCAACACCTACCATCTTACTTGGCTATTTCTGCTTTATTGACTATGCCAAAGCCTTTGACTGTGTGGATCACAATAAACTGTGGAAAATTCTGAAGGAGATGGGAATACCAGACCACCTGACCTGCCTCTTGAGAAATCTGTATGCAGGTCAGGAAGCAACAGTTAGAACTGGACATGGAACAACAGACTGGTTCCAAATAGGAAAAGGAGTACGTCAAGGCTGTATATTGTCACCCTGCTTATTTAACTTATATGCAGAGTACATCATGAGAAACGCTGGACTGGAAGAAACACAAGCTGGAATCAAGATTGCTGGGAGAAATATCAATAACCTCAGATATGCAGATG
>SJXQ01000722.1:238201-263845 GCA_006408695.1 Aepyceros melampus | reverse complement strand
TTTGGGCTCCAAAATCACTGCAGATGGTGACTGCGCCATGAAATTAAAAGGCGCTTACTCCTTGGAAGAAAAGTTATGACCAACCTAGATAGTATATTCAAAAGCAGAGACATTACTTTGCTGACTAAGGTCCGTCTAGTCAAGGCTATGGTTTTTCCTGTGGTCATGTATGGATGTGAGAGTTGGACTGTGAAGAAGGCTGAGCGCCGAAGAATTGATGCTTTTGAACTGTGGTGTTGGAGAAGACTCTTGAGAGTCCCTTGGACTGCAAGGAGATCCAACCAGTCCATTCTGAGGGAGATCAACCCTGGGATTTCTTTGGAAGGAATGATGCTAAAACTGAAGCTCCAGTACTTTGGCCACCTTATGCGAAGAGTTGACTCATTGGAAAAGACCCTGATGCTGGGAGGGATTGGGGGCAGGAGGAGAAAGGGACGACCGAGGATGAGATGGCTGGATGGCATCATGGACTCAATGGATGTGAGTCTGAGTGAGCTCTGGGAGTTGGTGATGGACAGGGAGGCCTGGCGTGCTGCGATTCATGGGGTCGCAAAGAGTCGGACATGACTGCGCGACTGAACTGAACTGAAAGGGTCCTTCTACAGGCTATAGAACAACTGGCTATTTTTTGCCACCATTTCAGAAAAGCCTTCCTGACCACGGTACCCAAGTAGGTAGTCTTCCCTTGCTTTCCCCAGCAGCCTACCTGTTCATCTCCTTTGTAGCATACCTTGTTATTTCCAAGTATTTTTTGTTCACCGGTAACTTAATTGTCTTCCCTGCTAGATTGTAAAATCCAAGTTACAATCGTGTTTCTTGCACCAAGTATAGTGATGCTCCAAAAGAATTTGCTGAGTGAATAAATGTGCCCTGTGTATGACATAAAAGGAGATATTTGAAAGCAAAAGCCAGTTTTTAGGAGTTGGGGTTATGGTTGGGGAGAGAATAAGTTGTGGAAAATGAAATACTGATAGCTCAAGAAATTAGGATCAAGAGAAGAGATAATTTGAGGAAATAACAGGGCTGATGAAAGTTCACTTTAGAATGGAGTCCATCAAGCTTGTTAGAGATAACAGGAAAAGTGCCCCAAAGTGTGAGAGGAATTAAAGGAGAAGATAGTTTGTTTGCTTAAGTGAAGTTGGGAATTGAAAAAGGAAAAGATTCATTCATTCATTCATAAATGGTAAAAGATCCATTTACCAAAAATCAAAATAACTTGTGGAATCTATGTGTTGAAGATGAAGCTAAAGTTGTGAATGGGCTGAGACTCAATAAAGGTGTATGAAAGAATCGTCCGACAGTAAGGGCCCAGCTGAGGTTGGAGAACATGACTTTGAAGTCTCCTCAGACAGTCAGGGTTTATGCTATTTTATTGAAAAAAAAAAATTGCTTTTGAACTAGAGAAGTTCACAGGATAGAGGCTCTGGAGTTGGAATTCAATCTCAGTGACTTTTCCCTTTCTTTTTAACCTAAGGTTTTTAGTCACCTGTGGGTTTTTTTTTTTTTAATTTTTTGCAATTTTGTATTAGTCTAAAATAAGCTGATAGCATATTTTATGGGTAATTTAGCAGATAATTCAGACGAAGGGAAAGGTTATTGAAGAGAGAAAAGGAAAAAAGCACAGGAATATTTTTTATTGTATAGCACTAGATTCATATTTTATCTGAGATTTTTTTTTTCCTTCTGCTAGGATTAACTCTTTATATTTAGGAGATAAAATAAAAAAGAAATTAAAAGTGTTATTCAACTTGATGACTTGATTCTCCCTTGACTGATAGAGTAAGTATAATAAAGTGTTTATGCCTTAGGGCCTCAGCTTCTTCATTTCTATACAGAATGCGATAGTAATGAACTACTTTAGGTTGCTAGGAGGAAAATAAACAGTCTGATCGTAAAGGATTGGCTAAATATTAAATGCTATACAAATACCTTTGGAGTGCTATTCAGGAAGGACTCATGACCTTTTAGATAAAGTTTATTAAATTTCCAAGGGAAGAAAATAAATGAATAACAAAGCAGGCATTGCAGTTGGAAATCAGTCCCCTGATACTTTCCTGATAAGTGGACTGGTTTTCAGTAGACTTTCCTTTTGAGGAAATGCAAACAATTTAGTAACGTGAGCTTGCAAATAGTTCTAGTCTCATGAAGCAGGGGGCCATTTTTCCAAAGAAGGAAGCTTGAGCCAGTAATATATAAGTGACTTGATAAGGATCAACTATATGGAAGGAGAGAGGGGAAACTTACATCAGCATGTGCTTCGGTAGGTAGAGTCACATACCCCATGATTCAGCCAGAGCTGCCTTAAGAACACCTTCTGGAACCTAGTAGGTGCTCCATAAATGTTTGTTGCGTGATAGAATGTTGTTTCCAGAATGTACAGCCTGCTAATCTGCTGTACATCTGCCAATCGGTGTGAAATATGCTCTGATTTCCTCTCCAGCAGATTTGTTCATGACTCTGAGTTTCATATGGGTTTGAGGACTGGAATTCTGAGGTTACATCCCAGAAACACGTTAAGCAGGGACCTAAGTAAATGGCAAGCTGTCCCCTCCTGAGTGCTCCATGTTACATTGCGGAGTAATGATTTTTACAAATGTGTTTTGGTTTGGACCGTGTTTAAAGTCTTTATTGAATTTGTTGCTGTATTGCTTCTGTGTCATGGTTTAGTCTTTGGACCAGGAGCTATGTGGAACCTTAGTGCCCTACTCAGGGATGGGATCCATGCCCCTTGCACTGGAAGGTGAAGGCAACCCCTGCACCCCAGGGAAGTTCCTGTAGAATACTTTTATATTCATTTTCTCTTGATTCCATGAGGTAAGGAGGGTAGGCATTTGTCCCCCTTTTCTCAAGGAGAAACTGAAGCCTCACAGATTATGCCCTGATCTAATATGTTATGATTAGTACTTTGCTATAAATTAGTTTGGCCAGAAATGAGGTCTCCTGATTCATATCTCTGTGTTCTTTCTTTCCCCTCAAAAGATCCTCTGATAAAAACAAATGAGCACATAAATAAAATTTGAGGGTCAATCCTTTGTTTAAAACTTTGGATTAAAACACTGAGAGCTTCTGTTAAGTAAAAATAAATTCCCTAGGTCTATTATAATACTCACAGAATATTATGTTATAGTACCCAAAATAATGAGAATAGCAAATACTCTGCCAGACAGCCTCAGAATGCCTTAAGATACTAACTGATTTAGTCTGCACAATGACACTGTGATGCGGGTGCCACAAACACTCCTTAGTCTCACGTCTATTTAGTTTAGCAAGTGTGGATAGCAAAGTTGGATAACAAGGGATATTACACTGTTTAAAACAACTTGGTTCCTGATTTTCAGATGGCTGGTAGTGGGAGTTTCCATGTGTGTGCTCGGTTGCTCAATAGTGTCCGATTCTTGGCGACCTCGTAGATTATAACTTTCCAGGCTCCTCGGTCCATGGGATTTTCCAGGCAAGAATACTTGAGTGGGTTGCCAGTCCCTTCTCCAGTGCGTTTCCATAGCAAGGGACTTACTCAAATTTTTTCACTTCCTAAATTTAAATAACAAGGATGTCTGTACTATTATATCTGCTTTATACTAGAGGAAACCAAGGCTGGGAAAAGTGAAGTAACTTGCCCATGGCTATCCAGCTTGTCTTTCACTAGGACCCCTAGCTGTGTCCCAGAAATTTTAGGACCTTAAGTTTTGAATGGAAAAGAGGAGAAAGTTAGAATCTAGAATGTTAGAATTGGAGAAGGCAATGGCACCTCACTTCAGTACTCTTGCCTGGAAAACCCCATGGATGGAGGAGCCTGGCAGGCTGCAGTCCATGGGGTCGCCAAGAGTAGGACACGACTGAGCGACTTCACTTTCACTTTTCACTTTCATGCATTGGAGAAGGAAATGGCAGCCCACTCCAGTGTTCTTGCCTGCAGAATCCCAGGGATGGGGGAGCCTGGTGTGCTGCCGTCTATGGGGTCGCACAGAGTCGGACACGACTGAAGTGACTTAGCAGCAGCAGCAGAATGTTAGAATATGGTTATGGGGGTGGGTGGGGAGGAGGAACGGCTGTGGTGATGCAGGTGGGTGAGTTTAGGCCTAATGATATCCGCTTACCGATGATTTTACTTTGAAACCTGGCAGCAAAAGCCTGACTTGTCTCTAAAATATCTGATGCTCAGAATCCTATTTATCTTAATGTTATCAGAAAAGGGATGAACTCAGCTGGAATCAGTGTTAACTCTCTTGGCTTCCTTCTATGTGTCTGTCTGGAATTGGAGGTCTGAGATACATGCTGAATAAGTTCTGCTTCGTTCAGCAAGTTGTACAAGAAAAAAAAATTATTAGTGCTCTGTTTCCTAATGATACTCACTGGGCATTATTGCCAAGAGATGTTCCCTAAGAAAACAGTTTTATAGTCAAAGAGGCTTAGAAACCACATTATACAGCACCCACAAAGTATTGCATATAACCACCTTAAAGGCGTTCAGAAGTTCTGCAGGAATGAAGTCTGTTTAATTTTGCTTAGCCAAGCATTTTTTTTCAGACTATCTGATCAAAAAAATTTGGAAGGGGTTTCACTGTCGTTTCATTTGCATAATAATATTAATATTAATATTCCATGGACCGAACCTTAGGAAATCTCAAAAAAATCTTCACCAACATAGATATTTTATGGAAAATCAGACCACTGCTTAGTTGAGATGATAATGTACAACCTATTTCTAGGAAGACAGAGCTACTTCCACATTTCCATGGCAACATGCTTCTGTGGGCACAAAGGTTCTTTTATGCACATCACATCATTTGCCTCTTAAAACCACTGTGAGATAAAGTAGGGCAGCTAAACTTATTCCACTTGACCTGAGAATGTGGCTCAAAAATGTAGAAGTCTCTCTAGCTCCTCAAATACCCAGGGCTGTGCTGATGGCTGTTGCTTTGTTCCACAAATGTGCTGAATCACTTAGGGGTGCTGGGGCTTTGAGTTTTATTTTTCATCATGGTGATTGCTTTTGCTTGATCTAACAACCTCCTTTGCAGTGGTTCCCATTAATGGTCTTAGGAAGATGTCTGACTGATGTGGGAAGAGACATTAATGGCTATGGAACTGAAAATAGAAAAAGAACACTCTAGGAGAAAACAGAGGTAGTCATGTGTGTTCTAACAGTTGAAATAACACTAAAGCATGAAAAAAATGATAGAGATTGGTCATTGTGAAGTTGTGTTTACTTTCACAAAAATTTCTGAACATGGAGTAATAACCCAGAAGCCAATGAATTTATAAATATGTTTTTCAAGCTGTCAGGATTAGTTGTTGTTGTTCAGTTGCTATGTCTTCTCCAACTCTTTGTGACCCCATGGGCTATAGCATACCAGGCCTCCCTGTCTCTCACCATCTCTTGGAGTTCACCCAAGGTCTTGTCCATTGAATCAGTGATGCCATCCAACTTCTCATCCTCTGCTATCCCCTTCTCCTTTTGCCCTCAATCTTTCCCAGCCTCGGGGTCTTTTCCAGCGAGCTGGTTCTAGGCTAAAATGTTGGAGCTTCAGCATCAGTCCTTCCAGTGAATATTCAGGGTTGATTTCCTTTAGGATTGACTGGTTTGATCTCCTTGCTGTCCAAGGGACTCTCTAGAGTCTTCTCCAGCACCACAGTTCAAAAGCATCAATTCTTTGGTGTTTAGCCTTCTTTATGATCCAGTTCACATCCATACATGACTACTGGAAAAACCATAGCTTTGACTAGATGGACCTTTGTCAGCAAAGTGATGTCTCTGCTTTTTAAAATGCTGTCTTTCTTGAATGACTGAATTAGGATTTGAGTCCAGCACCACTCAAAGCCTAGGTGCTTGACCACAAGCCAAGGAGTACTGAAGTGAACCTGACTGCTTGGGTGGAACAAATGAGCAGAAGTATGTTAGTTACTCAGTCATGTCTGACTCTTTGCGACCCCATGGACTATAGCCAGCCAGGCTCCTCTGTCCATGGAATTCTCCAGGCAAGAATACTGGAGTGGGTTGCCATTCCCTTTTCCACGGGATCTTCCCAACCTAGGGATCAAACTCAGGTCTCCAGCATTGCAGGCAGATCCTTTCCTGCCTGAGGCACAAGCATCCCGTAAATAGTCCCTTATCTGAATCAAGGATCAAATTATGTTGTTAATTAAACCTGCCAGTGGAGCTATGAGGTAGGCCCTTCAAGTTTGCCGTTTTAGGGGTGCTGTTGGTTTGTCTTGATGCTTAGACTCAAAGACATTTGCCCCAAGTTTACCCAGTTTGTTCATTCTCTCTGGAAAGCCCTAGGGGTAGCCTTATGACTCTGGAGGAGAGGGAATTATAACTGTATAACATTATTTCTCTCTAGCCCCTTTTTGTCTTGTTAATCCAAATTTTTGCCATTGATGAGTCTGAATTTCTTGATATAGTAGAGGGAAAACAATGTGAACTGTGCCTTCAACATTTTTAATAATGCAACTGTGTAGATGGTAAGTACCACTTTGGAACAAGGCCTTTTTTGTTGCATGGAGTCTCACTGTCAGTTATCACTGACTGTGACTTTATGATAGTGGATATCCGGCTGGTTTGACGTTAAACTTTGATATGACTTTGGAAATATGGGTCTGTGCCAAAAAGTGGTGTAAATAAGATTTCAGGTGGGAATATTTACTTATTTAAGACAACAAGCTAATTAAAAACTTAATCAGTTTGACATAAAACTTACTATGCATGCATGCCAAGTCGCTACTCTCATGTCTGACTCTTTGTGACCCTGTGGACTGTAGCCCACCAGGCTCCTCTGTCCATGGCATTTCTCTGGCAGGAATATTGGAGTGGGTTCCATACCCTCCTTCAGGGGATCTTCCTGACCCAAGGATCGAACCCAGGTCTCATATGTCTCCAGCACTGGCCGGAGGGTTCTTTACCACTAGCCTCTTAATGCTTCTTATGCAGTTTGTCTTATATATTTAAAACAGGTCACTTTTATCCATTCACTGAAACTTATCCAGTTACTGTCTAAATATGAAAATAAACTGTATTTCTTTGCTGGGGTATTCATTGAGCATTTAGGGGAACTGAATTTCTGTTAACTGATTTAACAGTCTATACCAGTCTAGCTTCTAATGGTATTGATGGGCTTCTATGAGGCTTGGAGCACTTTGAAGGTAACAAACAAAACATCAAATATTGTTTGTAGGGAATGGGTTGGAGGCATGGGAGTGTTTCTAATAGGGGGTTTTGCATATCCTTTTAGTTTATACAGTTCCTTCTAAAAGCTCCTTAGCCTTCTATGAAGCTGTTCCTGGTATATAAGATGGATTTCTGCCAACTAGGTACCTTCGCTCAGGATCCTACTTATAGTTCCAAATCAAAGCTTGAGGGAAAAGTCTCAAATTACATCCTACTCAATAATGAATTTAAATCTAGACCCTTAGGTACAAAATAATAATGATGTGCATTTTCAAAGAGAGTGTTTTTCCTGTTTGTGAAGACAAGTTGAAGATGCTAAAATGTGGCGCTTTGAGTAGTCATCATTTATAGGAGGGTGAATGTTTATGAAATATCAGGGTCTGAAAATATCTTCCATTTTAGGGATGAGGTTACAGCAGCCAATTCATTTACATAAGCCAGGGAACACTGGATTAGTCTCTGGCTTTGTTCAAGCCTATCCATCCTGGGCCAGATAATCTAGAGATGAATGCTAAAATGATCTCCTGGTAATCCCTTGGGCGCTGCAGAAATATTCTAAATGCAGCTTTTCTCTAAATTATCTCTAAATGATAATAAGTGGTAAGAAACATACTCTTAATGATTTATTCTAGCTTTTTAGGTTAACACTTAAAAAAGCATGTTTCAGATGTAGATGCTTTTGAATAGGAATGGAATTAACTCACCAGTAACTAGCCTTAGGTACCATAGAAAGACACTTAAACAGGGACGATACCAGCCCTTTTTTCTTTCTTGATCCATTCACTGTGTCTATGTGCCTCTGTGTGTCTGTGTGTGTGAATTTAAAATTACTCATGTGCAATTAATAACTGGAATGAATTTTATTATAAGTGGTGATACATAAACTGTTACTGGGAGAGGTTCCAACAAAGGGCTTTGTTTTTCTAAACAGTTCGGTTCAGTTCAGTCACTCAGTCCTGTCCGACTCTTTGTGACCCCAAGAACCACAGCACGCCAGGCCTCCCTGTCCATCACCAACTCCGGAGTTCACTCAAACTCACATCATCGAGTCAGTGATGCCATCCAGCCATCTCATCCTCTGTCGTCCCCTTCTCTTCCTGCCCCCAATCCCTCCCAGCATCAGAGTCTTTTCCAATGAGTCAACTCTTCGCATCAGGTGGCCAAAGTACTGGAGTTTCAGCTTCAGCATCATTTCTTCCAAAGAAATCCCAGGGCTGATCTCCTTCAAAATGGACAGGTTGGATCTCCTTGCAGTGCAAGGGACTCTCAAGAGTCTTCTCCAACACCACAGTTCAAAAGCATCAATTCTTCGGCGCTCAGCTTTCTTCACTGTCCAACTCTCACATCCATACATGACTACTGGAAAAACTATAGCCTTGACTAGACGGACCTTAGTCGGCAAAGTAATGTCTCTGTTTTTCAATATGCTATCTAGGTTGGTCATAACTTTTCTTCCAAGGAGTAAGCGTCTTTTAATTTCATGGCTGCAGTCACCGTCTGCAGTGATTTTGGACTACCTTATTTGTGGAAAGAATATAGTTTAATACTCTTAATTTGCTTCTACATTTTCTGCTAGGGCCAGTACAGTGAGAGTTGTTTACACTTTCCAATTTAAGAATGAACATTTTCCCCTAATCTCTTCTGTGATTTCAGGTAAATAGCCAACTTCATATGAGAACTTGATGTACTGCTTGGATGAAAGTATCAATATTAGACTATCAGTTATAAAGTCCAGTCCTGTAATTTGCTTTGTGCTGTGACAAACATTTAATAAAAAATACCCAGGATTCTTTTTGTCTCAAGTAACAAACCTCAATAAAATGACTTTATCACACCATCTTAAGAGAAAATTTCCAAATTAAAATAGTTTCAGTAGCTCAATAAACTGCTTTATTATCTGAGAGAAGTCTAGAAGGGCATGTTAATTCAGACAGTGAGAAAAATGCAAATCTAACGATGTCCCTAAGGAAAGTCCAGGATACAGCCTACAAAGAATAAGCGGGAAAGTAGGCTTAGGAGAACTGTCATGTTAAAGCTTCCGGAACAGTTTCCTGTCGGTTTATTTTTTAATAGCTTTAGTAAGCTTCAGAAACATTGATGTAACATCTATATTTATTTTTCTAGCTAATTAACATAGTCAGCTTCAGATTCATATTTTGTCATTTGTTTGTCCCTATTGATTTCTGGAACTACCTTTGGAACATTTATAATTTTTTGTTCAAAATTTGTGTTTTGGCCCATTAAGACATCTCCCTGAAGATTTCTACTTTCTTCCTGTTTGAAGTTAATTTATTTTTTCCTCTTGGTTTATACTCTTTGCAGAAATACTTAAAATCAACTTAGGCCTTGTGTGATGGGGCTCCTGTCAAAGCACATTGCTCTGAAGAACCGTTGGGTCTGTGGCTGGCTGGGAAACTTAAATGCCCTCTTCTTCAGATTTTTTTTTAGTCTATTTCAAATAAAAAGCTTACTGTGATACTTGGGATTTCCCCCTATTTCCAGTCCTGGCCAGAAGTGTCTGTCTGGTTCTTTTAACTTAATGTCCTCAAGAAGTTAATTTTATAAGCAAGTCAAAAGCATTGTGTGGTAGTAGAAAACATATAGAGTTAGAGATCAGATAAAATAGGCCAAATTTTTTAGTCTCTCTCTGAGCCTCAACTTTTTTTTTACCTGTAAAAGGGGGGCAATTATAGCAACTTCATAATGTTGCAAAGTTCAGATATGAAGTAAATAATCTAGTACTTTGCATCACTTCAATCACTCAGTAGTGTCTGACTCTTTGCGACCCCATGGACTGCAGCACGCCAGGCTTCCCTGTCCATCACCAACTCCCAGAGCTTGCTCAAACTCAGGTCCATTGAATTGGTGATGCCATCCAACCATCTCATCTTCTGTCATCCCCTTTTCTTCCTGCCTTCAATCTTTCCCAGCATCAGGGTCTTTTCCAGTGCGTCGGTTCTTGACATCATGTGGCCAAAGTGTTGGAATTTCAACTTCAGCATTAGTCCTTCCAATGAATATTCGGGATTGATTTCCTTTAGGATTGACTGGTTTGATCTCCTTGCAGTTCAAGGGACTGTCAAGACCTTCTACAGCACTACAGTTCAAAAGCATCAATTCTTCAGCACTCAGCTTTCTTTATAGTCCAACTCTCACATCCATACATGACTCTGGAAAAACTCTGACTAGATGGACCTAGCTTTGACTAGATGGACCTTTGTTGAGAAAGTAATGTCTTGGCTTTTTAATATGCTGTCTAGATTGGTCATAGCTTTTCTTCCAAGGAGCAAGCATCTGCACAATAAAGGGTCAATTATTTTTAAATCATAAGAATTCTACAATTTAATGTTAAAAACTAACAGAATTTTTATGAGCTGAGCTGTTTTTGTTTATTCTTTTTCCCAGGCATATGCTGACTACTGAATTTCTCCTCTTACCTAGTTTATGATGAATCCTGAGTATCTATATATCTAACAATAACTTTATGTTTTTTCATTATCTTTGTTCTGCTCAGTTTAAGAAGCAAGTTTAGAAAGTTTTTTGTTATAGTCTGCTCTCTTTCAAAGTCTATGAGCCTAATAAACTTTTGACAGTTTTCAGTGAGTTTCTGTGTTTAGGCAGTGGTTATTTGGCACTTCAAAATTAAGTGCTTCTCCAAATTGTTTTGCTGCAAAGCTATGCCATAAAAGGTTTTCATCCTTCATGTTGTCTTGAAAATTTCTCTCTTTTACTTTCTCTCACTCTCTCTGGAAGATTGTGTTTCCAGATACTTTGCAACAAAACCTCCCATTCCACATGCTCTTTCAATGTAACTCTGACACTCCTCCATTAAAACATTGGTTCTGTTACCTCTTTGTCAATCTGGTGATACTGTGTGGCTTCTAATGCTAGGTCAGAAAAGCAATACAACTTCTGCCTGTCTCTGGATATGCTTGCCTTTGGAACCCAGCCACCATGGTGTAGGATGCCCAAACCTTTCCAGACCATGAGAAAAATACACATACACATTTTCTGGTTGACGACCAGCTCAGGGCCCAGCATCAACTCCCAGATGAAGACACCTTAAGATGATTATCACAGCCCTGAGGTGTGTGCTAAGTCGTTTCAGTGTGTCCGACTCTTTGGGACCCTATGAACTGTAGCTCGCCAGGCTCCTCTGTCCGTGGGATTCTCCAGGCAAGAACACTGGAGAGGGTTGCCATGCGCTATAGTTGCTGGCTACCTTCAAGTCTTCTCAACATCATGCACCTGTGCTCTGTATGAAGCCCTGACCCACAGAATCAGTACACATAATAAAACAGTCCTTTTAAGATATTAAATTTTGAGGTGGTTTATAAATTAGCAGTAGTAGTTGGAACACTTTCCTTTCCTACTCCCCTTCCCATGGGCATGTCAATAGAACTTAATTCTGTGTTACTTACATGTTTGAGTAGATGTGAAATGATAATTTATTCAGTGCTTGCACTGTGCTGGGCACCATTGGTTCCAAGCACTTTACACCTCTTGTGTGTGTGTGTGTGTGTGTGTGAGCATTCTTCCTGATTACTTTTTATTTATGTTTAATTGGAGGATAGCTGCTTTACAGTGTTGTGTTGGTTTCTGCTGTACAACATGAATCAGCCATAATACTCATCTTGCTTAGATACTCTAGGAGAATACTGTAACAATGCCAATGATACTATAAGAGAACCACTGTTGTTATTATCTGGATTAATAAAGGAGAAAGATCCAGAGGTTATATAATTTGTCCAAGGTCAAACATCTATTAATTTTTGGCTCCAAACCTCTTATTTTACATTTAAAATTACAGAGGCAAGTGAAAGTAGTAATCATAATTCTAGGTCAGAGAGAGCTTGGCCTACTTCATAGGTGCATAGACTGAAAATATTAGGTTCCAAATATATGAAAAACATTTTATTCATTTAAGACTACTTCCTTTTGAACTTCAAAGAAAATACAAGAAGTTACCTATTCTTTTAGTAACTTAACTAGTTGCTGGGATTCAGGGAACTCTGAATTAAAAACCAAGATTTAGCATTATCTTATGTCTTTTAGCAAGAAGAGATAAGAAAGCCTTCTTCAGCGATCAATGCAAAGAAATAGAGGAAAAGAACAGAATGGGAAAGACTATTTGGCATTCCCTTTCTTTGGGATTGGAATGAAAACTGACCTTTTCCAGTCCTGTGGCCATGCTGAATTTTCCAAATTTGCTGGCATATTGAGTGCGGCACTTTCACAGCATCATCTTTCAGGATTTGAAATAGCTCAACTGGAATTTCATCACCTTCACTAGCTTTGTTCATAGCGATGCTTTCTAAGGCCCACTTGACTTCACATTCCAGGATGTCTGGCTCTAGATGAGTGATCACACCATTGTGATTATCTGGGTTGTGAAGATCTTTTTGTATAGTTCTTCTGTGTATTCTTGCCCTCTCTTACTATCTTCTGCTTCTATTAGGTCCATACCAAGATCATGAGTACATCTTGCTAAATTTCATTGAATGCAGGGAACCCCAGAGATCAGGACCCTGATGTTTACAAGGCTCCCCACCCCAGCTTCATTGACTGTCTAGTCTTCATTTCAATTTCATTGTTTAAGTGACTGGTGAGTTCAAGAAGGCAGGGCTCTTTGTGTTTGATTCATGAACTGGAGCACATAGTAAGTGTTCAGTAAGTATCTGCTGGCTAAATGAATTGGATATAGGAAGCTAACAGATATTGGCATATGGATTTTGATATTGGATAGCAGTATGGAACTTGGTTATTAAGTCCACTTATAAGTTGTCTCTGGAGTTTTCTTTCTGGATAATCATATCAACTGTGAAAACAGCCAGTTTGTTCTTTGTTTCTTTGAACTTGCTTATTAAGTCCACTTATTGATAAGTTATTTCTTTTGAGATTTTTTTTTGTAAAGTCATATTAACTGAGAAAACTGCCAGTTTGGGTCTTTATCCCCAATCCTTGCAGACTTTTTTTTTCCCTTGCAGACTTTTTTTCTTTATCTTACTATTTTGGCAGATCTTCAATGTTGCCTAAAAGTGTTGCCCACAACCTTTCTTGCCCTCTGCCTTATTTCAGAAAGAGTGCCTTTGGTGACTACCAATATGAGTATCATTCTTTGTGGCATTTTAGTAGCTAGTTTAAAAAATTAAGCAATTTTCTATTTCTATTAATAGTTTGCTCAGAGGTTCTTTTTTATTCTTTTTAAGTCATTATGGATATTCCCATTCATTTTCCACTTGCCATTTTAAGAGATGGTCTTCTAACACCACTGAGAAATAATCCGCTTTCCAGTGTCTCACAGCTGAATTCACAATTCCTCGTTAGTGAGAGGGGCTTAGTTCCTGCCTTATCTTTTGTGCACCGTAAAGCATGTCAACATGGAGGAGCAAATCAAATTCTTAAAAATTGGCATTGTGTCGAGCCAGTCTTCTTGTCACGCTATATTACATGTGAGTTACCAGGAATGAGATATCCAGGCTGTATAAAATCCATAAAAATGCAAAATATACATTGCAAATTCCAAGCTGACTTATGGAGCTGTACCGAGAGCGAGACCTCGGGTCCTCAGAGTCTTTTTCTCTTTCATTATATGTGAGAATTTCAGTTGTGCTGCTAATTACAAGAACCCTGAGATCTCAGCATCACAACGGGATTAATGACAGCAAAGACTCAGAAAGAGAGAGAGAGAGAGAAATCGATTTTTTTAAGTCAATAAAAATGCAACTATAATCTATTTCCTGAAAGGGGAGGGGGTCACTTAGCTGATTCCTCCCTGAGGCTGGAAGAAGCTTAAGAGCTCAGCGACTCAAAAAAAGGTTTCAGAATTCTCTGGGCTCGGCTCTCCTTCCATTCTTGTCATTCTACACCCCCTAAGCCCACCCCCATCGTCCTTCCAATCCTAGTCCTGACATCTGTTTTTTTCATCACTGTCAGTAAAAACAAGCATGGTGCTGTCTGAAACCTACAAAGAGCAACCTCCGGGGAAGAAAATATCAATCATAGGTGTGTGAATCATCACCCCCAAGAGCTGGCATGCTGTTGACTTGCACAAGAGCCTATATTTTTCATTGAATGCTGAAAATCAGCCTTCATCTGTATGATTTGGGGTAGGGGCAGGGGTGAGATATATAAAACACAAGGGTTTCAAGAACTCAGCACTGGTAAGAGTCTGGGTGTGGGGAGAGAGAGATGGGTGGATTCATTTTGGCAGCTAATCAGTCCCTGGAAATAGAAGAAAATGGGAAGGGAGTCAGGTTATCAGCATATTGACTTGCAATGAGGGCCCCCTGAAATGCTTCCTAATTCCCTTTGCAGAATGAGCCATGGAGGAAAGCCACAATCACAGGCAAAATTCATTTGCTTGAACATTCTCTTTAATGAGCAGGTTCATTCCTTTTCTGGGGAGCGCTATCGTTTTGTCTCTAGCACACCACGATGAGGACTGGCTGGTGCAATCAATTCCACCCAACACCCCTCAATTCAGTTAAACAACCAGTGGGGAGGGAGGAAAAGCCAGAAATCAATAGCAGTTATTTCACTGGGTTGACGGGTTACTGCAGGCTCTTCAGATCCATCTGTTGGCTGGTGTGCTCAGTCGCTGCTGTGCCTGCAGAGTGTCACCCGGGAACTTCAGGCCAAGGCAGACCCTACCAGAAGGTGACAGCCAGGCTCGCCGTGGGCAGTGGGTGCTTCTTTGGCTGGGCTGACCTTGTGTCATATGCAGCCATGAGCATCACCACGGGCAAATCGCCTCTGGTGAATGGTGAATCACCATAACAGCCACCTTTGCGGAATGCCTTCTGTGAGGGC
Organism: Aepyceros melampus; assembly: GCA_006408695.1. Lineage (NCBI taxonomy): Eukaryota > Metazoa > Chordata > Mammalia > Artiodactyla > Bovidae > Aepyceros > Aepyceros melampus. Next base: position 248,865 of record SJXQ01000722.1, on the reverse strand, counting down.
CCTTTACAAACAGTATTACTTGACTTTCAACAAACCAGCAAGGTAGGAACTGTCACCCCTCCCTGCTCTTTTCTTGCATGAGATTTTTGGAGAGGTCATTTACTTGGCTAGCCAGCAGTGAGAGGAAGAGGCAACCTTCAAACCCACCCCTTTCCATTGTCAAAGCTGACGTTCTTGGCAGGATCCCACTGGCCTCTTATCTCTGGATAGCTTGGTGGCTGAGAACAGATTCTGGAACCTGACAGAGATGGGTTCAAATCCTGGCCCTTCCTGGGGGACCTTGTGAAAGGTACATAACTTTTCTGAATTTCTGCTTTTCTATCCGTGACAGATTTTATTTGGGGGGGCTCCAAAGTCACTGCTTATGGTGACTGTGGCCACAAAATTAATAGACGCTTGCTCCTTGGAAGAAAAGCTATGACAAACATAGTGTATTAAAAAGCAAGACATCACTTTGTGAACAAACGTCCATATAGTCTAAGCTATGGATTTTCCAGTAGTGATGTACAATGTGAGAGTTGGACCACAAAGAAGGCTGAGCACCAAAGAATTGATGCTTTTGAACTGTGGTGCTGGAGAAGACTCTTGATAGCAAGGAGATCGAACCAGTCAATCCTAAAGGAAATCAACCCTGAATACTCATTGGAAGGACTTAATGCTGTAGCTCCGATATTCTGGCCACCTGATGAGAAGAACCGACTCTTTGGAAAAGACTCTGATGCTAGGAAAGATTGAGGGCAAGAAGAGAATGGGGTGACAGAGGAAAAGATGACTGGGTGGCATCACTGACTCAATGGACATGAATTTGAGCAAACTCTGGAAGATAGTGAAGGACAGGGAAGCCTGGCGTGCTGCAGTTTATGAGGTCATAAAGAGTCAGATACTACTTTGCAAGTGAACAGCAACAGTCTGCAACATGGGTGGGAACAATACCTATTCATTGAAGCAAAGTTTACATCAAGTCCATTGTAGGCCTGGGATATTATAAACATAGAAAAGGCTGGGTTTTTTCCTTAACCATTATTCTTAGTAATATCATTAAAAGTAGTGATATGAGAGACTTCCCTGGTGGTCCAGTGGTTAAGACTCTGTACTTCCACTGCAGGAGACCCGGGTTTGATCCCAGGTCAGGGAACTAAGATCCCACATGTCAGAAGATGTGGCCCAAAAAAATAAAATTAAAAAAAGTAATGACTTAAGATTTTTTAAACTCCTATTATGGCTACAAGACTTCCTCTTTTCTTGTCCTTGCCACTTACAAATTCTTGGCAAAGTCTTTGTTTGGGTGTCAATGTTTAATTGCCTACCTCTGAATTTTAGTGAACATTTATCACTAGATGCACCCACAGAGGCGTCTACTAAGCCTACTCTATTCATTCAACATTTTAAAATGCCCTCAGGTTTCTCATTCACTTGCCTGAAGAAGGCAATGAAGATCCATGAAAATGCTGACAGTGAAAGCTCGGAACCCCACTTCTATGAAGTTCAAGAATAGGCAAAACTGAATTTAGAATGATGGTAATGATAAACCTGTACGCAAGACAGCAAAAGAGACACAGATGTGTAGAACGGCCTTTTGGACTCTGTAGGAGAGGGAGAGGGTGGGATGGGTTGGCAGAGTGGCAGTGTAACATGTGTGATATCGTGAGTGAAACGAATCGCCAGTCCAGGTTTGATGCAGGATGCTGGATGCTTGGGACTGATGCACGGGGATAATCCAGAGAGAGGGTGTGGGGCGGGAGTGGGGAGGTGGGGGTCAGGATTGGGAGTTCATGTACACTTGTGGCTGATCCATGTCAATGTGTAGCAAAACGAATACAGTATTGTAAAGCAAAACAAACTAAAAAAATAAAAATTAATTAAAAAAAAAAGAATAGGCAAAACTAACTTAAGACAGAAGTCAGACCAGTGGCTACTTCTTGGGGGCCAGTGGGACTTGATGGGGAAGAAGAAGTGGGAGCCTTTGGGGTGCTGGAAACCTTTTCTATTAGGATCTGGACATTTGAGCTGTATGGCTATGGTGGTGCCCTGTACTGCCCATGGGCTCCACCAGAGTTAAGGAGAATTGAAATTGTAATTGTGCAGAAGGCCCCTCTTGTACTCACAGAAAGCCGTAAACTGTCCTCACCCACCTATGGCACCAGGTCACAGATAAATTATTCCCTCACAGTGGAGTGAACCAGTCTGAATGAGAGTTGGTCCAGGGAAGCAGTAACACTGGAAAATGGGACATACCCTGTCACCAGATGTATATACAAAGGAGCTGAATGGCTTTCACATTCACTCTTGTTCCCAAACAAATGTGGTAACTACCTTTGATCAAGTACCTGTTTTGAGCTAACTATAGACTTTTCTCTAGCTTTTCCAACTAACTTATAAGGTGAGTATCTTTTGTTCCATTTTATAAGTGAATTCTTAGGTTAGAGAAAACCCTTGTGGCTCAGCTGGTAAAGAATCCACCTGCAATGTGGGAGACCTGGGTTCAGTCCTGGGTTGGGAAGGTCCCCTGGAGAAGGGAAAGGCTCTCCACTCCAGGATTCTGGCCTAGAGAATTCCATGGACTGTATAGTCCATGGGGTTGCAAAGTGCCAGACAGGACTGAACGACTTTCACTTCACTTTCAGAGAAATCTTATAACAGTAAGTAGTGAAGCAAGATTTTAACCCTGGTCTGTCTGTCTGTCTCTTTGACCAAGAAGTGTAAGCTCTGCCAAGCGACTGGGTTTTCAGTTCCAGCTCTGCATTGCCTTCCTGTGTATCCTTAGGTGAGCACCTCGACCTCTCTGCCTAATTTCCCATCTGCAGAAATGGGGGTAGTATTGGCAGATATATATTGTGGGGTTGTGAGTTAAGTTGTACAGCACAGAGGGCTTCCCAGCTGGCTCAGTGATAAGAATCTGCCTACCAATGCAGGAGATGCAAGAGACACGAGTTTGAACCCTGGGTCAGAAAGATCCCCTGGAGGAGGAAATGGCAACACACTCCAGTATTCTTGCCTGGAGAATCCCATGAACAGAGGAACCTGGCAGGCTACAGTCCATGGGGTCAAAAAGAGCCAGACACGACTAAAAGTGACTTAGCAGGCACACATGCATGCTTTGTGATCAGGATAGAGAAATGTGTTAAAGAAAGTACACTTTAAGAAATTTAATTGAAACATTTTAGGTGTGGGCAAATACACATAACATTTACCACCTTCACCATTTTTCAACACACAGTTGGGCAGCGTTAAGCACATTCATATTGTCCTGCCACCATCATCACCATCCATCCCCAGATCTCTCAGCAAACACTTACTTAAAGGCCCCTTCCCAAATGGCTGAAGTTCTAATTTTACTTCCTAAGAAACTATCCTCAGCTTGTTCCCAGCATGTAGTGAAAACAGAGCCCAATATCTGTTCCCCTTTTCCAGTAGGCGACAGGATGCCTGTGGCTGTAAACTGTGAGTAAAAATGGTGAAATATAATGATCAAGTATCCCAAGAGCTTGTGTTCCCAATGGCCAAGTGCCCAAGGCCACTTGTTCTTAGTAAAAATGCCCCGCATCCCGGGGAAATGTAAGCGGTCCCTGCAAGCAGGTTTCCAATAAATAGAAAGCTTATCAGTCAAGGTTTAGCCTGTGCTTTTGTCCAGCCATCCTTTTCAAAGCATGCCAATGACGCCTCTTGTGGCGCCCTGGGAAAGCATTTCAAAAAGAGTTTTCTTCGTGACTCAGCTGGTAAAAAATCTGCCCACAATGCGGGAGATCTGGGTTCAATCCCTGGGTTGGAAAGATCCCCTGGAGAAGGGAAAGGCTACCCATTCCAGTATTCTGGCCTAGAGAGTTCCATGGACTGTATAGTCCATGGGGTCAAAGAGTCGGACACGACTGACTGACTTTCACTTTCATGTATATTGCCATATGTAAAATAGATGACCAGTGCAAGTTCCATGCAGGAAGCAGGGCACCCAGGCTGGTGCTCTGGGGCAACCCAGAAGGATGAGGTGGGGAGGGAGCTCGGGGGGTTTCAAGATGGAGGGGACACGCATGCACCCGTGGCTGATTCATGTCGATGTATGGCAAAACCACCGCAATATTGTAAAGTAATTAGCCTCCTTTAAAAAAAAAAAAAAACTTTCTTTAGAACTGTTGTGTATCTAGGAGAATTTTACACTTCAAAATTTTGAGTTTGCTTGTCAAGGGCTCTGCTTATATAGGCAAAGTTCTAAAATGATGTTAAAATATCAATATTGTACTAAGTATTTTAAAGTCTTTATTGAATTTGTTACTATATCATTCCTGTTTTATGTTTTGGCATGTTGCCACGAGGCATGTAGGATCTTAGCTCCCCAGCCAGGGATTGAACCTGTATCTCCTGTGTTGGATGGCAAAATCTTAAACACTGAACCAATACAGAAATCCCAAATGCAGACTCTCTTTTGCTCTTGTTATGCCTAAGTGAACGTGAACGTGAACGTGAAGTCGCTTGCTTGTGTCCGACTCTTTGCGACCCCATGGACTGTAGCCTACCAGGCTTCTCCATTCATGGGATTCCCAGGCAAGAATACTGGCGTGGGTTACTATTTCCTTCTCCAGGGGATCTTCCAGACCCAGGGATCGAACCCAGGTCTCTCGCATTGGAGGCAGATGCTTTAACCTCTGAGCCACCAGGGAAGCCCTAACACCACCTCAATTCTGTCCAAAAATGTCTGAGAAGAGTCACCACCTCGTTCTTCCCTGGTCTTATAGATTTCCGTGTCTGTGGCCTGGGGTTTGTCAGTCAGAAGCAGGCTGCCATTGACCAAGCAAAATGGGGACAATGACCAACCCAGAGGATTTTTTCAGCCTGATTGTCCAGAGTTAATGCTTCTGGGCTGACTTGAGGGGCAGAGCCGGCAGGGGCATTTTCCCAATGGCTCTCTATTTAGAGAAGTGGGTTTCTAGCTGAAGCCACGTGTATCTCTATTTCAGATTTGCTAGGGTTTTTTTTTGCAAACACCTGGCTTCCCTGGTGGTTCAGACAGTAAAGTGTCTGCCTGCAATGCAGAAGACACAGATTCAACCGCTGGGTCGGGAAGATCTCCTAGAGGAGGAAATGGCAACCTACTCCAGTACTCTTGTCTGGAAAACTCCATGGAGGAAGGAGCCTGGTAGGCTACAGTCCATGGGGTTGCAAAGAGTCGGACACGACTGAGTGACTTCACTTTTTTTTTTTTCACCCTTATTTGGCTTGCCAGGTGGCGCTAGTGGTAGAGAATCCACCTGCCAATGCAGGAGACAGAGATGCAGATTTGATCCCTGGGTCTGGAATATCCCCTGGAGGAGGGCATGGCAACCCACTCCAGTATTCTTGCCTGGAGGATCCTCTGGACAGAGGAGCCTGGTGGGCTACAGTCCATGGGGTCACAAAAGAGCTGCACGTGACTGAGTACATTTCACCTTTATCATATTTGATAATTAAGGAAGATACAGATGAAGCCAGTGTTCCAAAGGCTTCTCTGATTTTCGCCCATGGCCACTTCCTATAAAAGAAGCTCTCTGCTAGGTAAAAAAAATTTCTGAGGTTTCAGAGCCAATGAAATGATGGGACCTGAGCTGTAGAGACCAAGGGCGCCATCTAGTGGGAAAGCAGGAAGCTGCCACTGCAGCTATTGAATGAAATTTGCAGCGTAGTTGAAATTCCTGCCCAGTTATTCCTTTGGGGCTCAAGGAGGCCTCAATTCAAAAGCTCCAAGATATTGGCCTTTCTCTGTAAATCTGTGTCTGTGGGAGTGGGGGCAAGAGGGGGTAGGAGCAGTCAGTTTGAAACTGCTTTGTCAAAGGAAAGGAAAGAAGCTTCCTTTGTGGGGTGTGGAAGATGCTCGCTGTGCCTTCTCCCAGATAAAAGGAGTCAGGAGCAGTCAGCCTGCAGAGGAGCCTGGAAGATTCTGGAAACCCAGGAATCTCAGCCTTGGACAGCTATAGCATGGCTGTGCCAGCCAGGGACAGTCAGGGCTGGTCTGGCCAGAGTGCCAGGGAAGGAGCCCACTTAAATGGAGCCCTGGCACCTGAGGTCTACGGGGAATTTGTACTCGCAGCTGGAGAAGGGTTTTTTGCTCTCCTGTTTCCTAAGGCAGGTCCTCCCCTGTGGGAGTGGATTTCTGTCAGTAAGCCAGAAGCCCCACCGTGTGGCAGGAAAGAAATCTTCCTTTCCTTCTCATATGCCACAGTGGGCTTCCCTGCTGGCTCAGTGGTAAAGAATCTGCCTGCCAATGCAGGAGACATGGATTCGATCCCTGGGTCAGGAAGATCCCCAGAGGAGGAAACGGCAACCCACTGCAGCATTCTTGCCTGGAAAAATCCCATGGACAGAGGAGTCTGGCGTGCTACAGTCCATGGGGTTGCAGAACTGGACACGACTGAGCTCACACACACATACGCCACAGACCAAGTCCACGTCTGGCCATCTTATACCCTAATGGGGCCCATGGAGAGAATCCACTGGACAGCAAGGAGATCAAACCAGTCAATCCTATAGGAGATCAACCCTTAATATTCATCAGAAAGACTGAAGCTGAAGCTCCGATACCCTGGCCACCTGATACGAAGAGCCGATTCATGGAAAAGAGCCTGATGCTGGGAAAGATTGAAGGCAGGAGAAGGGGGGCGACAGAGGATGAGATGGTTCTATAGCATCACTGACCCAATGGTCATGAGACTGAGCAAACTCTGGGAGACAGTGAAGGACAGGGAAGTCTGATGCGCTGCTGTCCATGGGGTTGCAAAGAGTCAGACACGGCTTAACAACTGAACAACATCTTTCAATATGTGAAATACAATGTTTGATTTTTGAATGTTGAACTTTACGTTCCTGGGATAAATTCTACCTGATCTTTTCATATATAGTATTGTGTTTTACTGCCTAATATTTTGTTACGGAGTTTTGTATCTCTCTTTATGAGGGATACCAAGCAAACTCCGGGAGGTGGTGAAGGACAGGGAAGTCTGATGCGCTGCAGTCCACGGGGTTCGCAGAGTCCGATAGGACTGAGCGACTGAACGACAGCAAAGCAGGACCCGTGGTAAATCCACGCAGCCCGTTGTCCATTTGTGAGCCTCCCGGCACTTCACAGGCCTGCCCGCTCTTAGCTTCTAGCTCTCAGCTTAAATGTCTCCTGCCCTGACTTGTACTGAGATTTTTAGAAGCCTTTACCTCCAGCTGACAGCACCGTTCTCTATCTTCCTGGCAGCCTGCAGGCTGGCTTCCCAGTGCTCAGCCCTTGTGCTCTGATGCAGTCAGTCTCCATGTCTGTCGTCTCCCCGCTGGGCAGGGTCGGCATCTGGTGTGGCGTCCCCCTGGAAGAGGAGCTCCAACCTTTGCATCGAGGAGGGAGAGGCCCGAGCCCAAGGGCTGGGAGAGGGCAGTGGAAAAGGCCAGTGAAGACTCCTGTCTGCAGGCCCCTGGCGCGGCCACCCCATGAGCAGTCATAAGAGCTGCGAAGTCTACCACGGGTGGGGGGCGGGTTACGGAGATCGTAGGGGGCCAAGGCACTCTGCCAGTGCACAGCGTTCTCAAGTGCTGTTATTTCCATGCGCTTGGTTTCATTTACTGCAAGCCCATCTGCTTTCCAGGATCCCTTTTTAGGAGAGAAGAGGCAGGAGGTGGAGAAGGGCGCAGCATCTCCGGGAGTTCAGGGCCACACAGGGATCACCGTCATCAGTGATGGCGGCGGGGATGGGGCATCCTTAAGCCTGTGTGCATGCTTAGTTCGGAGACTTGGCCCAGACCTCACCCCAGAGGTTCTGATTTAATCAGTCCAAGAGGAGGCACAGCGGGACTGAGTTTGCCCCACAGCAGCGCTGAGTCTGAGGCCCCTCTCTCACATTTCAGAAAAGAAAGGGTGTCCACTTACTTCTGTGACAAAGCTCCTCGGGGTCCCCCCACCACCTGCGGCAGCTGCCGCTGTGTTTCACTGCTTTCAGCGAAACGTTCTGAGATGGATGTGAAGTGAAGTTGCTTCAGTCGTGTCCGACTCTTTGCGACCCCTGTGGACTATAGCCTGCCAGGCTGCTCTGTCCATGGGATTTTCAAGGCAAGAATCCTAAGTGGGTTGCCATTTCCTTCTCCTCTGAGATGGATACAAGCCAAGCAAACCTGTGACCTTTCATTCGGGCACAGGCTCAGAGTGGACCACTGCAAGTGGAGAGATCTGTTCAGGGGATGGTTACGGCAAGGCGTCCACTGAGGTTAAGGAGAAACCCAGAAACCTTGGCAAGGGGCACTTCAGTTTATATCTAGGGGGACACACGTGGCTTGTTTTGTTCAGATGGAACATAGCTCACAAATGTAAAAAAGGTGGGAAATCCTTCGATGCACACCAGGGTCCTGTGTTGTCTCAGGTGGTGCTGGGGGTGTCTCAGAGGTCTTGCTTCTGCAGACATTCACTTGTTAGATGCCCTGTGTGTCAAAGGAGGAACACCTCTTATACAATTTAGATATTCTAAAACGAATGAAGAAATCAGAGTGCATTTTACATGTTTGGATTTAATAAATGAATGCTTCCAAACACACACCCAGGTGTGTGATGCAAGATGATCATGCTGTTTGCAAGATAATAATAGGGTTTCTAAGAGTGTAGAATCATAACACTGTTTAGGGGTATGGCGTTTAGGCGGTGTCTGACAATGGGCCACAAGCATCAGCTTGTGGAGTGAGCATCTTTCTGTTATGTGGGTGTCGCTTTATCAGTGGGCCTCTTAGCTCAGGCTGCTAAGACAACAACACTGACCGAGTGACTTAAACAACAGACATTCGATTCTCAGAGTTCTGGAAATCCCGGAACAAAGTGCTGGCGAACTTGGTTCCTGATGATAGTGTTTTTCCGGGCTTGCAGATTTGAGTCTTCGTGTAAAGGAGAGAGACAGATTTCTTGTGTCTCTTCTTAGAAGACACTAATCCCATCCGGAGGGCTCCAACCTCTGAACCAATTGTCTCCCAAAGGCCCCACCTCCTAATACTTTCACACTGGGGGATCAGGTTTTAGCATATGAATTTGGGGAGGGGAGACACAATTCATTCTGTAGCACTGGTTGTCTTACAGCATTTGAGAGTCCTATCAGGGGCCTTTTTCCTGAGACCCTTTGTGAACATGAAGTTTGAGTCAAGAGTCCCTGCCTTTGCCCCCCCCAGGGCCTGCCCTCGGCCTACTTACATTTTCTGGGAATGCGAGGCAGAAAGCAAGGAGGAGGGGCACCTGGGGGTACAGAGGGGTCAAGGACACTGTTGACTACATAAGTCCTGATATGTCTGTGGCTCAGAGTACTATGTAAGTGTTAAAAGGGAAGTTTAATTTGGGGCATAATTTTGGCTAATCAATCTGTATAAGCACATATACCATTTATGATTGATCATTAAATAACTCGTACAAAGGGTTCATTTGATTCCCACACACACGCCATTTAGTTTTCAGGGCCATGCTTGAACAAGGCTGTACTGCGCACGCACAGACACACAGATGCAGACACACACACTCACATCTTCCCTCTTACGGGCCCTGGGCCTGGCTCTTGCTGCTCTCCTCCCTCCCCCTCCATCAAGCCCCTGAGGGGTCCTCTTTGGCACGGGGGAGGGCTGCCCTCAAAGGAGGAGTGGGGGCAGCAAGGACTTGGGCAGTGGAAGTTCGCTCATATTTTCTGGGTGAAGGAAGACGGCAAGAATGCACTCTGAGCACAGCTGCCGCGCTCTTGAGCTCTGGGGACCCGGCTCCTGAGTGGTCACCCTTGGCCTCACACCCCTCCTGGCCTCACCATCCCCCCTACCCCCGGGCCAGTGAGGAGTCTGTCTCTGTGTGCCCTATACTCTTGTGATCCTCTCTCCTAGTGGAGGCATCTGCGTTAACGCTCATCTCTGGTTTGCCCCAGAGTCAGGGGCTAGACTTCTGGACTCTTCCATCACCTGGGGACCTGGCCAAGCAGAGAGGGAAGGATCCTAGGAAGGAGGGCTTAGAGGTTTGCAAATGAGGAGTTGGCTGAGGCTGCTGCGGGGGGTATGGATGTGGGACACCCCCCCACAGGCTCTCCGCGGCTCTCTGCCTCAGTAGCGGCGGCTCCACCATCAGGCTCCAGGGGCCACGGTCCCGGTGCCTCAGGCGGAGCAGCCGCACCGCAGGCACCACGGTCCCGCCTCCTGCAGTCCCTGCGCGGGCCATGGATCCAGCCTCGGAGGGACTGTCTGGGCGGGGCGGACTTGGACCCGCGGAGGCGGGAGGTGGGCGAGGCAGTAGCGCGTTTCCCATCCCCTCCCCTGCGCCCTGGACGGTGGGGCCGGCTCGGTCTGTGGGTCGTCTGGGGCGGGGACCACTGTGGCCCCGGCGCTGACCTGGGCTTCCCGCCCACTCCCTCCCCGTCGTTGCCTCCCTTCCCGCTGTCCTGGGGGCCGGGCCCCAAGACGGAAGGTGGGTGGTTTCCTGCCTGGGTTACCGGGCTGAAAACGGGGAGGCCAAACCGTGGAGGCCTCTAGTGGCATTTTCAGGAGTTCGTATCTACCTCATCGCTGCTGTCAGGAGCAAGGGGCTCCATGCATTTCCTAGACCGATGCCTGGCACAGGGTTCGAACTCTCTAGCGGTTGCTTGTTATTCCTTCAGGAGGTGTCTACAATTTCCCTCCTGCCTCCTTTCCCCGCCCCCCTCATCTTGTAAACCATTCCC
>SJXQ01000722.1:198080-238012 GCA_006408695.1 Aepyceros melampus | reverse complement strand
CTTGTAAACCATTCCCCCCTCCCCCGGCACCTAGCACGCTGTCCCCACCAGATTCCTCCTTAATCACAATACGGCCTTGGTCTTTGTCTATCAAACAATCCCAGCAACAGCCCACCCCAGTCTTGGGCCAGAAGCCCCTTGGCAGTCTCCTCTTGTCCTCCCTGGCCGTCTGCACCCTAGAGACCACTTCCCAGGCCAGGACACTGAAGCCAACCCTCATACAAGACTCAGTTTTAAACCTTGCAAAGGGCTTCCAGCACCACCCCCAGGCTCCATTTGCAAATACATTGCTCTTTACAAATAAGCAGCAGAGAATTTTGGGTGCATGTGGACAATTTAACAAATGGATCAAAAGCTAGAGCTTTAAAAAATTGTAGCTCAATTCAAAATGTCTTAACTTCATTAAGTAATTTGAACATCCTCTTCCTCATCCTTCTCTTATCACCAGATTATTTGAATTTTTCCCTGAATACAATTACTGTATTTTTAAATGTTATTCTTAACAGAAAGGATGCTTTAGCCAATTCAGTGGGGTTAACAAAATTAGAGGAAAATGTTTATGTGTTCTAAGTCGCTTCAGTTGTGTCTGACTCTTTGTGATCCTATGGACTGCAGCCTACTAGGCTCCTCTGTCCATGGGATTTTCCAGGCAAGAGTACTGGAGTGGGGTGCCATTGCCTTCTCCTGGTCTTTATATAAAATACAAATTATTCCTTATTAAAAGAAAAAAATTAAAAATTAAAAAAAAAGCAAGAGGCACAATTTCTGGCATAGGTAGGTGACTATGCCTTTGTTGAAATTTACAAGATGTAAATAAACACATGTAGCTCCATCCACTCATACATATATGCACACAGGCACAGACACAAAATGTGGACTCACTCACTCCTTCAGACAGGTTTCGTTTCCGTCTAACTTATGCTCACCTTTATTACATCAGTGTACATCAGTGTGAATCATTTTCTCCTTGCTGTCTGCACTGCCCAGATCTGGGCGCGTGTGTGTAGGTGCTGCCCTCTGGTGGAACATTTAAGACTTGCATGCTCAGCCGAATGAAAGAAATCCGTTTCCACCTTTCAAGAGCTCAGTAAGCATTAGTTAATCGCACTGTGTGGTTGTATTTATTTAATGACTGACAGAGAAAGAGGAAATTATGAAGGACCCAGAGAAGGAGAAGCCACAGGAAAACCCCCATAGAGTCTACGACAGTGATGAGTACCAAGTCGCCTCCAGTAATTATTTGTTGATTGATTAAAAAGATAAGCCTGAAGGCTGTATGTGGATAGACTGGGATTCTGTGAGAGCAACTGAAGTGACCCAGTTCCATACAAACACCGAGAATCCTGCTGGATCTGGACATTTTTCAATATTCACTTCTTATCATCACTTAATCCACCCAGCCCTGTGGAGAGATGCAAGGCTCCTCTCGATCAGCTGTTTGGGTTACAGCCATTTTCTACTCAAAGGGAATTAAAGGGTTTAGAGATGAAACATGCATTCTTGAACAGTGCAGTCTCTGTCCTGGGACCTCGATTCAACCTGGCATCCATATCTGATGCACAGTAGCAGTTTCGCTCTGATTCCAAGCAGAGGGAAATAACATGCTTTGCTGGAAGGGGCAGGTCCGGGAGCTGAGAATTTAGTCTGCAAATACAGGTTGGGATGGACAGGCACTCTGGCACGTTTGCCCATCATCTTGGCAAACCTTGAAAGACGGACTGCCTCTAACTACACCTGTTCCTCCTCTAGCTGTCACAAAGAAAGACCAGCACCTCTGCCCAGGAGAGAAGCTGTCACTGAGTAGAGACCAGACTTTCTTCTGAGCCTGAAGCGATACTTCACCCCCCTTTCCAGCCAAGACTTGAGGAGGACAAAAATAGCAAATCTCACAGAGAAGGTTTTCCTGTGAGCCGAGGTAACAGGTTTCTTTGGAGTAAGAATAAAAGCAAGAATTTCCATTTAACTCTTAGGAAAAAAGAAAAGAAGCCTCTGTTCAGAGGAATAGAGGTTTAATACAGGGTTTGGGGGTTTACACGCCATGAGAAGAAACTGGGGGAGGGAAGGCAGGTGGGAGGTTACAGAAAGATCTGGAAGGACAGCCTGAAACCCCTAAGGGGTGGTTTCTCTGTAAAGGTTGGTAGGAAGTTGCTACAATCCTCAAGAATCTCTGGGAAATCTCTCACCCAATCTGATATTTGCCAAGAAGCCTAGAAACACTGTGGACCTTGGGTCTGGTTGGGCCCTGGGGATATATAATACACCCTGAGCCAAATATAAATGATTCAGGGATTATTCTTATAGAGAACCCTTTCACTGGCTGCCCTCCAATGAGAGCCTCATCCTTCTACAAGGATGGTCACCACAGCTCCCCAGCAGACCATGGCAGCCTGTCCCACTGGTGGCCCCAGTGCATGCCTACTGGTTCTCATATACCTGCTGAGCTGGTCCTGTGATTGACCTAATTAACAGTATTACGAAGCAGGAGAACACGGTGCTGTTTTGTGTCTTAAGCCGTGAGGCTTGGCAGTTTCTGCCTTTGCTTTATTGGAGGCCCTGAGCAGCTGAGGCAGAATTCTGGCCACTCCGCTGGAGGGACCATGTGGAGGAAAGGCCTGTGTGTCCCGGCTCTCCAGCTGAACCCAGTCCCAGCCTGCCCACGGCTGAATGCAGGCATGGGAGTACCACCACCATGCCCATCACCAGTCCAGATGAATTGTAGAATTGTGAGCAAATAAAATGATTGCTGAGTTTAAACCACTAAGTCTCAGGGTGGATTATACATGGTAAAAGAGAAGTGAAGCCCTCGCTTTTCCTAAATCTGACAGAGCTCCTACTTAAGGTTTCTAAATGGAATTTTCTGAAAATCCCATTTGCCACACTATCTTCCACTCCAGTGGAAGTTCTTATCCAGTCAGGGTTGTCATATACAGTTGTAGGGGTTGTGCACTGCACCAGGGGATCCGGCCAAGGGAGCCAATGAGGACTGCTTGTCGAACCTAGAGAGGGCAGCTTTTCTAAGTCATGTAAGGGAGACTCTGACAAAGAATATTGAGTTGAATTAAACCCAAAATTATTGACCTGGCCTGCAAGTTTCCTTTAACTGCCTGATGCCACCTTCAGTCTCCACTCCAGCCTTCTCCAACTCAGTTTCTCATTACTTGCTCGTGGTCTTAATCCAGATGAGTCCCCCTTCCGGCCTCCCTCAGACGTGCCCACTTTGCTTTCCGTTAATGGCAGTTTCCAAATTGAGGCTGTGCCTTCCAGGGTGGGAGACAAGTGCAGCCACAACCCTCCGTGGCCTTAGGCACCATGTCGCTCTCTTTCAGTCTTGTCAGCTTCAGAGGAGCTGATGTTTACTTGCATGCTCAGTCGCTAAGTCGTGTATGACTCTTTGCGACCCCGTGGACTGTTGCCTGCCAGGCTCCTCTGTCTATGTAATTCTCCAGGCAAGATACTGCAGTGGCTTGCCATTTCTTTTTACTTACAGGCACACTTTTAAAGGATTTCCAAGCATGTTAAAGTAAGAAGGAGCAGTGAAGCCGCCTGCTGGCATTCTGTGTCTGTCTCCATAGGTAGAGGACCGAGCCCAACGGGACAGGATGGGCTCTGACCCCCGGAGGGTTGTGTTCCACTGGACACAGGGAGAGGCACTGGGTGAGCCAGAGGAGCTGGTCTCCTGGGGAAATTCTTTTCCTCACAATTCACAGCACAACCAGAATGCAGACTGTTCCAGCAGGCTGTGCAAATGGACCGGCGTGACACGGGATACATGTTGTCGAACTTTGTAATCTTACCCTCTATTAAATATTCAGCACAGATGGTTCGATCTCTTCCTTTTCTCAGTTTATCCCTTCCTCCTCTCCATCCCCTTCCCTTCCTGCCTCTTTTCCACTTTTCTTTTTTAGCCTGCCTTTTGGGAAATGCCCATTCAGAATGGCTTTCCTGTCGAGGATATAGCCAAGGGGATCTTCAGGTGCAGGGCGAGCGTACAGAGTATTTTCTTTCACTCTGGATTCTTTTTTTTTTTAATATAAATTTATTTATTTTAATTGGAGGTTAATTACTTTACAATATTGTAATGGTTTTGTCATACATCAACATGAATCCGCCACAGGTATACACGTGTTCCCCATCTTGAAACCCCATCCCGAAACCCCATCCCTCCTCCCTCCCTGTACCATCCCTCTGGGTCGTCCCAGTGCACCAGCCCCAAGCATCCAGTATCATGCATTGAACCTGGATTCTTTAGAGAAATCACAGTTGCAGCCTGGTGGGGCTGAAGAAGCAACCACTTTGAGATGCGAGTCCCACTGGAATCATCCCTGATCCTACCCTGACAATAGCCAAGGAGCCCCCTGTCAGGGAGGGAAGGGATTAAGTGCTCACTCGGAGGGAATGGGATGCCTGACCCTGGGCAGGCGGGTTGCTCAGGACAACTAGCCTCTCAGGAAGTGAAGCTCAGCATCATTTAGGGAGCAGGCTAACCTGCCGATTTCTAAGCTCATCATTAAGGGTGGTCCATCTGGGCCTTTGATCTCTACAAATATTGAAGGATGAGAGGCCTGAATGCAAAATATTCGCCCTGGAACAATAGTTTGGCACCTGGGTGCTACAAAATAGAAGTAGTGGTAATCATACTTTTATTATAAAAGTTTTAATTGCTACTTTTGATTGAGCAAATATGCCCTGCTAAGTGCTCTTCTGTATTACCTCATTTAATCATGACCAAAACCTCCATGACATCGGTAATGTCTGCTTAACCTGTGTCGTGAAGATGAGAACACCGAAGCTCAGAGTTGAAGTAATGTTTCCAAGCTGGTCGGTGGTAGATCTGAGAGTCAGATCGCATCTGAGCGAGGCCCATGCTCACATTCTTCCCTACCTCCCTGCCCTGCCCACCAGGCCGTGAGCATTGCCCCGGGCTCCAGCAGCACAAATGAGGCTCCCTGGGAGCAGAGAGAAGCTCAGTCATCCTCCTACACCCTTCCTGCCCACAGCTGCCATCTCTCAGCAACGCTACAGAGCAGGTCCTTCTGGACTGCTCTGCCCTGTGCTGGGATGTTGCCCTTTGGGTTTGAGGAATTCTGGAATAAAAGCAATGTTTCTTATAACAAGTTGCGTTATGCTGAGTCTCTGGGGTCCTGGACAAGCCTCAAGGCTAGCTACACAGACAGCAGGTTTGGTTTCCAAGAACAGTGGGCTGTTTCCCAGTCCACAGTGGGGCTGGTGTGGAGGGGCTGGGCTGGGGTGTGGACGCAGGTCCTTCCCCATTCTCCACCTAGGTGCATGCCCAGTCTTTTCCATTGCAAAGGAAGAATCAAGTCTGTGATGCCTAGTTTCAGATCTGATGGACATCTGTAGTTTACTCAAAACTCTCTTTACAAGGCCATCCATTCCTTCTAGTGAGACCATGAGAAAATCTAATATGGTGTAAAAGCAGTTGCCTCTTGGGATGAATTTTCTTGAGCAGAGATGACAAGTGCTTTTGCAGGGAGAAGCATTCCCCGCCTCGACCCCCTCAGTGGGAGCTCTAGTGAGAAGGTGGCTGGTGTGGGACAGAAGGTGGGACAGTCAGCTGGCTGGGTCATGCTGCTTCTTCCATCTGCCCCTGGTATTCATGAGGTGCTTGGCAAGTGATGTCACTTTAATAGTCTCTCCATTTTCCTCCCAAGTCTAGACTTCAGGAAGAATCCAGCCAGGAAGCAGGGGTAGAGTTGGGGAGAATATACATGAAGATAGAGGTTAGGGTCTTATGACATTCTGAGTATGATAGAGGTTGGATTTCATTTTTTTTTAAATTGTTTTGGCCTTGCTGAGCAGCATTTGGGATTGATCTCTGAACAGAGATCGAACCTGTACCCCTGCAGTTGAAGTGCAGAGTCTTAACCGCTGGACCACCAGGGAAGTCCCTAGACTTCACTGTTTATCTATTCAAACTTTGTCTCAATCCATGTGGAGTTAAGTATCATCATAAAGCCCACTGCAACAAGCTACCAAGAGAGGCAACGGGGTCACGGGCCCTGGATTTCTCAGAGAAGGAATTCTGTCAGCTCCTGTCCGTCCTGGATACTTGGATACTGTGTCTGTATAATGCCAGAGACGTAGATGGGCAGAGACCCCCAGCACGCACACCCAGGAGACCTTGGAGTGCATGCCCCCTAGGGCTCTGAGAACCGTTTGAAGCTGGGGCGCTGGGTTTAAGGACTATTCTCACTCGCCTGATCAGGCCTTCACCAAGTCTCTCCTGACCCCTCCAGGCCCACCTTCTCATTTGTGAATTGAGGACCCATGATGATGATGGTGGAAAGGATGCTTCTTTCTTGAGGAAGCCACAAGGATGCCATCAATTAACATCTGGGGAACTGTTTCATCAGCCCCAGCACACTCCACAGATGTAAAGCGTAGATGTGCTTACATATTTGAGGCCATCTCACCACCATGCCTGGCAGAATGTCACAGGCGGTGGATGCGCTCAAGAAGAGTACATTTATAATGTCCTTTTCTGGTTACATTTATAATTCATGGTTATTTTTCTAGAGCAGGATATAAACATTAAAATTTTCTTTTGTATCACAGATCTCTTTGAACATCTGATAAAGCCACGAACATTTTCTTCTTCAAAAAGAAAGAAAGAACTCCCCCTCCCAACAGCAAACTAAACTATGCTAAAGTGTATATCCCATAATATTTACTACAATTTCAAGGGGCTCATAGTTTCCTCTGATGCCCATCTCATCTTAAGAAAATGCCTGTGCTGGAGATTTTCAGGCTTCAGTTCTCTGAAGTTTGGGACAGAAATAGACTGTGTAGAAAAATGAATGCAGTACTGATATGTAGCATTTGGCTGCAAAAAATTCTAGAGGGAATCTCCCTGAGATTGTTGGCACCAGTGGTAAAGAATCTGCCTGCCAGGGCAGGAGACCCAAGAGATGTGGTTCGATCCCTGGGTTGGGAAGATCTCCTGGAGTAGGAAATGACAACCCACTCTAGTATTCTTGCCTGGAAAATTCTATGGACAGAAGATCCTGTTGGGCTAACAGTCCATGGGGTTGCAAAGAGTCAGACACGTTTGAGCCTACATACATAGCGAGTCTTATTTAAATGAAAATGTGTTCAAGCTAAAGAAAGGGATTTGCCTCATACATGTGGCCACCCCTCAGCTCTCTGAGGCTTTTGTGCAGAAAGTTGTGGTAAGATATCTGAATCCTCCTGTCTCCACAATAGACTGCTATCCGGTAACAGCAGCGAGGTCTCCTTACCGCAGGGTGAGGCTCCTCCAGGTCGCTGGGATGCTACTCAGAGTCCAGCTTATCAGGGATCTGAGAGCCTCCTGCCAAAGGTCCTGGCTGAGTCCATCCAGGCTCACCTCAGGCGGACTGGATTTTACCTCCAGCAACATGCTATTTTTGGCTTAGCACTGTCTTTGCAAAGTAGAATTTCAGGCGTTTTGGCGACGGGGAATTCAGGACCAGGGCCAGCTCAACAGAAGTGGAAACATAAAAACCCACAGCAAGATCCAGTCAAACCGAGTGAGAACACACCAGAAATGCAAAAGAAAAAGGAGAGAAAATAGCTGAACAGGGAAACGCAGCGTCACAGGTTCTCCACCCAGCTGGGACCTTTGATGGAACCGCGAGGGAGGTATTTGCCCCCCCGGGGTGCTTCAAGCCAGCCAGGGAGTTTGCTTTTAAAGCTCTGGGCGCGCTCCCTCGTGTCCTCAGGTGGTTTATGGCATCTCGGTTACTGGATGTGAAAGTTCCCCCCATGAGAGATGCCCGGGTTGCCCGCCTGACCGAGCCCACGCTCGCTGGGATTCCGGGACTCAGGGGCCCCCGGGAAGGCAGATGGGGGCAGTCCCGCAGGTTGGCTCCCGCGCCCCCAGCTAGATCAAGTGGCGCCGCGCAGGCAGCTGGAAGGCACCCACAGAAAGAAACCCAGCACCATGCTCAGAAAGCTCCACTCCATCCTTCACTCCGGCCCGCACAGGAAGGCAGAGGTGGCGGAGAGCCCTTACTACCACGGCCCCAGCCCCGCTGTCAGGCTGATCCGCAGCAGCTCCGTGTACGTGGTCGGGGACCACGGCGAGAAGTTCAGCGAGTCCTTAAAGAAATACCGGAGCGCCGGCAGCATGGACCCCAGCCTGTACTACCTGCAGCAGGAGGGGGACCGCGCGTGGATGCTCTCGCGCACCCAGGACTGCCTGCAGTACTTACAGGAGCTGCTGGCCTTGCGCAAGAAGTATCTTAGCAGCTTCAACGACCTGAAGCCCAGCCGCTCCCCTGGCGTCTCCTCCACCTCCTCCAAATCCTCCAGGGGTGTAAAGAAGTCTGCCGCCAAAGAAATGAAGGTAAGTGCCACCGTGGACTTCCCTGGTGGCTCAGATGGTAAGGAAATTACCTGCAATGTAGGAGACCCAGGTTCGATCCCTGGGTCAGGATGATGCCCTGGAGGAGAAAATGGCAGCCCACTCCAGTATTCTTGCCTGGAGAATCCCATGGACAGAGGTGACTGGCGGGCTATAGTCCATGGGATCAGTTGGACATGGCTGAACAACTAACACTTTCACTTTCTTTCAAGTGCCCCCAAGAAATGCTATGGACAAGAGCATTTTGCTGAGAGGCCAGCGGGAATCCTGGTTCGTCCAAGCACAGCTTAATTAATCTGTGTGTTCTGGGCACCAGCTCCAAGACCTCAGAGAGTCTCCATGGCCATCTTCCCAGCCTGGGAAGGGTGGCTGGTCCCATGTTGAGTTTTCGCATGGAAGCCATGGGGGAGGGACAGTTTCTGGCATCCCCAGAGCAGCCCAGGAGGAGGGCTTGGGATCAGTCTTCAGGCCAACAGCTTGCCTGTCACTTACTGCCCACTTCCTGGGTGAGAGGAGGCTTTTCTGATATTTGCATAACAGCACATCACTTCAACACATCACTTCTCAGGAAGTTATTGTTACTTTTATTAATACAATCACATCTGAAAGTCCCAGTGAAAAGCGAACATTGGGAGGATTTGCTCTGTCTGTGTGAGGTGCTCAGGTACTCAGGGGACCCAGTCACAGCCTGAGAGAGAGTCTGTGAGTCCAGGAGGCTGAATGACAACTGTGCTGGGCACGGGAGTCTTCCTGCCCAGACAGACCAAGCAGGAAATCAATGAAGGGAAGGACCTACATTTTATGGTTTCCCTGGTGACTCAGACAGTAAAGAATCTGCCAGCAATGAAGAAGACCTGGGTGGGGAAGATCCCCTGGAGAAGGGAATAGCTACCCATTCCAGGGTTCTTGCCTAGGGAACTCCATGGACAGAGGAGCTTGATGGACACCAGTCCATGGGGTCGCAAGAGTCAGACGTGACTGAGTGACGAACACTTTCACTCGTACTTATCACAGAGTTTGTACACATTATGTTTTTTGGAGGTAATTCCAATAATGCCAGAAGAGAAGGGGGAAGAAAGTCCTTCGGGATCACAGAAGAACAAGCTGAGGCTCGGTGACCAGATTTTGCTAAGACCCAAATCTCACTGTTACTTGTTCCTTTGTTCCCTAAATTCTTCTTTTTAATGTCTGAAATTTGAGGCTGTTTCAAATCCCCATCATCGTTCTCCTGAGCTCTAAGATGTTCAAAGCAGGCCTTTCTGCCCTCTCACCCCCTACCCCATCCTGGATGCCTCCCCAGAGTGTCCTGCAGGCCTGCAAGTCCCATTAACACTGACCAGCTAGTCTGTTATCAGATCTCTAGGGCTTAGCTTCACCCAACTGGTTTCAACTGTCTGCACTTTATCCCATGTGGGACCAGTGTAAATAACCATTTGAACTCTCAAAGTAGGTCAGTGTTGGGGCCCATATGAAGAATCCTACTCTCAGGTATGGGTGCTGATCCTGAAGCCAACCAGCTGTAGATTTGGGGGCCTGACACCCCTCCTTCGAGGCCACCTCCTCCTTTGTGGTCACCTCCAGTGACAGAGGGGGTCACCATGGCTTCTGGACTCCTCTCCAGCTTGACTATCCTGGGGTTCTCAGCTCCGGTTAGATTCCCTCCAGGCACTTTGTGCACGTGTGTGTGCTAAGTTGCTTCAGTCCTGTCCGATTCTTTGCAACCCCCTGGACTGTAGTCTGCCAGTCTCCTCTGTCCATGGGATTCTCCAGGCAAGAATACTAGAGTGGGTTGCCATGCCCTCCTCCAGGGGATCTTTCTGACCCAGGGACAGAAGCCGTGTCTCTTGGGTCTCTTGCATTGGCAGGTGGGTTCGCTAGCACCGCCTGAGAAGCCCCGTGGTCTCTGCAGCCTTGAAATATTGAGTTTGTTCTGTCAACTTGTGTGCTAGGGAGAAAGCTGGGGACAGTGTGAGCACAGCTATAAATTCGCAGTCTTCATAATGACTAGGTACCGTGTCTTCAAATCATTTCAGCAGAAATACTTCCTTACTTCCTAATCATTCTACAGAGGGTCTGAGAGGATTCATATACCAGCAGCATAAGGTGGCAACAGACATTGGAAAGCTGGGAGAGAAAAAGCATCCACAGAAAATCAAGATGACTCAAGAAAACATGCAAATCCTACAGCTGGGTTTGGCTTTGCACTTCCTGGGCACTACAACATAAAAACAGCAGGACTTATTCAAAATTCTGACTGTCTAAGAGGAAGAACCATACCTATTGCTTACGGGAATCCAGATTTTTCCCAGGTTTAAATTCTAAGCTTTCTCATAGAGGATCTGATACCGGGAACCATGGGTGATGTCATTTGTAACGCTCTCACTGATATTTTAGTAACAATTCAATGAGTGTATCATTCCTTCTTTCCTTCCTTCACTTAACAGCACATATTTATTGAGCACATACTATGTGTCAGGAACTCTCCAAGATGCTGCTGCTACTGCTGCTGCTAAGTCGCTTCAGTCGTGTCCGACTCTGTGCGACCCCATAGACGGCAGCCCACCAGGCTCCCCTGTCCTTGGGATTCTCCAGGCAAGATGCTCCTAAACGAGCCAAAGTTCTTATTCTCGTGGGTGATCATTCTTGTGGGAAAGGCAGGCAGTGACCGAGGAGGCAGATTTCTGGAGGCGATTTCTCAGAGCCCTTGCGTGTGGCCACCAAGTCGCACAAGGCGCGTATCCTAGTGAGGAAGTAGGGAAGGGACCTGGCTGTGTAACTCCTGCAGGTCCTTTTGGACTCAGTGGAGGATTCAGATGCCAGAGGCACGGAGGTTGGGGGGGAACCACACGCCCTTCCAAAATCTCTGTCAAAGTCCCCTAAAGATGTGGTGCACCCTCTGAGAGAAAAAAGCCCGTAAGAAGTTAAAGGCTGTCCTGCTGTGTTTCTTGCTATTTCCCCCTCATCCCTGCACTTTGGAAAGGGAATTGCTCTCCTTCAAGCCTGCTTTGGGGTCTGGTCTGGGACAAGACTGGCCTCAGCTCTGGCGTGTTTCTCCCCTCACCTCGTTCCCATGGTAATGTCTCCAAGCTGCCGGAGTCTCCAGGTTACTTCCCTGCTCTCTTTTCACTCCTCACCTCAACACATCACTTTCTCTCAAGCTTGGCTCTCTTTTTTTTTTTTTTTGGAGGGGTGGCAAAATAGGCATAACACAGTATTTACCATTTTCTCCTTGGCATTTCATAGCACCTTAAATGAGCACTTTGAGGGTCCTCAGAGTCAATGAATTACGAAATTAATTGCTTTTCTTTGATATAATATACATTTCTTTTAAAGAAAAATGTGCAACCCTGTGTAATATCAAATGGCTAACTGCCAGAAAGAAATCAGACCTCTTTACTCCAGAGCTTTCTGTAAGCTTTTCCAAATGATCATTTACATAGACCCATGATAATTCAGCCCAAAGACAGTAAGCCCTAATTAACATCTTTTTAGAATGCTTTTCGAAAGTAAATTAGTAGAAACTAGAAAATGCATTCCTTTAAGAGGTCATGGAGGCTCTAAAAATACTTCATTTAGAAATTAGGAGAATGTTTTTATAAAATGTTTGACAACTATCTTTTATTTCCTAAAATATAACTCTCTTTAAAATTCTTTAAAAAATTAAAATTTACCAAAAAAAAAATTGAAAGTTACCATTTGAACCATTTTTAAGTGTGCAATTAATTCCCTGGCATTAAGCATAATGCTGTGTAGC
This sequence comes from Aepyceros melampus, assembly GCA_006408695.1. NCBI lineage: Eukaryota > Metazoa > Chordata > Mammalia > Artiodactyla > Bovidae > Aepyceros > Aepyceros melampus. The sequence goes on along the minus strand of SJXQ01000722.1, from coordinate 225,893 downwards.
CTACTACTATCCATTCTCAGAAAATTTCCATCAGCCCAGACAGAAAGTCTGGGCCCATTAAGCAGTGACTCCGCGTTTTCCCTTTCCCCTCAACTTTTGTATTCTCCTTTCTGTCTCTACGAATTTGCCTCTAGGATCCTCATATAAATGGAATCACACAGTACTTATCCGTCTGTGACTGGCTTCTTTCTCTTAGCATAGTGTTTTCAAGGTTCATCCATGTTCTCAGAACCTCCTGCCTTTTTAACAGTCCATGAGCTTGGGCTTTTTCAAATATTTATTTTTATTTATTTATTTGGTGGCGCTAGGTCTTCGTTGCAGCATGCGGGATCTTTAGTTGTGGTCTGTGGACTCCTAGTTGCAGTACGTGGGATCTAGTTTCTGACCAGGGAGCGAACCCGGGGCCCCTGCTTTGGGAGTGCGTAGTCTTAGCCCCCGAACCACCAGGGAGCTTGGGTTTTGATGGGAGGTGAGGAGGCAAAGTTTGAGATTGCACTCGGGTTTTTTCCAGAGTGCTCGTCAGCACTTGGAAATTCCCTGAGGATTGCTCGCCACATTTCTAGGGCCAGATGAACAGGTGAACAGCCGGCATCCCTCTGTGAGAATTCAGCCACCCAAGGGGACTGAGAGGGCCACAGTGTCTGGGCTACCAGGGAGGCAGTTTGGGGTTGGCTGCAATGCACTCAAGAAATTCTGCCCAGGTTCGGGAGGAAGTATTTTCCAAAGCTAAGGTTCCTGGTCACCTACCCCAGTCCGAAGAAATCTCTATTTCTGTGTGTCTTCTAGCTCTGAGCAGCTTGGATTCCCCATATGTCTGCCTGGATGAATGAACCAGCTCTTCAATGTACACCTCTCCCAGCACCAATCCCCTTTCCACTCCCCACCCCCCAACTAAAGAAATTCACCTGCTACAAGAATAATTTAAACAGAGCCAGTGGAATTCTGAAGAATGCCTGCCAAATGTGATTGATGTTTATTTAAAGTAGTTTTGCTCTGATAATAGATAGCTTTCAGAATAAATTTTTCTGTCATTGGCCGTTCAATCCTGGTTCATGAAATAAGACCATGTCAACAGCAAATAGATTATTTTTTCTCATCTACGGTAGAGAAAGATCTAAATCCAATTCTAGAACCTAAGAAGATTCTAAATCATCCATCTGTAAATGGCATATGGGATGGGGAAGCAGGTCCTGGATTCCCATATACCACTGGGAATTATTTTTCAGTTCTGTTGGGGGGAATTTCTGCAAACATGGTGATATGAAAGTGCAGGTTTTCTGTGAGCATCAGTTACTGGAGGCCTCTAGTACTGGGCCTGTATCTGGTTGGCAGAGTTAAAGGGCAGTAAACATTCAGTATGAACTGCAAATAATTTCTATTATGCTTGGCAGAGTTCCCCAGAAGATGACAGACAGTAAAATAACGACTGATAACAGAGTATCCAATTCCTGCAGCCCCCTCAGTCAGATCACAAGATGGGTAATTACATCCCTAATCTATCTTCCAGACACCTGCTGCTTGCTGGCTTAGCAACAACACTTCCTCCTCCCGTTTCCTCTCCACTACACCCCACTCACCCAGCTCACTTCCTGTCTTTTTAAGACAGCAGAGGAAGCACTGCCCCAGGAAGCCATTTCTCCTGTCCACAGTCTAACACGGTGGATTTCTCCCTTCCCTGAGTCTGGCCCTTAACTCAGCACTTAGCTCCCAGTACCTAGGGCTCAGCACGCAGCCCTGTAATTGTCATTCATCTGCTGTGTCTGCTACTGGCCATGAGCTCCCTGAATGGAGTCACCATTCTTATTTATCTTTTTATCTCCGGCTTCTAGTGAAGCTCCAGGCATGCAGTAACTCAATAAACAAATAACCTGAGAAACCCCAGTGGTAATTTAAGAAGAAAACTGAAAGGTTTATGGGAGACTTGCTTTTCAGTGAGTGGAAAATTATCTTTTGTTTTTAACAGAGTAGAATATATTTGGGTGTATTCAGATGAAATGATATCCTAATAATTAAAGCATCCCATGTGTAATGAATCCGAGTTTACCATCAAAAGGACACTTTTTTCTTTTGGTAAACATTTTTTCTAAGTTATATTTACTCATTAAAAGAAATTTATAAAACACAGAAAAGTTGAAGAAAATTGAAATAACTTAGAATCATATCATCCAGAATAATCACTCTAAAATGTTTAAATATATTTTCCTTCAATCATTTATTTCTTGTATAGTTGTAGATATGTATGGTAGTGTTGCCAGATGAAATAGAGGATGTCTATTTAAATTTGGATTTCAGATAAATGATGGGTTTTAAAAATATAATTATGTCCATATAAGATTTGGTATATATTAATACCAAAAATTTATAGCTTATGTAAAATTGAAATTTAACTGCCATTAAGTTTCTTTAGCTCCTGAATTTCACAAACTTTAGTATGTATATGTATAAATTTACAAAATTTGGCATATACCATATACTTTTAAATAACATATTTTGTGTTCTTTTCTATCATTAACTTGTTTTTGAAAACTAAAGTTTTAATGGCAAAAATTTAACTCACAATCCTTTAAACAATTGTAAACATTATGAATGAATTCATCTTACTCTGTTTATAAAGGCATTTTTGGACAGCTATTCCTTAGTGTGTTAACAGGTCAAAGGTTAAAAGTCGTCCATTTTTAAAGGTTCTACTGTTTTCCAGAAATATTTTATAATTTATGCTTTCATCAACAGTGAATTAGAAGGCTCTTATTGTATTTTATCAACACTAAGTAGTGTCATTAATTTTTAAAGTCTATTGATTTAATACATAAACTGAATTATCTAATGTACTTGTTTTGAATTATTGCTTGAGCAAAAAATGACCCTCTTGTTTTATCAAACCAATGTGTATTCTTGATTAATGGATTGCCCACTCATGTCTTTAAACATTTTGGCTCTAGCAAACTTATTTATATGGATTCACATCAAGAATGTGAGCACATTGTCTGCCACATGGTTAAAATATTTTCTTAATTTTATATATAATTTAATTTTACTTGACAGTACAATTTTATTTATCATTAAAAATATTCCCAGTTTTTATGTAGTTAAATGTGTCAGCTTTTGTCTTTGATACTTCTTTGTTTCATGCTCAGAAATCCGTTGTATGTTTCAAGGTCAGTTACATGTTTGCCATTTTCCTCCTCTTTTTTTCAGTAGTTCCATAAAAACCCCAACCCTTTTATCTGTCAGCAATTTATTTTTACACATAGTGGGAAGTGAGAATCCTATTTGACATTTTTCCCATATAGCAAAGATTCAACACCATTTATTGACAAATCTATCCTTTCTCTCATCGGATTGTAATGTTTCACTTATCATGTGTGAAGAGTTTTATACTATGCTTCAATGGCAGCCCACTCCAATACTCTTGCCTGGAAAATCCCATGGACAGAGGAGCCTGGCAGGCTACGGTCTATGGGGTCGCAAAGAGTCGGACACGACTGAGCGACTTCACTTTACTTCACTTCAAGGCTATTAATTCAGTTCTATTAGTTAGGCTTCAAAGAGTTTCATAAGTGTGAGCAAAAAACATTCACTTACTGTTTTGCTAAAGTGAAGGGTCATTTAGGTGACCTTTAAGGGGAGGAGTGGAGAAGGTACCAGGTGCTAGCAAAGGAAATAATGGCTTTAAGATGATAATGCTGGAGAAAATAGACAGCTTGTCAGACTGTGACTCTGCAACCTCTAATACCAAACACAGAAGAGGTACATCTATGCTTCCAAAATGATCGTAATGCTTCGCTGTAAGAGGTAATTCCCAGGCTTCGTTACACTACAGTTTTTGACAAACCCTGCCCCTCCTTTTTATCTTTTTAGTCTGATTTTTCTCAGCTGTCTTGTCTACATCACTGTTTGGCTGTTGTTCAGCCTGACAAGCCTACCAATAGCTTATCTATTGAAAATGTGGATATGGACGTGTGTACATATGTATTTAAATTTCAATGATTATGCCTTTCCCCAGGTTGTTTGTTTGCCAGAGATCTATGTTCTTTTTTTTTTTTTGACTGAAGTATAGTTGACATACAGTGTTGTGCCATCTCTGCTGTACAGCAAGGTGACTCAGTTATACACATGTATACATTCTTTTTAATATTCTTTTCCATTATGGTTTATCACAGGATATTGAATATAGTTCCCTGTGCTATACCACAGGGCCTTGTTGTTTATCCAACCTATATCTAATAGCTTCCATCTGCTAATCCCAAACTCCCAGTCCTTCCCACCTCCCTCCACCTTGGCAACCACGAGTCTGCTCTTTATGTCGGTGAGTCTGTTTGTGGTTTGCAGATAGGTTCATTTGTGCCATATACAGTTCTTGTTTCTTAAGCTCCCATTCTTTTTATCACGAACCCCTCTTCAATGATGGGTACACATTTCCCTAGGTGTTGTGATATAAAATGGAAAAGTATAAGTCTGGACTTGATTGTAAATAGCCATTCCAAGGATGGCAGAAGCAAAGAGGATGTATTTGAGCTTCTAAACCTTATCCCGAAGGGCTTCTTTTGAGAACATTGCTTATGGAAAAATTTAAACTGTTTTGCATTTCATTTCACCCAGCTGAATGAGCCAAGGGAAAAGATCTCCCCAAGCCAGCCAGACCAGTTCCACCCTTGATCCTGTAAATTTCATCGCAATGCATTGACATTTTGATTTCCAGATGTTTTTAGCTCAAGGTTGCATTATCAATACTCCATGAAAATAAGGAGTACAGAGTTCTCAAATTTTGTCAAGTTAAATCCAAATGTATAAGTTAGCATAAAACATAAAAACTATTGGAGAATATAAACATTAGAGGATAGCATGTATACAGCATACATTTATTCATTCAACAAATTACTCTGTGTCAGGCATTGAAATAAGTGTCTGACATTCATAGATGGAAAGACAGCCCATGTGCCCTGATACAGCCCGTCATCTGAAGCACCATAACCTCAGCATCTGGCCTGAACCACACTGTGTTGAAAGAGAAATGGGTAGAACAACAAGAGTGTTGGAAGCTGGGTGTATCCTACAGCCTGTGTCATGTATGTCGTGGTTGGCAATGAGGGAGAGAGTCAGTTGCACAGTCGTGTCCGACTCTGCAATTCCATGGACTGTAGCTGGCCCGGCTCCTCTGTCCATGGAATTCTCCAGGCAAGAGTACTGGAGTGGGTTGCCGTTTCCTTCTCCAGGGGATCTTCCTGACTGAGGGTTCAAACCCAGGTCTCCTGCATGGCAGGCAGATTCTTTACCAACTGAGCCTCTAGGGAAGGAACTGAGTATCTATCCAAAGACAATCTGCGCGTGTCATTTGCCAAAGCTATTTCATAGACAAGGCTGAGAATCACGAGTCTGTCTATGACACCCCTTATATGCGGTATCTAAAAGGAAATGATGCAAATGAACTTCCTTACAAAGCAGAAAGAGACTCACAGACTTGGAGAACAAACTTGTGGTTGCTAGGGGGAAGGATGGGGGAAGTGATAAGGAATTTAGGAGGGTCAGGTACACACTATATATATTTATATGCTATACTGAAAATGGATAACCAGCAAGGACCTATACCTATTGCATAGCCCATGGAACTCTGCTCAGTGTTATGTGGCAGCCTGGTTGGGAGGGAGTTTGGGGGAGAAGGGATACGTGTATGTGTATAACTGAGTTCCTTCGCTGTTCACCTGAAACGATCACAGCATTATTAATCGGCCATACCCCAAAACAAAATGAAAGGTTCAAAAACAAGAATCGTGGGCCTGGTGTGCGGCTATGATGGTTTCATACAATGTTGGTGTTCACATAAACACAGAAAAGCAGTGCCCGTGTCTCTGCTGCAAGGTGAAAGCGTCAGAGAGGAGGCGCCACGTGAGGTGGCCCCTGGGGAGGTGAGGGGGGGGGCCTCAAGCACAAGAAGGGAGGAGGCGGTGCGATGTTTCGTGGTGGTCCTCTTGGCTTTGGGTGGGCTTAGAACCTATCCAACCTGCCCTAACCCTTGATAAAATGTTGCTGCTTACACCTACATGTTAGTTTTGGAGCATCCAAACCTCTTGGAGACAAATACTGACAGATCCCAGAAGAAAGTAAGCAGATTGGAGAAGCCGAAGGACCCGAAGGGCCGGTGAGACCAGACAGGATGGGAGCGGACGTGAAATGCAGAAAAACACACTGCCTTGGGGGACTCAAACATTACAGTGAGGAATACAGAGGAGTTTGGTTTGGAAAAGTGCAAGGGCTTCATCTGGGGAAAGTAATCTGAGACCCAGGCTTGTTGTGAAGGAGTCAGACAGGGAAGCTTGGAAAATGATGACCTTAAGGCCACTGAAGGTTAAATGTGAAAGGCAAATTTGAGTCGAGTTGGCAACGTAATACAGATGCTCTCAGAGAAAGCTCATTGCCCTGGGGCTGTGCGGGCTGAAAGAACAGGAGCCCTGTGACACTCAGGCTTGAGCAAGTGTCCCAGAAAGCGGGTGTGTAGCAGTCTTTCCAAAGAAGTAGCTGAAAAACTCTGGGCCAGGAAAAGTCAAAATGGGAAGGAAGACAATCCGCTTTTATTTAAGACTATTGAGTTCAGAGAGGGAGAACTATTTTGGCTCTCACGCAACGGTGTGGGTGACTGAAGTCCCATCTTGTCTAACCATCGCTTTGAAAGTAGGTTTTCTGTATCTAGGCCTGAGCCCTAAACCCTGAGCTTTAGCTGATGTAGCTCTTGTGCTAGTGGTCTCACTTGGAGACCAAGAGAATTTCTTAATAGAGGCGAGGAAGGCCCAGAGAAGCTGCAGTAAAGGCAGGAAAAGTCAGAATCAGCCTGAGTTTGAAAAAGAGCTTGAAAAGGCCCAGGGAGCCTGGACTTGCAGGTTAGCCTTGGCGTCACCAAGCCAGGCTCGTCTACCCAATTCACATGAAACCCAAACGCTGAGATGCCAGGGTTTGCAGCCAAGAGAAGATTTATCCACAAGGCAGCCGAGCGAGGGGGAAAGCAAGGGGCTCAGGTATTTATAATGTTTTCTTGATTCCTGGGTTGTGGCTAGTCACCTGTGCCTATTACTTCCAGGTTATCTTGGTGGATTTCTGTTCTCGAGGGCTCTGATTGGATACCCCTGGGAAATTTGTTTTTAGATGAGTGTTCAGTCCTATCTATTAATAATTCTAGATGGGATCCTCTCACCTGGTCAATTAAAAATACCTTCTCTGAGGCTGGCCATAGATTTAAGTTTTCTCTTAGGGTCATTTAAACTCAATCGGAGTGATGAGCTAAGTCTCAATAAAAAAATTAACTTCTCGTTTATTAAAAGGAAAACTCCTACAATTATGGGGAGGATCTACATGGTTAACACCAGGCTATGGTCATTTAAGTTTAAAGGCTCCTCTATTTTGGGAATGGTTAAATCATACTAAAAATGATCAACCTGATAATTATGAGACAGGGCTGGGTGCTTTATGAACTATGCCGGTTATTACCCTTAGAGAGAGTGATTGGTATGGAACTCAGTGGATTTGTGGCACTAATTTATGGCTTTAACATCTACAGGGATGATATGAAGGTGTAGCCTGGGATTCCCATGAAATTTAAGGTCATACATGTTAACAAATTACAGGTAACCCCAACCAATCTACCATTGGTATGCTCCCAGTGGGCCAAAGATCTCTATTCTACTGGTATGACCATTAGCAGCTTGTGTGTGTGTGTGTGTGTGTGTATGTGCCTTCCAAGGGGTTGGAGGATGTAATTGACCTTGACAACTTTCATAAGCTTTAAATGATAGTAACTGGGCTATTAGCCTATTGAATTCTGATATCTCTATGATGAGAAAGGCAGTGCTACACAATTGCAAGATCCTTGACACCTTACAGCATCTCAGGGAGATATCTGTGCTATAATTCAAACTGAATGCTGTATTTTTGTACCTGATAAATCCTTTAATGTAACACATTTGAACTACATGAAAAATCTGCTCTAATTGACCCATTCCCTAGTCTTGACAATCTTTAAAAAAAAAAAACTGGTGTGGGAGGCTTATGGCTAAAATATTTACTTTTAATTCCACTAATGTTATTAACTATACCATTTGTATTTTGCTTGTTCACAAGATTATTATTTCTTGTATTACCAAGTATATGACTGAGCTTTCAACGGAAATGATGACTAGACTTGAAGCAGTCGATCAAATGTATAGTTCAATGTATGATCAATGATTGTAATAGTGTAACTCTAGAAAGCAATGGCACCCCACTCCAGTACTCTTGCCTGGAAAATCCCATGGATGGAGGAGCCTGGTAGGCTGCAGTCCATGGGGTTGCAAAGACTCGGACACGACTGAGTGTCTTCACTTTCACTTTTCTCTTTCATGCACTGGAAAAGGAGGTGGCAACCCACTCCAGTGTTCTTGCCTGGAGAATCCCAGAGACGGGGGAGCCTGGTGGGCTGCCGTCTATGGGGTCGCATAGAGTCGGACACGACTGACGCGACTTAGCAGCTGCAGCAGCAGGTATTTATGGGATAAGGAAGCAGGGTGGCCTGGGGCTTTGGGAGCTTGGGGAAAAGCGACTGGAAATAAGGAAAAAAAGGAGCAAGTGTCATTCTGTGCAGACACAGCTAGGGTACAAGCCTCTGCCTGCTCAAAAATGCAGGCGCTTAGCATCATCTGAGGGAGAAAGAGCTGTCTCAGCCACATCCTGATGGTCAGATAGGGCTGGTCAGATAAGGCATTCAAAGCAGAGGGACTAGCAGGAGAAAACACAGGGAGCTGCCTCCAGAGATGAGCCTCCCGGTCATCCGACTGTGGGCGGGTGGCCTGGCCGGCTGAGTCCATACAGACTGTCAACCAGCCCCTTAGTTTTCCATCCCCGTCCTTGGTGTCCCTGGTGCCGCCAAGTCTGGAACATGTCTGGTTTGAAGGGTCAAACTGTCCCCCTTTCCAAGTGCTTCCGATTCTGCCCCATGCCCGCCCCCTGTGGCTCTCTGGAAGGCAAGTTCCTCTGCTCCGTTACAGCAATTCCTCCCCTTCAACTGCTTTCCATTTGCCAGGAACTCTCGGGTATCTCTCTCACTGACCACCTCTCTTGTCTTTGAGTTTTAACTGCTCCCCCACTTTCACTTTCACTTTCATTTGTTCTTTGAACGGGGCAGGGTAACTACATATGAACAGTTTTCCACTTTTAACAGAAAAGGTTCAGTATATTTTGAGGTACTTCAAAAATTTTCTCCAAGAATGCTGCTCACAAATATAAAAGGGAAAAAAAATCCACTATTTAAAGATTAGTTAAATAGGGAATTAGTTGGTGGTCCAGTGGTTGGGATTCTGTGATTCCACTGCAGGGGACATGGGTTAGATCCTTGGCCAGGAAACTAAGATCCTGCAAGCTGTGGCATGGCCAAAAAAAAAAAAAAAGTCCCCTAGTGGTATAAAATGCATTTTTGTTGTTGTTCAGTCACTCAGTCATGTCTGACTCTTTGTGACCCCATGGACTGTAGCATGCCAGGCTCCCCTGTCCTCCACTATCTTCCAGAGTTTGCTCAAAAAAATGTATATATTTCACCAAAATCTTATGCATGTATAAAGATGTCATCCTTTAGTTTCCTAACATGCAAATCTGTGATCAAATCACTTTCATTTTTAACACCATCCCACTTTCAAAAGAGTTTCCCTGATAGCTCAGGTGGTAAAGAATCTGCCTGCAATGCGAGAGACCCTGGTTTGATTCCTGGGTCAGAAGATCCCCTGGAGAAAGGATAGGCTACCCACTCCAGTATTCTTGGGCTTCCCTTGTGGCTTAGCTGAAATACAAGAGACCTGGGTTCCATCCCTGGGTTAGGAAGATCCCTTGGAGAAGGGAAAGGCTACCCGCTGCAGCATTCTGGCCTGGAGAATTCCATGGACGAGTCCATGGGGTCACAAAGAGTCAGATACGACTGATCGACTTTCACTACTTTCACAATACACACAAAAAATAAAAGAACACTATATTTGGTCTCTTGGTATTTCTAATTTTCTTGAAGAGATCTCTAGTCTTTCCCACTCTGTTGTTTTCCTCTATTTCTTTGCATTGATCGCTGAAGAAGGCTTTCTTATCTCTTCTTGCTTTTCTTTGGAACTCTGCATTCAGATGCTTATAGCTTTATTTTTCTCCTTTGCTTTCCGTCTCTCTTCTTTTCACAGCTGTTTGTAAGGCCTCCCCAGACAGCCATTTTGCTTTTTTGCATTTCTTTTCCATGGGGATGATCTTGATCCCTGTCTCCTGTACAATGTCATGAACCTCATTCCATAGTTCATCAGGCACTCTACCTATCAGATCTGGACCTTTAAATCTATTTCTCACTTCCACTGTATAATCATAAGGGATTTGATTTAGGTCATACCTGAATGGTCTAGCAGTTTTCCCTACTTTCTTCAATTTAAGTCTGAATTTGGCAATAAGGAGTTCATGATCTGAGCCACAGTCAGCTCCCGGTCTTGTTTTTGTTGACGGTATAGAGCTTCTCCATCTTTGGCTGCAAAGAATATAATCAATCTGATTTCGGTGTTGACCATCTGGTGATGTCCATGTGTAGAGTCTTCTCTTGTGTTGTTGGAAGAGGGTGTTTGCTATGACCAGTGCATTCTCTTGGCAAAACTCTATTAGTCTTTGCCCTGCTTCATTCCACATTCCAAGGCCAAATTTGCCTGTTACTCCAGGTGTTTCTTGACTTCCTACTTTTGCATTCCAGTCCCCTATAATGAAAAGGACATCTTTTTTTAGAGTCTTCTCTTGTGTTGTTGGAAGAGGATGTTTGCTATGACCAGTGCATTTTCTTGGCAAAACTCTATTAGTCTTTGCCCTGCTTCATTCCACATTCCAAGGCCAAATTTGCCTGCTACTCCAGGTGTTTCTTGACTTCCTACTTTTGCATTCCAGTCCCCTATAATGGAAAGGACATCTTTTTTGGGTGTTAGTTGTAAAAGGTCTTGTAGGTCTTCATAGAATTGTTCAACTTCAGCTTCTTCAGCATTACTGGTTGGGGCATAGACTTGGATTACCATGGTATTGAATGGTTTGCCTTGGAGACGAACAGAGATCATTCTGTTGTTTTTGAGATTGCATCCAAGTACTGCATTTCAGACTCTTTTGTTGACCATGATGGCTACTCCATTTCTTCTGAGGGATTCCTGCCCGCAGTAGTAGATATAATGGTCATTAAATTCACCCATTCCAGTCCATTTTAGTTCACTGATTCCTAGAATGTCGACATTCACTCTTGCCATCTTTTGTTTGACCACTTCCAATTTGCCTTGATTCATGGACCTGACATTCCAGGTTCCTATGCAATATTGCTCTTTACAGCATCAGATCTTGCTTCTATCACCAGTCACATCCACAGCTGGATATTGTTTTGATCAGGGGAAGAAGCTGGGAGGACCCCATGCCCGAAGGGCAGTGGCCAAGAGGAGCCACCCCACGTCCGAGGTCGGGCAGTGGCGGGGAGGAGCCATCCCGCGTCCGAGGTCAGGGGCGGCGGCCGGGAGGAGCAACCCCATGAACATCATTAGAGGGCAGAGGTAAATACTGGGCACCAGTTAGAAGGATATTCCAGTCATCTTGGTCAGCAGGGATGTTGGCCTAGACTGAGGGATGACATCAGAGGGGGAGGGAAGGAACATTCATGAGATATATTCAGGGTGTATTTGTGACGACTGGAATGTGAAAGGTGGGACAGATGAAGATACAAAGATGACCCTGTTTCTGGTGGATAGTGGGATAATTACTCTGAATAGACAGCAGGTTTGGGGAAGAAGGTCATAGTTTCTCTTTTGGACATGTTGCCTCTGATACATCCCTGAGACATCTGAGTGAAAATTCCACATGGGGAAATTCGACTTATTGTTTGAGCTCAGCTGGCAGAAATGGGTCAATGATACAAATTTGGATGCCGTCTGCCTATTGATAGTACTTGTCTTCATGGACATGTGTAGAATCATCAAGGAAATTATTAGAGGATGAGAAGAGAAAAGGAGAGAGAGCTAGACAGACAGAGAAGAACTAGCACAGAGTGACTCCAACACCAGAAGTCAGATTGCTCTTAGGATCTGCAGTCATCCAGGCTGCAATGTCCAGAGCCGTGCAAGGAGAATAGCAGGGCTGCTGTCAGGAGAAGAGGATGCTGTAGAGAGGAGGGCATGGCCACTCGTGTGGGCTGGGGCTGAGAGGTCATGTTGGAGTGTCTATATCCTTTCTCTTGGGACAAATTCCATAATGGAACTAGAAAATATTTATTACAACCCCCCCCCAAACAAACAAAAAACCCAACCCTCTGGGTACCCATAAGTTATGGTTTGAAATGCAATGCAAATCCGAATTACATATAATAAAGAAAATTTTCAAAAATGATTGATGCAGCACCAAAATAAGGAATAAAAAAAACCCAACCCCACACAACTGTTCATCCAGAAAATTTGTCAATGCAATATCAGACATTCACATGTTTCCAAATATCTCTGTGTTTTGCATCATCTAAACGAAATGGGCAGATGTTTGGCTGTCTCTTTTTCCCATGAATCATCCCGACAGTTAGCACTGTGGGCAAAACAACCTAAAACTTTCCACAGCCCACCGACCCACATTCCCACCTAATATAAAGCGGTGGCTGCACCTTGATCTTTCCCGTTTATGTGCTGTTGGTTTCTTAAATCACTTAGCACACCATTTGTCAGTGTTTCCAGACTCACAGATGAAATATCACATGCATTCCCTCCCACCGTGAAGCCAAACCCAGATAAATTTTGAGTCATAGCATCAGCCCTCCAAGATCCTCACATCGCGCTTTGCTTGTTTCCTAGGAGACGAAGCTGTGCAGCTAGTTACTATTCCAAAGCACACAGCCAGATTCTCATCACTATGATATATTCCATTTTCTATTCAATTTCATCCCCAGGAGGAAACTCGGGGGTTATATGGAATTGCACATCTAGACTTGCCCTCCTGTCAAACATTAATAGGATCACGGAATCAAGATGCAGAGAGAGACTGGGGAACACATGGGATCATTTCACTCCCCATCAGCAGGAGAACGTTTAACCTAACCCTGAGGAACCAACGAGTTCCCGTATTTAATAGACAGCTCCTTTCTCCTCCACAAGAGAAGATCCGACAACCTCCGGCAGACAATTCTCAGTGCTTAGCAACCTCTACCCTGTGAGAATCCTGGGTGACACGCCATCAACACCCATCACAGTAGGAGACTGCTAGTCAAAGACAGACTGGGAAGAAAATGATCTCATTCACTTACAGATGATTCTGGTATAATATTTTGAATTCTGGAAAATACGGTGGAAAAGTGAAAGCATCAAAACACAGCCAGTTCACGATACAATGTTTTCCACATTAGATTACTCACACTGGGCAGAGACCAGAGGTTGCCTGGGTCAACTCTTGAGGAGCTGTGGGGATTAAGCACTGTTACTCAGTGTACCCTTTTTTTTTTTTTTTTTGGTCATGCTTTTTCCAGTAAATAAATCTCCCAGTGGGATGAAAACAATTATTTGAATTGTGTCTGCTCTGTAACATATTCTGCCTTGTCCATGATGAATGTTTTAATGAAAACTAAGTCATTTTTGAAAGGAGAGTGAACATCTTTGAAAAGTTTTCTAGTATCCTCCAAGGGATTACAAAAGCTGTCAGGACATCCATTGCTCACGTACTGAGTCACCCTTTCAGTAACGTTGGCAGAATACCTCCTGTGTGCTAGGCTCAGTGTTAAGTGCTCGGCATAGAGACATCTGTTCTAAGGACATCCTGTGTCAACCAGTCCCTCAACTGTGAAGGTACCATGCTGAGAGGAAATCATCTGGTCGTCATGAAACTTCTCAGTTAGAGGTAGTTGTTGCTCATTTGCTAAGTCGTGTCCAGCTCTTTGTGACTCCTTGGACTGTAGCACACCAGGCTTCCCTGTCCTTCACTATCTCCTGGAACTTGTTCAAACTCATTTAGAGGTAGAGAGAGAATGAGCAAAGTAGCATACAAACAAATACAGAATGACTGCTATGTTAAGATCCTCTGAAAGCAGAAATGAGAAATCCATTTAATGAGGCACGAAATAACGACTGAGGCAATTGGATGACCAAGTGAACCAGGTGAGAAGCTTCCCAGATAGAGAAACTGGCATGGCAGGGCCCCTGTGCCTGGAGGGAAAGTCTAGCTGGTCATCAGTAGCAGTAGCATTCGTCTCGCTGTCATGTCTGACTCCTTGTGAGCCCATGCACAGCAGCCCGCCAGGCTCCTTTGTCCATGGGATTCTCCAGGCAAGGATACTAGGGTGGGTTCTCCAGGGGATCTTCTAGACCCAGGATCAAACCCAGGTCTCCTGCACTGCAGGCAGATTCTTTACTATCTGAGCCTCCAGGGAAGCCCAGTTTGATCACTGGAGAAACTGAAAAAAGGCCAGTGTAGTCAAGCACAGAGAATGCAGAGAGAATGGCAGGGTTGGGGAACAGTGATGACACAGGGGTGGAGGTTTGGTACAATTCTGGTCTCCATCATAAGAGCAACAGGAAGTGTCATGGCAGTCAGAAAGCAGGTTGGAAAAGAATTTCCCAACAGAGCATTTCAGAAGGGAGTTTATTAAGAGCAATGGAGCAGAGATAATGTGGGCGAGCACAGCAGGCCAACCTCCTGACAGATCAGGAAGAGTTGGCTTTTCCTGGTTAGTGGCCAATTTTTATAGCCTCAAGGCAAGTTCTGCTGGAAGGGCAGCATTAGGTGACTGGTTAGGGCATTATAGAGTAAGTACTGGAGTGGGCGTTTCTGCCTAATTCAGGGTCAAGAAGCCTGCTGGGATGATGGCAGGTGGAGGAGGAGGGGTGTTATGTCAATGGTTACAAAGGGGCTCGGTCAGCTTCAGAGATGACCTTGGTTCTGGGCTCCGTGTCTGTAGCCTTGGGACAGGACTCCACAGGAAGCTCTTCCAGTCCTTCAGAATGTAGGGCAGGTGCTGCAGCCCTACAGGGGCTGGAAGGAAGAGGACTCTGGCTATAGTATGGCGACTAAATGAGAGAGGCAGCAAGGGATGTGAGAGCCATTGGAAGATCAGTGTAATAAGCTAGCCTAGAGAGAAGGGAGGAATGGACCAGGATGAGGGCAGTGGATTTTAAGACGAGAGAAAATTTTAGGGTACATCTAGCAAGCAAGAGGCTGAAGGCCAAAGAATTGATGCTTTTAAATTGTGGTGTTGGAGAAGACTCTTGAGAGCCCCTTGGAGATCAAGTCATTCCATCCTAAAGGAAATAAATCCTGAATATTCATTGGAAGAACTGATGCTAAAGCTGAAGCTCCAATACTTTGGCCACCTGATGCGAAGAGTCAACTCATTGGAAAAGACCCTGATGCTGGGTTAGATGAGAGACAAAAAGGAGAAAGGGGGTGGTAGAGGATGAGATGATTCGATAGCATCACAGACTCAACAGACGTGAATTTGAGCAAATTCTGTGAGATAGTGGAAGACAGAGGAGCCTGGCATGCTACAGTCCATGGGGTTACAAAGAATCAGACATGACTTAGTGGCTGAAAAACAACAACAGCAAGCAGTAAGCAGAGGGTTCAAGTGTTTGTCTGTATTTTGTAAGTAGAGGGCGGCCATAAAAGTTCTTAAAGTTGCAAATCCATCCAGAGCTTAAAGGGTGGCTCAACTCTGAGATACATAAATAGAGTCTTCATGAGGTTAAGGACCAGGTGCGGAGACAGAAATGGGAGTTGGAAGGAAGGGAACATAAATTTGCATCTTGGAGTTTTAAATGGCCATTGGAGCCATTGTAAAATGATAGCAGTATTGGAAAGGGTAATTGTGAGCCAAATGTCCAATCCTCATTGGACCAGAGGAGGAACCAGCAAGATTTTAATATCAACCCACCAGGAGCAAGGGGACCGGGAAGAGTGGGAAGGGGGCAGAAGGAAAGGCAGAACAGCCTAGACTTCACAGGTCTCTGCCCTTCCCCTTTCTGTCTGGTTGGTGAGTTCTATGCACTCCTCAAGTCTCAACTTACACTTTCTATTCTGTGAAACTTTTCTTATCCCTTCCTCATCATCCCCCTCCCGCTGCTCTCTCTCTCAGGATGTACTGTCTCCTCCCTTCCACGGACTCTAATAGCATCTTGTACATGTTTTAAAACTGAGTTACACACATACTGATTACGTCATATTGAGGTTTGGGGTTTACTTGCCTGAATCCCCCAGTCATGACATCAGGGTTCAAGGGCAGGGGCTCTGTCTTATTTGAACCAGATCCAGCAGGATACTCAAGCCAGTGTCTTTGGAGGAGAGAGCGAGTGTGCGGCATTTGCGTGGAAGGGGGCAGATGCATTTGGACAGAAGGTGAGAGAGCTCATGGAGAGAGAGAGACTTGGAAGCTGATTATTGACCAAAATGATGATTAATGTTAATACCCAACACTTCCCATGTGCCAGACACTACCTCTGTAATAACTCCTCTGTCCTCACAAGCCCTTAGAGTGCCTGTGATACAAACAAAGAAACTGATGGTCAGAGAGGTTACAAAACTTGCCCCAGATTATAAACCTAGTTAAGTCATAGACTGTTGAGTTTGAACTCAACAGTCTGGCAGGGATCAAAACTCAAATCTACCCACTACACCTACCATCCTGCCTCCTACATGAGATGTGTTTGAAAGCAGTGTTATGGACTACATTTTGCACCTGCAAATTCACATATTGGCGGCCTAACCCTCAGTGCCCCAGAAGGTGACCAGATTTGGAGTTAAGGTCCTTAGGGAAATAAATTAAAATGAGGCCATTTAGGGTGGGCCCTAGTTGCTCAGATGATAAAGAATCCACCTGCAATGCAGGAGACCCGGGTTCAATCCCTGGGCGGGAAGATCCCCTGAGGAAGGGCATGGCAACCCACTCCAGTATTCTTGCCTGGAGAATTCCAGTCCATGGGTTTCCAAAGAATCAGATATGACTAATGACTAATTCAGTCTCACTGGTGTCTTTACAAAGAGAGGAAATTTGGACACACTCAAAGACGCCAGAGATGTGCACAGTGAGGAATGACCACGTGAGGGTGCAGAGAGAAGGCCAGGGACCTCAGGAGAAACCGCATCTGCCAACACCTGGATCTCGGACTTGCAGCTTCTTCCAGAGCTGTGAGAATGTAAACTCCTGCTGTTGAAGGCCCCCAGTGTGTGGTATTTTGTTATGACTGCCTTAAGAAATGAACGCAGGCAGGCAGAATGGTGGAAGATTGGGTCACTGAAGGAAAGTGTGAGGACAAGAAGACAGAGAGATAACATCCCACGAGCTAACATCCCACAGCTCCCAGGGGCACAGCCCTCCTCTCAGGGGCCTGGAGGGCAGTGTCCTGAGTCTAATGTTTCCCTGTATTTATAAATCTCCACAGCATTTTTCCAGAAGTCTTTCGGGTTCCCATCTCATTTTTCGCTCACCACCAGGCAGTTGGAGGGGTAACGGTGGGCACAACGTGGGGTGTCTGGCCTTGGTCTACCCCATAAAGCAAAGGCTGAGAGTTCTTTGGAGGCTCCAAGGCAGGACCACTCTCTCTGTTCTTCCCTATCCAAGCAGAGTCATTTATGTTTTAATAAGATTATTTTCCAACGCAACAGTTTATCTTTAGTTTCATTTATCCCTTTGCCATCTGGTCCCCTTATGCTTGCCTGTAAGGCTAGTGGCTTTCTTTGTCTAAGTAGATTTGTCAATAGTTTATAATTTTTCTTGTCATGATCATAATATTTATTTTTCACATCAGACAAACTCTTCTGGAGTCTTGGAAGAAAGGGAATTTTTTTTCCATGTCTCTCTTTAACCTGAATTTTCATTTCTGGGGAAATTTTTTTTTTTTTTTTTTTTGCCCCATTACACAGCATGTGTGATCTGACCAGGGATCGAACCTGCACCCTCTGCAGTGGAAGCCCAAGGTCTTAACCACTGAACTCCCAGGGAAGTCCTAAAAATCTATTTTTTTTAAATAAATAATTAAATAAAAATGAATGAGCAAAACTTCTCAAACCAACATACCTCCCAGTTCAGTTTGCTACTAGATACCATAAGCCAGAATTTCACTTAAAGAACTATCTTAGGTCAGGGTGGCCATACAACAATTGATCCAGAAGATTTAGACTCATGAAATGAGATGGCCTAACTTCCCTCTGAACTGAAACTCACACCCAAGCAAATCCCATGCCTATAGTTTAATTTTTTTTTTTAATGTTTCAACCTCTAACCCTTAGATTTCTTATCTTAAAGCTATGTTGTTGCCATTTAGTCACTAAGTCATGTCTAACTCTTCTTGGTTAGATCCCCTGAGGAAGGGCATGGCAACCCACTCCAGTATTCTTGCCTGGAGAATTCCAGTCCATGGGTTTCCAAAGAATCAGATATGACTAAGTGACTAATTCAGTCTCACTGATGTCTTTACAAAGAGAGGAAATTTGGACACACTCAAAGATGCCAGAGATGTGCACAGTGAGGAATGACCACGTGAGTGTGCAGAGAGAAGGCCAGGGACCTCAGGAGAAACCACATCTGCCAACACCTGGATCTAACCAAGAATCCCATGGGTAGCCTGCAGGCTCCAAAGTCCATGGGATTCTCCAGGCAAGAATACTGGAATAAGTTGCCATTTCCTTCTCCAGGGGCTCTTCCTGACCCAGGGATCAAATCCATGTCTCCTGCATTGGTAGGTGGAGTCCTTACCACTGAGCAACCAGGCAAGTTCCATCTTAAAGCTATTTATCTTTCACTAACTCCTTTGGCACTCTCTGTATTACTTTTTTGATTACTAGTCTATCTCTTTCACTGACAAAATTGATGCTCTTTCCTATCAGATTATTTTGAGTTTCTTCCTTCAGTAAAGTGCCTTGATATTCCAGTCCTACTCTAATAGACAAAGGCATTGTGGGTCTGGAACAAGATGAACTGTCCTCTTCCGACCTCAAAAGCTCCATGAGGCCAGCCACAGCCTCTGATCTGACTTGTTCACCAGGGTGTCCCTGGCACCCGGCCACTGCCTGACACACAACAAGTGCTCAACAAATAAATGGATGGATGGTCTTTTTCTAACGCACCGCCGTATGCAGCAGCAACCACAGAGGCTGAAAAGAGTATCCCGGGTGAAATCCAACAAGAGATTGTGTTCAGATCTCTCTGAGAAAAAGTGATTGAAAAAACCAGTGACACCCTGTGATCATATGCCTCACAGTTTCTAGAGGGCTTCACATCTCTTGTGAACTTTATAACAGCAAGCCCAGCTTTTAGAAGTTTTTAAAACTTAATTCATTTATTTTAATTGGAGGGTAATTACAACATTGTGATGGACTCTGCCATACATCAACATGAATCGGCCACAGGCATACATGTGACCCTCTCCCTCCTGAACCCCCTCCCACCTCCCTCTCCCCACCCCTCAGAGCACTGGCTTTGGGCATCCTGCGTCATCCTTCAAACTCCCACTCACTGTCTATTTTACACAGGGTAATGTGTATGTTTCTTCTTCTCCCACTGTGTCCAAAGGTCTGTTCTTTATGTTTGTGTCTCCTTTGCTGCCTGGCATGTACTATCTTTCCAGATTCCGTATATATGCATTACTACACAACAACCTCATCTGAAGGACAACGGAAGCCCCACAGTTTTGTGTGAGGATTAAAGAGCTTGTGCGTGGAAGGCCTGTACTTCAATGCCTGATGTGTAGTGAGCGCTTCTAAAACAGCTGATAATCTACACTGTTGCTCTAGTGACTTGATGAATTCTGGTTAGAAATCAGTTTTCAGGTTTCCTGGCTTATGACACCCTGCCTCAGTGTTCCTCCCACACTGGCCTCAGACTCCAGTGGGAACATCTTTAAGGGGTCTGGACAGGACATGCTAAGCAGACCAGGGACACTCCTCTGCCCATATCTTACAGGGGGAAGGAGGAGGGTGTCAGTTCAGTTCAGTCGCTCAGTCGTGTCCGACTCTTTGCGACCCCATGAATCACAGCACGCCAGGCCTCCCTGTCCATCACCAACTCCCAGAGTTCACTCAGACTTCCGTCCATCGAGTCACTGATGCCATCCAGCCATCTCATCCTTGGTCGTCCCTTCTCCTCCTGCCCCCAATCCCTCCCAGCATCAGAGTCTTTTCCAATGAGTCAATTCTTTGCATGAGGTGGCCAAAGTACTGGAGTTTCAGCTTTAACATCATTCCTTCCAAAGAATCCCAGGACTGATCTCCTTCAGAATGGACTGGTTGGATCTCCTTGCAGTCCAAGGGACTCTCAAGAGTCTTCTCCAACACCACACTTCAAAAGCATCAATTCTTTGGTGCTCAGCCTTCTTCACAGTCCAACTCTCACATCCATGCATGAGGTGGCCAAAGTACTGGAGTTTCAGCTTTAACATCATTCCTTCCAAAGAATCCCAGGATTGATCTCCTTCAGAATGGACTGGTTGGATCTCCTTGCAGTCCAAGGGACTCTCAAGAGTCTTCTCCAACACCACACTTCAAAAGCATCAATTCTTTGGTGCTCAGCCTTCTTCACAGTCCAACTCTCACATCCATACATGACCACAGGAAAAACCATAGCCTTGACTAGATGGACCTTAGTCGGCAAAGTAATGTCTCTGCTTTTGAATATGTTATCTAGGTTGGTTCATAACTTTTCTTCCAAGGAGTAAACGTCTTTTAATTTCATGGCTGCAACCATCTGCAGTGATTTTGGAGCCCAGAAAAATAAAGTCTGACACTGTTTCCACTGTTTCCCCATCTATTTCCCATGAAGTGAGGGGACCGGATGCCATGATCTTCGTTTTCTGAACGCTGAGCTTTAAGCCAACTTTTTCACTTTCCTCTTTCACTTTCCTCAAGAGGCTTTCTAGTTCCTCTTCACTTTCTGCCATAAGGGGGGTGTCATCTGCATATCTGAGGTTATTGATATTTCTCCCAGCAGTCTTGATTCCAGCTTGTGCTTCTTCCAGCCCAGCATTTCTCATAATGTACTCTGCATATAAGTTAAATAAGCAGGGTGACAATATACAGCCTTAGGTATTACACCCCCACAATTAAAGTGATCAATGTTAAATAGCTGGAAGGAGAGCCTGGGAATCATGTAAAGGTTATGGGCAAGATATCCTTTGGTGACAACTACAAGGTCCTCTTACAAAAAAATAACAAAGTGAGGCTCCTGAGACCCGAAGACTTAAGGGAGAGCCCAGCTGAATACTCGTGCTCAGAGAGACAGTGAGTACTGTTCACAATTTTTTTCTTCCTGATAATAAATGCATCATCACTGAGTCACCATCGGGGGCTGTGCCAATGAAAAATAACACTTGTGTCCCCTGCAATCAAGGGGAGCTGGATCAACCCATCATTTGAGATGTGGTCCAGGTTTTTATCTAATTTGACCTTTCTCTGGATATTTGAGAAAGACTGCAGGAGATTCAGGAGACAAGGGTTCAGTCTTTAGGTTGAGAAGATCCCCTGGAGGAGGGCATGGCAACCCACTCCAATACTCTTGCCTGGAGAATCCCATGGACAGAGGAGCCTGGCAGGCTACAGTTCGTGGGGTCACAAAGAGTCGGACACGACTGAAGAGACGCATGAAAATAATTTAAGCAGCATCTCATTTTCTAAGGATCATGCTAATTTCACTGTTTCTTCTCTGCTCTTTTTCTTAGTGTCCTCTTCCTGAGGGTGTGACGGCCGGCCCTTTGGCCTTCCTGGCAGATGACAAAGACTCCATCCACATTCAATGGGTCAACTGGCTCCTCTGCTCATTCACTGGGAGGCCTGGGCCAAGGCCCTTGAACTCACTGGGATTTAGTTTCCTCAAGTGCCAACTGAAAAAATAAACCTACTTTAGAGAACTTTGCCCAGGATTAAATGAGGTGACAAATATGAATTGCCTCTACACAGAACAGACAAAGGTAGGTGCCTTTGAGGCTGTTATGGAGAACAAGACAGCTGAATGTTCATTATCTTATGGCTGTTGTTCAGTTGCTCAGTCGTGTCCGACTCTTTGCGACCTCATGGACCGCAGCACGCCAGGCTTCCCTGTCCTTCACTATCCTCCAGAGTTTTCTCAAACTCATGTCCATTGAGTCAGTGATGCCATTCAACCATCTCGTCCTCTGTCGTTTCCCTCTCCTCCTGCCTTCGATCTTTCCCAGCATCAGGGTCTTTTCCAATGAGTCAGTTCTTCTCATCAGGTGGCCAAAGTATTGGAGTTTCAGCTTCAGCATCAGTCCTTCCAGTGAATATTCAGGGTTGATTTCCATTATACTTACCTGCTGAATGTTCATTATCTTATGGCTGTTGTTCAGTTGCTCAGTCGTGTCCGACTCTTTGCGACCTCATGGACCGCAGCACGCCAGGCTTCCCTGTCCTTCACTATCCTCCAGAGTTTTCTCAAACTCATGTCCATTGAGTCAGTGATGCCATTCAACCATCTCGTCCTCTGTCGTTTCCCTCTCCTCCTGCCTTCGATCTTTCCCAGCATCAGGGTCTTTTCCAATGAGTCAGTTCTTCTCATCAGGTGGCCAAAGTATTGGAGTTTCAGCTTCAGCATCAGTCCTTCCAGTGAATATTCAGGGTTGATTTCCATTATACTTACCTATTTGGCCTCTTTTATCAGCCCTTAAATCTGGTTTCATGGACAGTCTTTGTTCTACGACTTTTCAAATAGACTATAATGGTCTTTTGATTTCCAGATGCATATTTATACAGAAATGCCTCACTGTCATCTTTCCCATTTGGGGTCCTTCTGGTCCCTCCTGCTTCCCTCCTTCTCTAATCACATGCTCAGTGCTCTGTCCTGCCGCACCCTTGCTGGTCTTTGCACCAGGAGAGCTCTCCTTACTACCTCCTCTACCCCAGGCTGTGGCTGCTTTCCCTTCATTCACTCAGCAGGTGTCTACTGCTCCAAGGACTATTCCAGGTACTGGGGATACAGCAGTGAACAAAACAGAGACCCTGCTTTCCTGGAGCTGGCGTTTCATGGGTAGGATTAGGGTGGGGAGAAGAGGTCATCAGTCAATAAATCTGTCATATGTCAAGTGCTGGTAGGATTATAAGAGGGAACAGAACAGGGTAAGGGAACACTGTGATGCAAGTTTAATCAGGGAGGGCTCTCTGATCAGGGGCCATTTGAATGGAGTCCTTTACGTTCAATGTTTTCTTAAAATTTATTTAATTTTAATTAGAGGATAATTGCTTTACAATGTTGTGTTGGTCTTTCTGCCACACATCAACATGAATCACCTGTAAGCAAATGTCTGTTCAGGGCCTCCCAGATGGCTCAGTGGTAAAGAATCTGCCTTCAATACAGGAGACCCAGGTTCAATCACTGGGTTGAGAAGATCCCCTGGAGGAGGGCAAAGAGTTGGACATGGCTGAGGCAACTGAGAGCATGCAGCTGCTGCTTCTAAGTCACTTCAGTCGTGTCCGACTCTGCGACCCCATAGACAGCAGCCCACCGGGCTCCCCAGTCCCTGGGATTCTCCAGGCAAGAACACTGGAGTGGGTTGCCATTTCCTTCTCCAATGAATGAAAGTGAAAAGTGAAAGTGAAGTCGCTCAGTCGTGTCTGACCCTCAGCGACCCCATGGACTGCAGCTTTCCAGGCTCCTCTGTCCATAGGATTTTCCAGGCAAGAGTACTGAAGTGGGGTGCGTGCAGGCATGTATACATATACTCTTGAGGCTCCCTCCCACCCCCTACCTCAACCCACCCCTCTGGTTGTCACAGAGCACCAGGTTGAGCTCCCTGTGTTATACAGAAACTTCCCATTAGCTATCTGTTTTGCATATGGTTATGTATATATTTCCCCACTCCAGTACTCTTGCCTGGAAAATCCCATGGACGGAGGAGCCTAGTAGGCTGTAGTCCATGGGGTCGCAAAGAGTGAACACGACTGAGCGACTTCACTTTCACTTTTCACTTTCATGCATTGGAGGAAGAAATGGCAACCCACTCCAGTGTTCTTGCCTGGAGAATCCCAGGGACGGGAAAGCCTGGTGGGTTGCCATCTTATGGGGTCGCAGAGAGTCGGACATGACTGAAGCGACTTAGCAGCGGCAGCATGTATATATTTCAATGCTTCTCTCTCAATTCATCCCACCCTCTCCTGCCCCTGCTGTGTCTAAAAATCTGTTCTCTGAACAGAGTCCTGAAAGATAATGTGGCAAGAGCCTTGTAGAAAATCTGGGAGCAATTATTCCAGGGAGCAAAAACAGTAAGTGCAAAGACCCTGAAGCAGAAGAGGGCTGAATATCTCTTTCTAAGAGAGCATTCCCTGACATTCCAACTTGAATTACATTCTCTCTCAGGACACACTGTTCTTTTTCTTCATAGCATCCATCTTCATTTATGTTTTATATATATATTTTTTAATATATACCTATTTCATCCCTCATCCTTATAGGGAGAGGGATTATAAGCTCCGTGAGGGCAAGCATAATATCCATTGCTGTTTTCCTTCATTTATATTGTTTCCAGAACTCAACCTTCTAACTGGTATTTATAGACTGTACCAATAAATTTAAGCTGGTCATTAATGGCATTGTGCTGTAAATCTCTTACAACAATTCTTTTGTCTGAGAATTTCCTTTTAGAAATCAGTATATAGGGTAGGGGTTGGGTGGCAGTGAGGGGGATCTCTTTTGAAGAACTGACATGTTCCTTCTTTCAGCGAATGAGTACAAATTGAGTATAATATTTCAATCTCTATTTTGTGTGCAGGGAATTTTATGCTCAGCAAGACAATTCAGTTAAGATTTGGGGTTGGCATATTTACCTGTTTTTTCTTGCTGAGATTGCATGTCTATTCTTCTTTTGTTTAGTTAAATCTCTGTTTTGTGTAATTTAAGAATCAAAGAGAGTGACATTTAAGTAAGTAGGAAGGAAGAACAGAAGGGAGAGGAGAGGGAGAGAGGAAAGAAAAATAGATTCCCCTTCTTGAAACCACTTGTCACTGCTTTGCAAATCGAGACTGGGACTGTAGCTAGCTCATGCTTTAGAAGTAACGATGGCTGCCTAGGACTTAGTGCTTATCAGGACCAACACTACATATTCTTACATATGATCTCATTAAATTCACAGCATGCTATAGGGTAGATATCAACAATCCAATCTTACAAAGAAGTAAATCAAAGCTCAAAGAGGCTAAATAACCTGTCTCAAAAAAGAAGAAACTAGAAATGAGTGCCTTCCTATGCCTTGGGCAGGGTTGTCAGAATTAAATCCAAGTAGTTTTGCTCCTTCCTGACCCCAAACTCCATCCAGCCTCACCCTAAGGGGAAGAGATCCCCTTCAATAGTGATCATTAATTCACCCCAGGGGCTGAGCAGGGTATTTTACAAACATTCATTATCTCCCTACAGAAGCAACCCCTGAATGCAGGTGCCTGCAATTGTCTTCAAGTTATTTTTAAAGGCTTTTTTTAAAAACTAGCAAAAGGTAGCTCAGATGGTAAAGAATCTGCCTGCAATGCAGGAAACACTGTTCAATCCCTGGATTGGAAAGATACCCTGGAGAAGGGAATAGCAACCCAGTATTCTTGCCTGGAGGATTCCACAGACAGAGGAGGCCGGTGGGCTGCAGTCCATGGGGTTGCAAAGAGTTGGACACGACTGAGCGACCAGCACACAAAATGACATGACACCAGCTGTAAACTGGCAAGTTGGCAGCGGGAAGCCACTCAGACCTGTGCTAAAAAAAAGGTGATGATGAATTCAGTGTTGGCAATTCTGAGGGAACTGTGAGAAAACACCTAGATGCTCTGAAGTAAAACAGGTTTCTCCTCGCGTCCACCGTGCGCCCTGCTGTTTCTCCGTGGGAACTGCAACGCCGCCGGGGCTCAGGAACCTCCCGCGATCCCTAGGAATCTGAATTCCAGGACTGTGGGCCCAGGGGAGAGGCGCCGCTCACTCACACGGCTCACTAGCGAGGCACTCATTTCTACTTTCTTCTTTCTTAAGACAAGTTATTTTACCTCTTGAGCTTTGATTTACTTATCTGTAAGACTGGACTGTGAATTTAATGAGATTATATGTAAGAATAGGTAGCACTGGTCTTGGTAAGCGGTCACAAAGCACAGCCAGGAACATGCGCCCAGCAAACACCCAGAAGTGTACACCGACCAGTATTACATGCCTCACCCACCCACCCACAACAAACCACAAGTGCACGAGACCGCACAGACCTCACCCACTCCTGCACTCACACCACACACCGGCACGCAACATGCGGGCTCATGCGAGCTCGCGCACACGCTCACACCCGATGCGCACACGCTCTCGCGCGCGCACCTACGCTCGCTCACAGGCACATACTTTCTTGCGTGCGCACAGACTCCGCGCAGACACGCGCGCGCGCGCTCACACCACGTGCACACGCCCTCTTGCGTACGCACACACCCTCTGGCGCGCGCACACGCTCGCTCGGCATCGGCGAGGGGCGGAACGCGAGCAGCCCCCGGGGGCCCGGCTGGGCGCGGCCAGGAGAGGGCGCGGCGCGGGGCGGTGCCGGAGTTGTTTGCCGGAGCCCCGGCCGCCAGACTCTCCGAGGGAGCCCCGCCAGCTCGCGCCGGGCCGGGTTGAGCTGGGCCGCCCGGGTCACGCCGGCGCTCGCGAGCGGAGCGCGGCGGGGAGCGCACCATGGACCCCAAGGCGGGTGGCGGCGAGGAGGATGACTGCGTGGACTCGGGCGCCGAGACCGGAGGGTGAGCCGCGCAGACCGGGCCGGGCAGGGGACGAGGCGGGGCACTCTCCGAGTTGCGCGGCGGCTCTTCCCCGCCGGGGACCTCCTGGACCGCGCGCCGGAGCGGCTTGGGCTGGCCTTGGGCCACGAGGGCTGCTCCTGCCTCCGGGTCCCTCAGGGAAGCCGGAGGGGCTGAAGTGAGCCCATCTGGGTGGGCCTTGAGAACAGAACGGCGTGGTTCGTGGCTGCCCGGGGCAGGAAAGTGGAAGGACTCTAGATTCAGAGTAACCCGCAGCCCCTCCTGCCCTCCGCTATCACTGAGATGATGCAGCGTGCAGTGCAAATGCAGTGTCCCCCGTATCCTTCTTAGACCAGGGATGCGCTTGCACTTGTTTCCACCTTCCGCGAGGACTTTCTTCCTGTAACTCCGGGGCCCCCTGGAGTCCGGGATGGGGGCTTGGGGATGAGAAGTAAAGAGGGTAGGACACGTGAGACCTAGAAGTCTTTCAGAAGTCGCCTGAGAGAATGGCGTTCCTCATTATATGGCTTGATTTTGCTTGGCGAGACGCCCTGTCTCCCCAACTCCTCCGCTGCCCAGCCGAAACTTCCTCGCCTCTTGCGCACCTGTGCCAGCTGGAAGCACTAGCCTTGAGCACAGGTGGGGTGAGGATAGTGCTATGATCTAGCCCTGTTTATTATTATTAATATCCTCTTCGCTTCAGCTGACTCAATTAGCCCATACCTTTGGAGACTCATGTAATTAACCCTCTCCGACCAACAGTTTTCCTGAGTGGGACAAAAGACTGAATGTCTTTTAGGAGACGGAGGTCATTGTAAAGGCTCCCGCCCAGCCCCTATCTCTAGAGGACTTCCCGGTGCAGAGTCAGCGCTACAGCCCGGATGCGGGTACCGACCCAGAAGGAAAGGGTGTCTTTTCCTATCAGCGGTAACCCCCAGGGTGGGGTGGGGCGGGGAGGACCGGAGCTGCCCAGAGCACAGAAAGCCTCATTTCTGGAAGGTTGAGGGGGAGGGTGGCAATTCAGAATAATCTCAGGATTGGCAACCCTGGGAGGACAGGAAGAGAGTCCAGGTCCAGAATGGACCCAGGGTCTGACCTGACTCCGGG
>SJXQ01000722.1:82748-197815 GCA_006408695.1 Aepyceros melampus | reverse complement strand
AGTCTCCCTAGGCAGCCCCTCCTGCCCGCCCTCCCCACCCTTACTTGCAGCCTCCACCCACTCTAGCCCACATCTGGGACTTTACTGCCCCAAAGCATTTACCGTGCAATGTGCTTTCCCTGTTACCCACACTTGTGATCACTAAGGGTTCACTACCTGATTGCAAATACTGAACTCCTGTGCTTCCTCCCACACTGTATATGTGCATTTATCCACTTTAATCAGATTCTTGGCTTCCTGCCCGTCACCATCCCAATCTTTAGTTAGACCACGAGTAGAAGGAACAAAGCAAAATTAACCACTCATTTTCAGCTGGGTTAAATAAAGCATAAGCTGGTCCATTGTTTTTCAATTTGCGGAACTCACGTAAAACAGGTCTTTTTTTGCAAGGGCTGTCTTGAAGAAGTGCAGAGGAAGACCTGACCCAGAAGTGTCACACACACACACACACACTCACACTCCCAAGGAACAGCATGACAGCTGTCAGGGCTCCTGGGAGGGGTTCACGGAGCATTCTGCCACCTCTCCGCCTCTGTCATAATGTGTACGTTAATAGGACAGAATTGTTTGAAGAATTCTTAATACTTCTGTAGCATTCTTAAAGCTAAAGTGGCATACATTTAAATGAAATCGTTTAGGCTATTTCTGTTAATCTAGTATTTGCCACTTACTCATATATCCTTTAAAGTTGAGTTTACTTATTTAAAAAACTGTCCATAGTTTTCCTGCTTTTCCAGCGCTTACCCCCTCTTACTCTATCCAGCTTTTATATAGCTGCCTATGGAGACTGTGCAGAAAACATGTAGAAAGCATTCGGTATGTATTTGCTTCCCAGGTGGCGCTAGTGGTAAAGAACCCACCTGCCAATGCAGGAGACGTAAGAGACTCCAGTTCGATCCCTGGGTCGGGAAGGTCCCTTGGAGGAGGGCATGGCAACCCACTCCAGTGTTCTTGCCTGGAGAATCCCATGGACAGAGGAGCCTGGTGGGCTACAGTCCATGGGGTCACAAAGGGTCAGACATGACTGAAGCGACTTAGCACAGCATATTTTTAAAATGCAAATCTGATCATGTCTCTCTGCCTTGCAAGCTTTTAGTGGTTCTGTTGTCTACAAAGTACAAAGAGTTTAGCATGGCCTACAAGCCCCAGGGTTGTGCAGTACCCCCCAACCCCCGCTCTCTGGCCCTTTCACTTGACAGGCCCATCCTTGCACCCTGCATCCTACCATATCAGCTGGATTTTCTCCAGCTCGCTCGCCTGTGTCAAGCTGCCCTCTTGGCCTGCTGGGCCCTTCTCCACCTGGCACGCCTGTCTGCCAGGTGAACTCTACTCTTCTTTCAAGAGTCAGCTCAAGTGACACATCCTCTAAGACAAGGAGCCTTAATTTGGGGTGCATGAATTGCTTTGAGCTGTAAACAAAATGATGGGCTTTGTGCGGTTTTATGAGAAGACACTATTTTTCATCAGAGTCTCAGAGTAGCCCTTGATCCCCTCCAAACCAAGTCTGGGCAGGGTATGAGAAGTTTCCTCTTCAGCATGCTGTGTTTGAAGTATTGGAAGACATCCAAGGAAAGATAGTGAGTCAGCAGTCAGATAATCTACCTAGAGAGGAGGACTGCAGGATGGCATTGCATTTGGGAACTGCCAGCCTGAAAATGGCAATTAAAGCCTTCAGAGTGGATTAAATCAACTAAAGGTCATAGCAAACATATGCCTGGCCTTTACTATGTGTCAGGTACCATTCTAAGACTTGTGCTGCATGCTAAGTCACTTCAAGTGTGTCCAACTCTTTGCGACCATATGGGCTATAGCCCGCCAGGCTTCTCTTGTCCGTGGGATTCTCCAGGGAAGAATACTGGTGTGGGTCGCCACTTCCTTCTCCAGGGGATCTTCCCGACCCAGGGATTGAACCCATGTCTCTTATGTCTCCTGCATTGCAAGAGGGTTCTTTACCACTAGGGCCACCTGGGAAGTTTCATTGTTGTTGGTCAGTCGCCCACAGTCACCCAGTTATGTCTGACTCTTTGCGACCCTGTGGACTGCAGCACGCCAGGCCTCCTTGTCCCTCACCATCTCCCAGAGTTTGCCCAAGTTCATGTCCATTGCATCGGTGATGCCATCCAGCCATCTCATCCTCTGGTGCCCTCTTCTCCTTCTGCCCTCAATCTTTCCCAACATCCCTGTTACATTAACTCATTTAATCCTTCAACAGCTCTGGGAAGCAGGTGCTATTGAAGGCCAACCTTGCAAAATGACAATATTTAAATGTCAGGTAAAGGAGGATAGAAAAAGGAAAAGGAGGCATCGAGTGAAAAAAAGAAGGGGGTACCTTGGAAGCCAAGGGGAAAAAGGAAAGGGATAAGCTATGCTACTGAGAAATGAATCAGGAGGAAGGTGAAGTGTCGTCTTTTTTTTTGTACATTTTTGGCTGTGCTGGGTCGTCATTGCTCCACGTGGGCTTTCTCTAGTTGCCGCAAGTCGGGGGCTGTTCTTTAGTTACGGTGTGCAAGCTTCTCACTGTGGTGGCTTCTCTTGTTGTGGAGCACAGGCTTCTGGGCTCAGGCTTCAGTAGTTGCAGCCCGTGAGCTTAGTTGCTCTGCTCCATGTGGAATCTTCCCGGACCTGGGATCGAACCCATGTCCCTTGCATTGGCAGATGGATTCTTAACTACTGGACCATGAGAGAAGTCCGGAAGTGTCTTCTTTGTAAACGGAGATGATGAAGAGAAGGCGGAGTAGTAATTGATGGAGAAGTGGGTGCAAAAACCAGGTCAGCATGAGGGGAGAGGAGAGGCAGTAGCTTGGAGGGGGGAATGGGATGAGGGAAGGAGTCTTCAATATAAGCAATAATTGGGCAGTAAATGCTCACAGAAAGAATTCTGTGAATGAGAAAGGCTAACTGTATAGGAGAAAGATGTATATCTGTAATGTCAGCTTTCTAAAAAGGTGGGGGCAGATGGACCTTGGACCAGCTGGACAGATTGGCTTTGGAAAGAGGGGGGACATCCCTGTTGCAGTCAGCAGGAGAGAAGGGAACATGGGTTTCCACTGAGTCCAGATGCAGCCCCCAGGAGAATGGATACCTGGCGTGGCTGTTCAGGCAAAGATGAGCGAGAAGCCAGCTGAGATTAGTGATTACATCAGAAGGTGCCAGTCTGTCTCTGCTGCAGCAGGGTCCACCTGCCTGGGGCAGGCCGAGAGAGTCAGTGGGCAGCTGGGGTCATCGAGGTTGCTGGGGGCACTGTTGCTAGGCTGGTGTGAGCAGAACAGAGGAGCAAGGCTTTCTGGGGCTATTGCTTGAGCTGATGACTGATCCTTTCAGCAGCGCATCTGAAATCCCTCTAAGAACCTCTGTGGGTCCCACTGCCAGGGGTGGACTGTGCTCATCCCTTTGAAAGTTACAGTCAAAAGAGCCGGCCAGCTGCAGTTTAAATGCTGGCTCCTCCACTTAGAAATTGTGGAACCTTGAGCCAGTTGCTTAACCTCTCTCTGCCCTCAGCTTTCCCTTCTGTAAACTGTGAGTGACAATAATAGTGCTCCCCTCATAGGCTGGTTGTGAGGATTAAATGAGTCTATACACTTAAATTCCATGGACAGCAGAGCCTGGTGGGCTACAGTCCTTGGGGTTGCAAAGAGTCAGACATGACTGAGCAACTAACACAATACACTTAAAGTCCCTAGAATGGTGCCTGGCATAAGTACACCCCCAGGATGAAAAATACTCCAAATGGTAAACCTGAGGATTAAAAAAACAAACAAACATATATATATATATCAGCTGCACTGGGTCTCCATTGCTGTGTCCAAGTTTCTCTAGTTGCTGCAGGCCTAGTTGTGGTGCTCAGGTTTCTCATTGCAGTGCCTTCTCTTATTGTGTAGCACAGGCTCTAAGGTGCATGGACTTCAGTATTTGCAGGACTCAGGCTCAGTAGTTGTGGCCGTCTGGGCATGTGGAATCTTCCAGGACCAGGGATCGAATCGGCATCCCTGGTATTGCAAGGCTGATTCTTAACCACTGGACCATGAGGGAAGCCCCTTAGAGTTTGTTGTTGTTGTTTTTAATGCCTTTTTTTTTTAAGTTTATTTTATTTACTTTTACTTTTGGCTGTGCTGGCTCTTCGTTGTTTTTGCACAGGCTTTCGCTAGTTGCAGCAAGTGGGGGTTACTGTTCATTGCAGTGCGTGGGCTTCTCATTGTGGTGGCTTCTCTTGTTGCACAGGCTCCAGGGCCAGTGGGCTTCAGTAGTTCCAGCTCTCAGACTCTGGGGCACAGACTCAGTAGTTGTGGCACACTTGCTTAGTTGCTCCATGGCATGTGGAATCTTCCTGGACCAGGGATCAAACCTGTGTCCCCTGCATTGGCAGGCTGATTCCTATCCACTGTGCCACCAGGAAGTCCTTAGAGTTTTATATAATGAAAAGGTACATCTCCAGGTGCGCTCAGAACCATATGTTCTGTGTCCTCATCACAGTAGAGTCTCTGATGCTTTTAAATGCCTTACAAATTGGGTCATGGTTCAGAACATCTGAAAGGCGATGGCACATGCCTCAATATGTTAATTATTTTTATTTTAAAGATGAGGAAATGAAGGTTTAGAGGGTGCATGGGTTAGATTGAAGCCCAGGTCTCCAGCACACTTTCCACCTGGTAAAGTTGTCTTTCAAGGAGCAGCTGGTCTGTAATTAATTCTTATTTTCTGTTCAAATGCTTTCTTTTGCTTGGAATGCTATCAATACCTTTGCAGTCTGACCCCTCAACATGGGCTAAGACTAAAAGCAAACTAGCATTCTGCGGTAATTGATGTCATTTTGAAACTCGCATTCTCTAGATCCACTTGAAAACCTGCTTTGTGCTTCCATGTACCTTCTGTTAGAAAAAAATTGGCAAGTCGGCTACTGACTGTAGTCCACTATCATAAGAAACAGAATCTCTTGAACAGAGAGACAAGCAGAGTTTTGTAAACCAAAACAAAAGACTAAGATGAATGTTTTCCAATGGGTGTTTCTTTAGTGCTGTTTCCCAGATTTGGCCTTTAAGCCACTCTTTGAAATATGACAATAGCTGATGGGTTATTTTCATTCAGAGGTTTGACCTGGCATTAATGTTAGTAATGTCAGCTGTCACTGAGCTTCTGAAAACATAGGGTCATATTATGTCCTTTATCTTTGGGTGACCTCCAACAGATGCATCACTGTGATTTCAGAGATAACCAACAATTCACAGGTCTAGCGTTTATAAACCGGCAGATGGGAAAAAATAGGTAGAGCAGATTTTTAAACGAGATGTTTAAAGAACGGTAGATGGGGAAATCTTGCATAGAAGAAAAGACGATCTATCAGATACTCTATTATCTTTGTGTTCACGGTGGAGCTTGATAGCTCTAAATTACTTTGGCATCTAATTCAGTAGACTAGAGTTCACAGATAAGGTCCATGGGGCACTGAGCTGATGTTTACCAAAATGTCAAGATCAATTTCACTGAAATGTCTAGATCAATTCTTACCCCAAGATTTCGCTGGAAAAGAGAATTTAGGAAGGTATCCATTTTAAATGAACATAAAAATTGGCCAGTAGGCTATTGACAGTGGTAAACTATCTTAAGTGCCGACCTCTTTCTGTTTAACCCCTCTATGTATAATTGTGGACTTCCCTGGTGGCTCAGACGGTAAAGCATCTGTCTACAATGCAGGAGACCCAGGTTCAATCCCCGGGTCGGGAAGATCCCCTGGAGAAGGGAATGGCAATCCACTCCAGTACTCTTGCCTGGAGAATCCCATGGACTCCTCTGTCCATGGGGTCGCAAAGAGTCGGACACGACTGAGCGACTTCACTTTGACTTTCACTTTCATGTATAATTGTGATTAAAGTCCAGTCAAGGGACCACATATCACTTTCCGTTTAGTGTTACATTACTAAATAAAGGTAATGTTTGAAAATGTGTCTCCTATATGTGTCAGGTATGTGAATATATATAATTTTTGTATTATCCTGCTTATCTGTATCATGTGTCCATAAATTTTCCATCCTAAAATTTGTGAGAGCATGCTTCATTCTGGGAGAGCTGAATATCTTATGCAGGGCCAGCTAGATAAATTCTTCTCACATCTTAGGATGTGAGACCAATAAATAAGATCCCCAAGATAGGCGATCCCCACTTGCTTCCTCTTACCTAAAAAACCTGGGAGTACACACCCCTCCAGAGAACCAGAGTCAGTATCCAAAATTGTTAGACGATATTTATGCACAAAATTGTTTCAAGCTTTACAGTTTGTCTTCCACTGTCCATATTTCTAGTAAATAACCTTCTGGGGTTATTTGGAATGTCTTTTAAGAACTAGAGAAGTCTTCATACCTCAACTCAGTTCCTATTCCCCATCATGATAATTTTTCTAAGGAAATTAAATATATTGATAAATATCTCATCTCCATGTGCTTGCAAAAGTGAACAATCAGAAACAGCCATATAGCCAACAAAAGGGGCATGGTTGACTAAATTATAGAATATCACTGTATCTATATAATTACAGGAACTATGTGGCAGCATTTTATGATAGAGTTAGTGAAAAGAGTAGTTTAAAATTGTATCTCTGTCATTATGGCAACTGGGTACAAATGACATCACCAGGACCAGAGGCTGGAAAGCAATGTGAGGTTGTAAGTGACTTTTCTTTCTGTTTGATTTCTGTTTTGATGGTGGACAGGGGTAGAAATTGGAGTGATGGATGAGACTGCAGAGCTGAGCAGAGGCCATCAGTCATAGAAAGAGGGGTTTATGTCCAGCTTGAACTTCTTCAGATTTGTGCTTTGCAAAGATTGGCTGCTGTATGAGGGAGGAATTCTAGCAGAGCAAGAGTGACGGAAGACTGAGGGTTTGGCATGCCTGACCTGGGCAGTGCTTTTCATCACAAGAAGTATGGAGAAATTCAAGACAGAGGCATCCATCCTGCCAGCACCTGCCCTAAAATACCCCCTCTGCACTTTAAGATTCTTGGAAAATGTTTCAAATGTAAATTTTATTCTACATACGTATCCATCCATATGTAAATCTTTTAAAATGTATGCATGTGTGAAACCCATATGCTTCGAGAGCATTTGGAAAACCCTAGCTGAAAATACAAAATTTTAATGGTAAAAATCAATACGATTGCACATTCTTATAGAATGTTTTGTTGGACTTGTCAAGCAATTTGTTTGAAGCCTGGCCATCTTAAGATGATCACATTGTCATGGAATTGTTTTGCTATTGCTTCTACCAAGTGGATGCTGGTTGAGTATTCATTGCATTTATATATAGTTACATTGCTAAGTGTCGTCCTAAAGTTTATTTATGTCCTGCCTGGTTCCAGAAGGAATTTAATGCACTGACTTACAAATCCTGCATTTCATAGTGTTCCTGACCCCTGACTCTCCTTTCTCTCCTTCTCCTCTCCCTGTTCCCTGAGCTAGCGTGTGTCTCACGCTCTACTCGCCATTCTCCCTTCTAACTCCTTCCTTGCCACCACCCTCGTTCAAGCCTTTAGCATATCATTCCTCCCTTCCTGTGTCGCCTTACAAATATCATCACCTTAGTTTCCAAATCTGTGGTATGAAAAATTGGATGAGATTTCAGTGGCTGCAGTTTGTAATCTATCGAGGGATATGCAAGTGTTAGTAGTTGTTATTCTTTCCAGTTTTAAAATTCAGTGATTCTGTGACAATTAAAGTATGAATTGGCCAAAGAATTCGTTCGAGTTTTTCCATGAGAGCGTTCTGAAAAAACCCGAACAAATGTTTTGGCCAGCCCAATTTCATTTAGGCTTCCCAGGTGGCGCTAGTGGTAAAGAACCTGCCTGCCAATGCAGGAGGCATAAGAGACATGAGTTCGACTCCTGAGTCGGAAAGATCCCCTGGAGGAGGGCATGGTGACCTACTCCAGTATTCTTACCTGGAGAATCTCATGGACAGAGGAGCATGGTGGGTTGCAGTCCATAGGGTCACAAAGAGCGGGACACAACTTAGCACGCACGCAGTATTTCATTTGAAAAAAGAAAATCACTCACTGTCTTGCTTCCATTGTGTCCCTCTACCAGTAACTCAGCACATCATTTTGTGTGAGAGATACAGGTTGTTTTAAATAGTGAGAGAGAGTGCTTTTTATGATCTTAAAAAAATTTTTTGTATATGCCTTTTTAATGTGGTAAGAAACTCAGTGGAATAAAAGATGATTCAAGAAAGGCCACATGAAGCTTAGTAAATACAGGGAGTGTGTACCTATAAAATTAAACATAATTAACTAGTCTATTTGCATAACTATGTCCCCTAACTACCACCTTGGCAGAATAAACCCCTCCGTGCCTGAGAGATTAGTTGCCTACTGAGAATGACTTGGGGACCCTGCGGGGAGAAAACCAATAGCTTCTATACCAGGGAAGTTGCCAGAGAGGGACGGCTTAAGAGCCACACAAATAGAGCAGAAACTTAGTAGAGATTAAGCAGGCAGTTCTTGGCCAGATTCCCGTTCTCACAGAGGCCTAATGCCAGCAGCTGATTTTCTGTGTAGAAACTGATGGGTTATTTCACCCTGGCCCTAACCCTGCCTTTGCTGATCATAGCCCACATCCTGTTACTCTAATATCAGCAGGATTTCTTCCCAGATGGAACTGAAATCAACCACCATTGTGCCTGAGTGTTTCCTGACAGCCAGACCTTGAGTTTAGGGGCCCTCCTGGCCAGGGTCCCCTCTCACTCACCAGGGGTCCACTTCACCTCTGCTTACATCAGCAAAGAAACATTTCCCCAAGGGGAGGAACTGACCTTTGAAGGGTTTAACCTTTTGCAGCGGTTTAACCTTCGTGATGGGGTGGGGATGTGGTGGGGGGAGGGGTTGTGAACCCTTTCAAGAATCTGTTGAAAACACGGAGCCTTCTCCCCAGACAAATAAGCTTCCATTCAAAACTTTGCCAGTAAATTTAGATGGTTCGGAACCCATCTGGTCTCCCATGTGGGAGACTCACAGATCCCATATGAGGGACGCTGGGTTTCTAGAATGTCTTTATAGCTGTGCTTTCAAATTCAGACATAACTTCATTCTGTGCAAAACAGTCCACAGCATGACACTTTTTAATTTGTGGCATTTCTTTACCAGTTAAATGCTACTACTGACTGTTTTAAGATTCTAGCTTGAAGAGATCACTTGGATAGAGAAAAATAACGTCTAATCCTACTAATACTGAGGTTTTGTGTTTCAGGTCTGACTACAGCCATGTGTCCTCCACCAGCAGTAAGTATGGCTTAAATGCCCTTCCTCTTTGTCTTGAGTACCCTGGGGGAGTGGGCAGTCAGTCTCATTTCTGTATGTAGAGAAGGCTATCCATGCTTTAATAGTAAGAATCACAGAAGGTTTACCAAAGAACCTTGACAAAGGATCCTGTAAATCTGGGAAGTAGAATTTGATTGTACCTTGACTTTAGGGCTAGACATGCCACTATTTTCCCTATGGAAATTCAGCCTGAAGGAACTAGCCAGGCTTTATTTACCTGCATGCTTGGAAAATACCTCCTCTGGTAAAGCTGAGGTCATTCATTCATTCAGCAAACATGTCAAATACCTACTGTCTGGAGCTCACAGCTCAGAGTGCTCTCATTGGATCCACGCTGCTGCTGCTAAGTTGTTTCAGTCGAGTCCTACTCTGTGCGACCCCAGAGATGGCAGCCCACCAGGCTCCTGTCCCTGGGATTCTCCAGGCAAGAACACTGGAGTGGGTTGCCATTTCCTTCTCCAGTGCGTGAAAGTGAAGTCGCTCAGTCGTGTCCTACTCTTTGAGACCCCATGGACTGCAGCCCACCAGGCTACTCCATCCATGGGATTTTCCAGGCAAGAGTACTGGAGTGGGGTGCCATCGCCTTCTCCATGAGGTGGCCCCAACTCCTCTGTTGGGCAGACTTCCATGTATGTCTGTACCTCCAGACAGATGTCATAGGTGACTATTACATATGGTAAAAACCAAACAAAAAAAAAGAGGACTATATTTATAAGTATACTCTGAGCATAGAAAAAGGTGCCTGTATTAAATATTAATAACTTACAAATCTTTTATGGGCAATTAGGCCTTACATCTAGGAGCAATGTGCAAAGATGAAGATCACTACAAAGCCATTCAGATTAATTAAAAACTTATAAACAAAATAACAGAAAAATTGTCTTACAATAAAAGCCCCCCCCTTTTTTTTAATTTGAATCAGTAAACACTGAATTGTTCTGTCCTAGCTCACTGTTAAGCTCTCAATTCTAAATAGTTCCCAAATGGAAAGATACTTAATTGGATTATTCTATTTATTGATGTTCTTACTTAGTTTTTTCTTTGCAATAAGAGACTGGATGGAAAGCTGTATGTCTGGGATGGTAATTTAGTGTCAAATTATATTTAGTTATTTGTGTAACCTCAGTGAGCAATTTCTGATCATTTTAGCCAACTGGAGACCCAGCATTGCCCCTTAGTTATTAAGAACCATTAGTAATAATGAGATTAATGCTCTAGTGATCTCATTCCCTCCCTGAAGCTTCTGCATTCTGAAAAGCAGAGAATGTGCTTTCTCTCTCTGCCTCCATTTTCAGTTTTGCCCAGAGGCTACATTTCTTTAAGAATGATTTTTCTAAAATACTTGCCTGAAACCTTTGTTCAATTTGTAGCTCTCAAATCAGTCCTCTGGGTCACAACAAAGCACCTCTCTTGTCAGTGAAACCGGTAATTTGGTTTGGGATGTTTTTCTCTCCATTATTTTAATTGCGATCTCTGAGTTGGAATTTTTCTTGGTGCAGTTGGGATCAATAACCTTTTATTGTTCCTTTTCTCTTTAAATATTTGGCGATTACTGCCTCCTTCTTCAGTGTTGGGGCCTCTTGGTGAGTGAGGGTGTATACATGTGTTTTGTATTTCAATTAGGAAATGTATTTGACTACCAGTAATAGAGAAAAATAATGACTTAAGTATGGTTTTCTTTTCCTCTGTTGTTAAATCAGTTGCTAAGTCATGTTTGACTCTTTGTGACCCCATGAACAGCAGACCAAGCTTCCCTGCCCTTCACTATCTCCTGGCGTTTGCTCAAACTCATGTCCATTGAGTCAGTGATGCCATCCAACCATCTCATCCTCTGTCACCCCCTTTTCCTCCTGCCCCCAATCTTTCCCAGTATCAGGGTCTTTTCCAATAAGTTTGCTCTTCACATCAGGTGGCCAAAGTATTGGAAATTCAGCTTCAGCATCAGTCCTTCCAAAGAATATTCAGGGTTGATTTCCTTTAGAATTGACTGGATTGATCTCCTCCAAGCTACTCTCAAGAGTCTTCTCCAGCAACAAATTTGAAAGCATCAATTCTTTGGACCTACTTTATGGTCCAACTCTTATATTCATCCATGACTATTGAAAAAACCACAGCTTTGACTACATGGACCTTTGTAAGCAAAGTATTTTCCTCTAATTAAGAAAAAAGCGGAGAAGGCAATGGCACCCCACTCCAGTACTCTTGCCTGGAAAATCCCATGGGCAGAGGAGCCTGGTGGGCTGCAGTCCATGGGGTCGCTAAGAGTCGGACACGACTGAGCGACTTCACTTTCACTTTTCACTTTCCTGCATTGGAGAAGGAAATGGCAACCCACTCCAGTACTCTTGCCTGGAAAATCCCATGGGCAGAGGAACCTGGTGGGCTGCTGTCTATGGGGTCACACAGAGTCGGACACGACTGAAGCGACTTAGCAGCAGCAGCAAGAAAAAAAGTCTGGAGGAAGCAATGCAGGTCGGTTATGCAGTCCTTGGATTTTGGCTTCCATCCTCAGAGTTGCCTCAGAGTTACAAAATAGCTGCCTCTGCCACAGCCATCACATCATTGTTCTGAGCAGCAAGAAGAGGTGAAGGGATACTGGTGGGCCTCTGGATGTGTTTGTCCCGTATGTTGCCTGAACTGCCTTTCCTCCCAGCTAGGAGCGTCAGTCCTGGGCACACCTATGCACAGAAGGCCCTTTATGCATCAAGTCAAAGGTAACAGGCTGGACCCTTTATGAAAAATGAAAAATCATGTTAAATCTAGAGTCTTAAGTCTATCCTTTAAAACATAGGTTCAGTCGTGCTGCAATTGTGAAAAGTATTTTTCAAATAGATGTTAAAAATAGCATTTCCTCACAAACTGGATAATCAGTCAGAGGACTGAGAAGGAAGGTTAATGATTTTCCTCTTCCTCCTGAATGCCGCAGTTGCAGGGTCACTCCCCCTGTCACAGCAACTTGGTGGCAGCATCCTCTGTGTGACCCAGAGGGCTCACCAGTCCCAGTTCCCGCGTGTTGGTCGTGGAAGCACCTCCTGCCTGTCGGCCATTCTGCTGCTGCTCGTCAGCCTCTGTCCACTGGATGGCTTGTTTCTGAATCATTCCTGATTCCTGATCAGGGTTGGAGCACTGGTACTAACTGATCACTTTTAGGAAATGGACTTTCAGCAGACCAAGCTTCCCTGCCCTTCACTATCTCCTGGAGTTTGCTCAAACTCATGTCCATTGAGTCAGTGATGCCATCCAACCATCTCATCCTCTGTCACCCCCTTTTCCTCCTGCCCCCAATCTTTCCCAGTATCAGGGTCTTTTCCAATAAGTTTGCTCTTCACATCAGGTGGCCAAAGTATTGGAAATTCAGCTTCAGCATCAGTCCTTCCAAAGAATATTCAGGGTTGATTTCCTTTAGAATTGACTGGATTGATCTCCTCCAAGCTACTCTCAAGAGTCTTCTCCAGCAACAAATTTGAAAGCATCAATTCTTTGGACCTACTTTATGGTCCAACTCTTATATTCATCCATGACTATTGAAAAAACCACAGCTTTGACTACATGGACCTTTGTCAGCAAAGTATTTTCCTCTAATTAAGAAAAAAGCGGAGAAGGCAATGGCACCCCACTCCAGTACTCTTGTCTGGAAAATCCCATGGGCAGAGGAGCCTGGTGGGCTGCAGTCCATGGGGTCGCTAAGAGTCGGACACGACTGAGCGACTTCACTTTCACTTTTCACTTTCCTGCATTGGAGAAGGAAATGGCAACCCACTCCAGTACTCTTGCCTGGAAAATCCCATGGGCAGAGGAACCTGGTGGGCTGCTGTCTATGGGGTCACACAGAGTCGGACACGACTGAAGCGACTTAGCAGCAGCAGCAAGAAAAAAAGTCTGGAGGAAGCAATGCAGGTCGGTTATGCAGTCCTTGGATTTTGGCTTCCATCCTCAGAGTTGCCTCAGAGTTACAAAATAGCTGCCTCTGCCACAGCCATCACATCATTGTTCTGAGCAGCAAGAAGAGGTGAAGGGATACTGGTGGGCCTCTGGATGTGTTTGTCCCGTATGTTGCCTGAACTGCCTTTCCTCCCAGCTAGGAGCGTCAGTCCTGGGCACACCTATACACAGAAGGCCCTTTATGCATCAAGTCAAAGGTAACAGGCTCCCTTTATGAAAAATGAAAAATCATGTTAAATCTAGAGTCTTAAGTCTATCCTTTAAAACATAGGTTCAGTCGTGCTGCAATTGTGAAAAGTATTTTTCAAATAGATGTTAAAAATAGCATTTCCTCACAAACTGGATAATCAGTCAGAGGACTGAGAAGGAAGGTTAATGATTTTCCTCTTCCTCCTGAATGCCGCAGTTGCAGGGTCACTCCCCCTGTCACAGCAACTTGGTGGCAGCATCCTCTGTGTGACCCAGAGGGCTCACCAGTCAGTCCCAGTTCCCGCGTGTTGGTCGTGGAAGCACCTCCTGCCTGTCGGCCATTCTGCTGCTGCTCGTCAGCCTCTGTCCACTGGATGGCTTGTTTCTGAATCATTCCTGATTCCTGATCAGGGTTGGAGCACTGGTACTAACTGATCACTTTTAGGAAATGGACTTGTCTGTGTCTGCGGGTGGTTCCTAACCAAATATCCACATCATGTGCCTTTACCTGTTTGATCCTGAGTTCACAGAGGTGTAAATGCTTCCTTGGGATGAGCTGGGCTTGGAGTGTGTCTGTCCAGGGTTGGGTTTTGTCATTACTGGGCTGGTCGGGAGAGCTTCCTCCAAGAATACCGCTCTATTTGGCCGCCAGTTTTCTTCTTAGAATGCAGGGGCTGCTTCCTCATGTTGCCTGCCCTGGTGGCGGTAGAAGAAAGGTCAGCCCCAAGAGAAAGGACCAACGCGGTGATGTGGGGTCCGGGTGTCCTAGTCCTGGTTCTGCCATGAATTAGCTGTGTGCTCTCGGGAAAGTCATCTCCCCTCTCTGAACCTCGGTTCCCCCTTCTGTAGAATGAGGCGGTGGGGCTGAATGACCCCTGAGGACCTCCCCAAGAGCTCTGGGATGCTTGGATGTGACTGTCTTAGAAACCCCACTAAAAAGAAGAAGGGAGGGAGGAAAGACAGTGTGAAGACTCAGGGACTCTGTACCTTTTTTCTTCGTCCTGGAATAAGAGTCCTCTCTGGTGGATGGT
Organism: Aepyceros melampus; assembly: GCA_006408695.1. Taxonomy (NCBI): domain Eukaryota; kingdom Metazoa; phylum Chordata; class Mammalia; order Artiodactyla; family Bovidae; genus Aepyceros; species Aepyceros melampus. Next base: position 183,356 of record SJXQ01000722.1, on the reverse strand, counting down.
ATCACTAACCCTGAAGTGAGGGCTGTTCAGGCCAGTTTGAGCTCCCATGACCTGCCTCTCAGTCAGTAGAGACACTGTGGTGAAGGGCAGTTGCCTCTTTTTATCCCCCTCCCCTCAAATAAGTGGATAGGGGAGAGGAGAAGGAGAGTACATATCATTGGGCATCTTCTTTTTTTTTTTTTATCTTTTTAAAAATGTCATTGAAATATAGTTGATTTATAGGGTTGTGTTACTTTCTGCTGTCTTTTTTAATATTCTTTTCCGTTACGGTTTGTCACAGAATATTGAATATAGTTCCCTGTGCTATAGAGTTGTTTAGCCGCTAAGTCATGTCTGACGATTTGTGACCCCATGGACTGTAGTCCGCCAGGCTCCTCTGTCCACGGGGTTCTCCTGGCAAGAATACTGGAGTGGGTTGCCATGCCCTTCTCCACACTGGGCATCTTGTTTTTCCACCACGTCTGGGATTAAGGATTGCATTTCCATTGACTGTGTCCAGTCTCGCTTTCAACTCAGGAGAGTGGCTCAGAGGCTTCTTTAGTGGATGTTTTGGTTTTGTGTAGATGAATTTTGTCCTTGTTGCAATGGGTCCACTTGCCCTTTTTAGACTGATGGCCAAAAAAGCTTTTCATTTGTTTCTGCAAAAACTGTACACACGCTGAGCATTCAGGAGATCTCAGTAAATCATGATGCTTCCTTAGGAAGTTGAATTTAATTTATACTCTCAGAGTTTTGGGCTTCCCTGGTGACTCAGAAGGTAAACAATCTTGCAATGCAGGGAACGTGGGTTGGGAAGATCTCCTGCAGATGGGAATGCAACCCACTCCAGTATTCTTGCCTGGAGAATCCCATGGACAGAGGAGCCTGGCAGGCTACAGTCCATGGGGTCGCAGAGTTGGACATGTCCGAGCAACTAACACTTTCACTTTCTCAGAATTTTAGGTTGTTTTTTTCCAGCAGCCTGGCTAGAAGATCTACTGTACACACGCTGAGCATTCAGGAGATCTCAGTAAATCATGATGCTTCCTTAGGAAGTTGAATTTAATTTATACTCTCAGAGTTTTGGGCTTCCCTGGTGACTCAGAAGGTAAACAATCTTGCAATGCAGGGAACGTGGGTTGGGAAGATCTCCTGCAGATGGGAATGCAACCCACTCCAGTATTCTTGCCTGGAGAATCCCATGGACAGAGGAGCCTGGCAGGCTACAGTCCATGGGGTCGCAGAGTTGGACATGTCCGAGCAGCTAACACTTTCACTTTCTCAGAATTTTAGGTTGTTTTTTTCCAGCAGCCTGGCTAGAAGATCATCAAGCCACTGTGTACAGTTTGCATTCTTTAGTGATTTAAATAAAAAGAGGAAATTTTATAAATGGGATAAAATAAAAACAGTCATTATGCCAAGGGGAAAAAAAATCAACTGCACTTCCCATGATGTGTGATTAAATATTTCCATTCCAACAAAGATTATAACCATACTTGGAGAATTCCCCTTAGAAGATGCTGGGAGTTGGGAAATAATATTTTCAGGACAGTATAACATTTCTTGGGGACTTCTAGCTACAGGATAATGCCGGTAGGAGGTAGCCAAAGAATTCATGAATTTTCTCTGTTTAAGACTCTTCTTCAAAACCCTTCTCTCTTTGCCCTCCTAATTGTGCCTGTCTTTTCATGAAACTCAAGTAGAGTCATTAACTCTTCACCTGGCTCTTATCAACTGCCTATGACAGCAGGAATGCCTGGCAGTTTTGTGCTCTTTCAGACTTTTCAAAGCACACATGGCAAAAGACCAGTTGAAGTGATCAAGAAGGTGCTTGGCAGTGCCCTGAGGAATCCTCTGTGTCTGAAATTATGGAGATACGGCCTTGAGCAGTGCGTTCTGCTCATCTGAGCCCAGGAGCGTGTAGTAAGCTGTGCAAAAAAGGCACATGTATGGGTGGGCGGGAGCCACTGAGTCTGTTTTCACCCGTTTCTCCTCCATCTTCCCTGGCCCTTGCCTGCGCCTCCAATTCCTGCTCGCCAGTTTCTCTCCACTCTCTGTCCCTTGCTTCCTGCTCTGCCCTTCTAGTGAATCAGGTCGCTTCCCTGTTTCCCACCCCCATTCTCCCTGATGGTCCTGAGCTTCTGTCCCCTCAGTTTTTCTGGGGCCACCGTGTCTGTAACTGGCCCTTGAGGGCAGCCTCAAAGAGGCCCAGCTGCTGCTGAGGGCCCCTGGACACATTCTCATCTCAAGGAAGAATGGTCAGTAGATTGCAGGTGTTGCTTGGGGTTTTGTTTTGATAGGTAAGAAGTAAATTTAGAGAGAAACGTACTCACAGAGTATGGGCCATCTCAGAAAGCAAGAGAGACCTCAACCTATGGTGGGGTTAGCTTTTATGTTGTGGTTTAATCTCTAAGTTGTGTCTTATTCTTGTGACCCCATGGACTGTAGCCCACCAGGCTCTTCTATCCATGGGATTTCCAGGCAAGAATACTGGAGTAGGTCTCCATGTCCTTCTCCAAGGAATCTTCCAGACCCAGGGATCAAACCTGGGTCTCCTATGCTGCAGGCAGTCTCCTGCATTACATTTGAATTCTTTACCAGCTGAGCTACCAGGGGAGCCCCTAAGCTATTATAGACTGGGCAATTTTCATAGGCTAATGAGCGGGGTGGATTATTCCAACTATTTGGGAGAAGGGGTAGGATTTCCAGGAATTGGGCCACTGCCCACTTTTTGGTCTTTGATGGTCAGCCTTGAAACTGTCATGGTGCCTGAGTGTGTCACTTAGCTTGCTGGTGTGTTACGATGAGCATTTACTGAGGCTCAAGGTCTAGTGGAAGTCAACTTGTCCGCCATCTTGGACCCATTTGGTTCTAATCAGTTTATGTCATGTCCTCGAGCTCTGTCATTCTTTCGAAGGCTGTGCCCTGCCCCCGCAGGTGCTTTTTAAATGGAAAAAATTGGGCTATCTTGATTAAATGGCAACCCACTCCAGTATTCTTGTCTGGAGAATCCCATGGATGGAGGAGCCTGGTGGGCTGCAGTACATGCGGTCACAAACAGTCGGACACGACTGAGCGACTTCACTTTCACTTTCTTTCACTTCACTTGGTTAATTGCAAGGCACTGTAGTTGGTCGAGAGCCACCTTGGGGCTTGTCAAGTCTGCCTCGCTGTTCTGATAGGAGGACATCCTATCCCTTCTCAAGGCTGCCTTTGTTCACAGGTGCATCTTTCTAAATGCTGTCTTTTTCTTTTCATTTCTCAGTGGTGTCATCATTTCCATGCTGTTTCAGGATACGAAGCATAATACATTTTGATTTTGTCTCTGGCTACAACCATGCCTCCCCTCAGCATGGAGGGAAAGATAAGCCCATTGTGATTTAATTAATGAAAGAATATAAGGAGGTTTTAAAGCAGCAGCACCTAGAAAATTATGGTTTTGTCCTGTAGGACTCACCAATGGTGGGGAATATTTGTGTATATGATCTGTGTCCCTATATCCAGAGCTAAATTCAGACTTGGGATATGAAATATTCATTATTTTCTTTCTGTTTTTATTAAAAGAGAAGATAACTTATTGAGAGAGTTTGCTCATTTTATGGCCAGTTTTTATCACACACATCCAGAAACAGGAAGATCAGTGTTTTGGAAGAGGTGATGGGAATCAGTTTCACTTTGATCAATTTGTAAATGTCTTAATTTTGTTTTCTGTGTACAATACTTTCCCCATTATGATTTTCAGAACACATATCTTCCAGAATCTTATTCCATAAGATCTAAGCAGAACTCAAGCCTATGTATTAATCCTTATGAAGAACAATTCCAGCCATTGAAGTTGCTTAATTCTGTGATCAGTGTGGAATTGGCAATATACACAGGCTTGCCAAAAGACTGAAAAATCCACCTATTCCATCCCCAGCTTCACAGTCCTAATGCAGTAAAAGCACCAAAAGAAAAGTCACCAATTTTCTCTAATTTAGAATATTGCCTTTCAGACAAAGTTAGTTAAAGACCATAACACAGTCTTTAAAAACCAACCTGACAGGTATCTTAAGTATCTCAGTTCACGTCCATCACTACTTTCATTCATTTTCTACTTCCTCGGATTCCAAAGGGCTTGTTAATGTTAATACTAGTGAAGCTGCCTGACATGCTGTTGTATAGATATAGTTGATATACAGTTGACATAAAACAAATGAATGCATTGGGGACATGTGTATGTATTTTCAGTGCAGGACAGTCAGGGTTTTGTATGCCAGGAAGGCTTGAGTGTGCAACTTCCAGCAAATGAACCCCAAACAAGAACTACTTCCATTTTTATCTGCGTGAGAACGTGTTCCGGCCTAACAGTTAGGTCCACATGCAGAGCTGCCCCCCTGGAGGTTCCGGTGAGCTACTGCACAGCTGGAATGATGCCTCAGCCCTGGACAGGCTCTGTGACGTTATCACTGATGATGCAGCCATTCCTCATCTGTGGTCATGGTCACAGAGACCAGTCAGAAGCCATTAAGCTGTTGTGCACGTAGACAGATCAGTCTGATTTTCTTGTCCAGTCTGTCCTGCCTTGTGGCTCTGCCTTCCAGAGAGTAGGATTGCTGCTTTTACTCAGAAATACCTATTGCATCCCCTAGCATGGGGCCTCAGGGCCACCTGCTGCCAGCTCCTGCAGCCGTGTGGGAAAGAGCCCTCAAGACGTCCTCTCTCCTCCTGGGGATGCACTGGTCTCATTCCAGTTAGGAACTGGCTCTCCTGCCTATGGAGAAGGGCCCTGGTGCTTTTCTGCCTTCCAGAGAGTAGGATTGCTGCTTTTACTCAGAAATACCTATTGCATCCCCTAGCATGGGGCCTCAGGGCCACCTGCTGCCAGCTCCTGCAGCCGTGTGGGAAAGAGCCCTCAAGACGTCCTCTCTCCTCCTGGGGATGCACTGGTCTCATTCCAGTTAGGAACTGGCTCTCCTGCCTATGGAGAAGGGCCCTGGTGCTTGTGGCCTCTTCCCAGGACCCCCGACACTGAGGCTTTCCCTGGGGCAACTGTGGCTTCGTGTTTGAGACAGCTCTGTGCTCCTGGGCCTTCCTCTCAGGGTCGGAGCCATTTAGCACGTGACTTGTAGGGAACACTAATACAGATGCCACAGCCCTGCGAGTGTCGTTTTTGACAGGTCTGGGCCTTGCAGCCACACAGGTGGAGCTGAGCAGAGGCTGGGAGCTATAAAATGCAGCTGGTGCAGGTATCTGCCCATTCCACATTTTGTCAGCTGCCCAGACAAGGTATTCTTGGCTTTGCATAGCACATTAAATCACCAAACAGGAAAACTTGCTACTCAGACTGTGGTCCACAGACCCCTGCATCAGCATCACTCTGTTAGAAATGGAGAATCCCAGGCCCCACCCCTGAACTTCTAAGCCAAGTGAGTAGTTTGTACTTATATTTTGCAGAGCAGTGATCTAGCCCATCCCCCCAATAAATAAGATTGCTCTTAATCATCCCTGATTGAGATGGTTGATCCAAGTTTCTTACTTTCAGAGGCTAACTTTTAATGATACACTCAAGGAAATGGCAACCCACTCCAGTACTCTTGCCTGGAAAATCCCATTGACAGAGGAGCATGGTAGGCCTCTACAGTCCATGGGGTCACAAAGAGTTGGACATGACTGAGTGACTTCACTCACTCACTCTGTGGGCNTTACTTTCAGAGGCTAACTTTTAATGATACACTCAAGGAAATGGCAACCCACTCCAGTACTCTTGCCTGGAAAATCCCATTGACAGAGGAGCATGGTAGGTGTCTACAGTCCATGGGGTCACAAAGAGTTGGACATGACTGAGTGACTTCACTCACTCACTCTGTGGGCTCTAGGATTTATATAACTATAACATCTAGATAAAATTATTCACTTAATATTTAAGTTATTTTATGGATAGTGTAAAAGAAGAGAATTGTATTCCTCCTCCAAGAATAGTTCTTTTTTAATGAATGTGTTTTATTTTTTGGCTGGGCTGGGCTGTCATTGCTGCGGGTGGGCTTCCTCTAGTTGTGGTGAACAGAGGCTACTCTCTTGTTGTAGGGCACCGACTCTAAAGTGCGGGTTTTGGTAGTTGTGGCACGCAGGCTTAGCTGCCCCGCGGCACATGGAATCTTTCCAAACTAGGGATTAAACCCATGTCCCCTGCATTGGCAGGCAGATTCTTAAGCACTAGGCCACCAAGGGAAGTTCTAAGAATAGTTTATTTTAAAACATAGGACCTGTTCTTTATCAGACTAGCTAGAGGTATTGGTTTGGGGTTCTTTTGAGAAGCAAGTAGAAGCTTTATCTATATGATCATGGAATTAGCAAATGAAACCTGAGATGAATGAACCTATTGGGGCTGAAATTGTGAGTGCACTTTGAATGTTAGTTAGTTGATGGTGTGGAATCTATATATTCAGAGTCCTCTGAGTGGGAACCTGAAAAACTAGACAGTATTACTGTTTGACTTGATAAGAGAAAAGCAATAACCAAAGATACTCATCAGGAAATCAGAGTCTGAGTTCAGTATCCCATATGGACAACTCCTCTGATGGTCTGTTACATAGACATCCGTTTCCAAAAACTTGTTGTGTAGTCTATTTGTATAACTATAACATCTAGATAAAATTATTCACTTAATATTTAAGTTATTTTATGGATAGTGTAAAAGAGAATTGTATTCCTCCTCCAAGAATAGTTTTTTTTAATGAATGTGTTTTATTTTTTGGCTGGGCTGGGCTGTCATTGCTGCGGGTGGGCTTTCTCTAGTTGTGGTGAACAGAGGCTACTCTCTTGTTGTAGGGCACCGACTCTAAAGTGCAGGTTTTGGTAGTTGTGGCACGCAGGCTTAGCTGCCCCGCGGCACATGGGATCTTTCCAAACTAGGGATTAAACCCATGTCCCCTGCGTTGGCAGGCAGATTCTTAAGCACTGGGCCACCAAGGGAAGTTCTAAGAATAGTTTATTTTAAAACATAGGACCTGTTCTTTATCAGACTAGCTAGAGGTATTGGTTTGGGGTTCTTTTGAGAAGCAAGTAGAAGCTTTATCTATATGATCATGGAATTAGCAAATGAAACCTGAGATGAAAGAACCTATTGGGGCTGAAATTGTGAGTGCACTTTGAATGTTAGTTAGTTGATGGTGTGGAATCTATATATTCAGAGTCCTCTGAGTGGGAACCTGAAAAACTAGACAGTATTACTGTTTGACTTGATAAGAGAAAAGCAATAACCAAAGATACTCATCAGGAAATCAGAGTCTGAGTTCAGTATCCCATATGGACAACTCCTCTGATGGTCTGTTACATAGACATCCGTTTCTAAAAACTTGTTGTGTAGTCCTTCTGGCTTCAAAGATAAGTTTTAATTGTGTGATTTCAGCTACATAAAGGGTGTCAATTTCTAGCCAGGATATGAAAGAAAAATGGAGGCAGGGTTCTCATGACCAGGTTTTCCCTGAAGGGCTGAAGTGACACTTCAGGGACATCTGGTCTACCACAGTTGTCAGGACCCCACCCCCATCCCAAGAGAGGGAACAAAAGTGAATAGCTGCCATTACACATTCCCCTAGCCTGCCAGGTGCTTTTCTCACCAAAAGAAAGCTCAGAATGCTGCCATCCAGAAACAAGTCATAATTTGGTGTCTGCCTTTACAGATTTTTTCTGGGCAGTTATATTCCTATATATATGTATATTATTACCAAAAGTAGTATTAGAGAGTTTTATAGTCTGATTTTCTCACTAAGCATATTGTGAACTTTCTTTATATACCAAACTTACTTCTGTGATAGTTTAACTGTACAGTATTCCATTGTATTTCTTTCTGCACCAAACTTCATTCACTGGTACCCTATTGTTGGTCCTCTTCTCTTTTTCACTATTATAATCAGCATTGGCAGGAATATTTTTATACCACAAGTTTATGCATATCCTTCATTATTTCCTTAGGATAAATTTCTACAAGTGAAATTGTCAAATATTTACTTTTTAAAGCTTCTGATTTCTCTTGCCTGGTTATTCTCCAAAAGAACTATTTCACTGTCCTGTGGGGATGGATTTGAGTGCCAGGGTCTTATAACAATTGAGATTTTATGCACAAAAAACTGTATAGATGGCTACTCACACACACTATACTCACATGTACACAATAAGAATGGGCAAAAGTGCTCTAAAGAGTAGATTGTAAACAGGGAGACCCAGCTTTTGGAGGCCCACAAGTTGGAGTCTGTTCTGTGGTTCTCATTAAATGTATAATATTGATTATACACCTGCTCCAACCTCAGGCATTACTAACAATACCCAAACACCATCAGTACCCTGCACAGGCTTCATGAAAAGTAATTTCCCTCCAATAGCCAATTTCTATCTTTATTCAACATCAAAATCATTGCCATTAACCTTTGAGGGGATAACAGGTTGGGAATATTTGGGGAACAGTATGTAAAAAGCCAGGTCATAGCCACTAAAGGTTATAATCAGAATTGACCAAGGAAGCAAAGAGGATCCCATTAGTCTTTCTTTCTTTCTTCTTTGTAAACCTTCTCTCCTTCCTCCAGATTTGTTGTGAAAGCATTAGTCGCTCAGGTATGTTCAACTCTTTGTAACCCTGTGGACTGTAGCCCACCAGGCTCCTCTGTCCATGGGATTTTCCAGGCAAGAATACAGGAGCAGGTATTAGTCTTTCTTTCTTTCTTCTTTGTAAACCTTCTCTCCTTCCTCCAGATTTGTTGTGAAAGCATTAGTCGCTCAGGTATGTTCAACTCTTTGTAACCCTGTGGACTGTAGCCCACCAGGCTCCTCTGTCCATGGGATTTTCCAGGCAAGAATACAGGAGCAGGTTGCCATTCCCTTCTCCAGGGCATCTACCTGACCCAGGGATCGAACCTGGAACTCCTGCATTATAGGCAGATTCTTTTCCGTTTGAGCCACCAGGGAAGCCCCCCACATTTGTTAAACTTTCAAATTTTATACAACACACTGGTTATGGAAGAGAAGAAACATTTTACCTGCTCTCACTCCCCTTTTTTTATCTCACTCTGACATCTGACATTATTATTGATATCAAAAGGGAGTGAAGCTGAGCTGTGCAACCAATGCTTGAAGGACTTCTCTTTCCTTCTGTGTAACAAGAATAATTGTGAGAAGTCTTTCTTTTGTCTGTTGCTGGGACAATGGGCTTCCTCTGTGATTCCATTTTTAACATTCCACTGCCTCAGGCTTGAACATGGTGAGGCTAAAAGGTGTGGGTCATAGATAACCTAGACTTATCTGGCATGTTTAGAGGGGGTCCCTATCAGTTGGATCATAACCCTTTCTGCTGTCTGTTGAGAACTTTCTATGAACCTCCTGTTACAGTGAGTAGGAATTTTTCACAGTCACTTGCTCAGGTATAAAAGTGGAACTGCCGTATATCTCTGTAATAGAGCTGAACTTCGTTCCTGAGCCTCTGCCCTCACTCCCTGGCAAGGGAAGGCACAGGTCTGCGCTGGAGGCCCCACCCCGCAGGGCTCAGCCTGGGAGTTCAGTACGTGATCCATCCTGAGAAACCTTCTGGCATCCAGGCTTTGGTCCTGTCCCTTCCGGTCTTCTCTTCTTCTCTTTCCCCCCAGGAGCCCAACGCGACATCTTCTGAGCGGGGGGAGCCACGCCCACAGCACCACACGTTCTTCTTGGCTTCCAATTCACAAGGTGAACCCCCTGCTCTAGATTTTTAGCTCTTTTTGGCTCAGAAAACCTCTTCTGTCTCCAACCCCCCAATCCTCACAATAGAGCTTTGCGCTTCCGGGCTGTTTGCTCTGCTGTGATTGGAAAACAACCTAAATTCAGAAGCGTGATGAATGAGTCCGTCAGCCCCCACGCTCCCGGAAGCAAGGAACAGCCCGGACTCTGCAGGTGGAGGGATGCAGGCAGTAAGAAAACGGGGGAAGAGGGAAACTTCGGTTATTATCTCTGCAGTTCATCCTCTAGAGCAATCCTGAACCTACCACCTCCCATTTTGTGTTTTTCTTATGTTGTTCACGTGTGAGTGTCTCGCTTCCTTAATTAGGTTGTGAGCTCCGGAAGGGACTCTGTCTCTGCCTGCTTTGCAGTCCTTGGGCCCATCAGTAGGAGAGGGAGCTTCAGAACTGGGCAGAGCCGCAGACTGGGAGTTGGGAAATGTTTCTTCTCTTTCTCGACCTGCCATTGACTTAACTGGTCAACTTGGGTGAATTGTCTGACGTCATCTGAAGCATGCGGGGGGGCGAGGGGTGGGGAGCAGACCTAAATGCCTCCCCCATCTTTTTTTTTGGCCACTCCGCATGGCCTGTGGGATCATAGGCTAACCTGCCCCCTATGCATTGGGAACATGGAGTCTTAACCACTGGGCAACCAAGGATGTCCCTTCCCTATCTTTAATTTTTGAGTTGCCCCCAGGAAGCTTGTTCTTCCAATGGGCTGTAACATACATATTTTTCTAAGGAAACTTGGAAACAAGGACCAGGGGTATATCAATATCCTATTCAAGTTGGCAAAGCTTTTGAATGTTTCACTGAATTTTAGGGCAAAAAAAATACAAAGAGTCCACAGGCTCCATTTCTCATATTGCTAATTTGATCATGAGCAAAACCAGATTTAATCGCTTATTTTCCTAAGACCATCACTATGTCTTTTATAAGCATGTCTGTAGTATTTTTTTCCCTAGACTCGTAATGACTAATCATGGCCCGTCTCATTTCTCAACATCCTGCCAGACAAATCGCTTTAAAAAATAAATCTTAATTATTGTAATTGTGAGAGTTCCTCCTGCTAGCTCCATTGTAAGGCTGAGCGGTCTTGGTGAACAAATCCTGGGGATATGTTTGGTTAACATCTTCCTCTTTTGTCTGTTTGGCTTTGATGGATACACCTTACTTCTTAAAACAAGATTAACCCTCCAATCGTGTTGTTGGCAAGCCCTGCTGCCTCACCTCCAAATCTTCAGAATTTTATTGAGGTCCTGGCACTCTCAGGGGAACTGTGCCACTGATGGAAATGACAAGATAGAACGTGTTTTAGAAAAAATGGCAGTTACTGAGTAGTGATTGTGTGTAGAATACTAGAGACTCTGTGGTTGCTCTGAACAGTATAATTTTTATACATAAATGTTCTAGTACATTAAAAAATTTTTTTTATTGTTGGAGTTGCTTGAACACTCCTTTTTTTTTGTTTTGTTTTGTTTTTTAATATTTATTTGGCTGCACTGGGTCGCTGTTGTGTGATGTGGAATTTAGTTCCCTGACTAGGGATCGAACCCAGGCCCCCTGCATTGGGAGTGCAGAGTCTTAGTCCCTGGACCACCAGGGAAGCCCCCCGAGTACATTGCTAAGCATTGGATGTTAGTGTGCATCAGACCTGTCTTCAGTTCAGTCGCTGAGTCATGTCCAACTCTTTGCGACCCCATTAATTGCAGCACGCCAGGCCTCCCTGTCCATCACCAACTCCCGGAGTTCACTCAGACTCACACCCATTGAGTCAGTGATGCCATCCAGCCATCTCATCCTCGGTCGTCCCCTTCTCCTCCTGCCCCCAATCCCTCCCAGCATCAGGGTCTTTTCCAATGAGTCAACTTTTCGCATGAGGTGGCCAAAGTCCTGGACTTTCAGCTTTAGCATCATTCCTTCCAAAGAAATCCCAGGGTTGACTCCTTCAGAATGGACCTTCTCATACACTTGCAAAATCATTAAGTCCTCAGGACTTGGATAACTATGCCAGATATGCTTAAGTGTTTTTAGCTGAATTAAAGCTTCTCAGACTAATCACATATCAACTTCCCGGCCCTCTTCCAGAATTGAGGTCAAGCAGTGTCAGAATTTAAAGTGACTTGGTCCTTCCTGGCTGGTTGGTGTCTGGCCTTTGATTCCCCCTTTTCTCCCCATCTGGAGGTCTGTCTCACAGCAAAGCTTAGAAATACCTTTAAAGTCAAGTGGACAACACATTTCCACATGAAAAAACATGCAGTGTGTCTAAAGCATCTGCCTTGCTTTCTATATTATTTCTTTCTTAATAGTCTTAGAATGAGCTTAAGAATACGAATCACATGTTCAGATTCCTGACGTTGTTTCTGCAACAAATGAGGAAAATTGAGAGAGTGGTCAAATACAGTAACAGCAAAGCCATCCCTCTTACAAAAGCCCAAGGATCGGAAAGATGCCCTAGTGTTTTCCTCTGTCAAAGGAAAACAGAGGTGTTTTTTTTTTTCAGCCTATATTCGTACATGCTGTGTCATGTTCAGCTCTTTGCGACTCTATGGACAGTAGTCAGGCTCCTCTGACCATTGAGTTTTCCAGGCAAGAATACTGGAGTGGGTTGCCATTTCCTTCTCCAAGGGATCTTCCCAACCCAGGGATCGAACTCGAGTCTCCTGTACTGGTAGGTGGATTCTTGACCACTGTGCGATCCTCCTGCTTTCTGACCTCACCCACCGGTCTATGCCCTGGGTGTGTGCGTCCTACATACCCGAGGCACCATTTTCCGTGGGTTTTCTGCCACTCGGTCATGTGTGGTCAATAGACTAGGTATTCTAGCCTGTATTCCATTCTTCAATTACAGGAAAGTCGGTGGTGCTAGTGGTAAAGAATCTGCCTGCCAATGCAGGAGACTTAAGAGATGCAGGTTCGATCCCTGGGTCTGGGAGATCCCTCGGACGAGGGCATAGCAAACCACCCAGTATTCTTGCCTAGAGAATCTCATGGACAGAGGAGACTGCTGCGCTATAGTCCATAGGATCTCAGAGAGTCGGACACCACTGAAACGACTTAGCATGCACGCATGCTCTGTGAATTCAGGCTGAGAGGAGAAGCATTTTGGATCCCCTATGTTAAATATTCTATATGTACCTCTCTGCCATCAGACTGCCACTATTGCCAACCCCGTGTCTCGTTTTGACTGTATTTTGGGGCTGGCACTGGGACCAGTCTTGTTCCCTTCACAGCTCAAAATTTCAGGCCAACTAAAGGCCTTGTCAAAATCATAAAAGTACTAAGAATTGAGAATGTCTGGGGCTTTAAGTGTTGTCAGAGACAAAGGGGTTTGCTTCAGTTTTTAATTAGTTCAGAGGTTTGAAGAACTGGCTTTAAGAAAAACTGTGAAAGAAAAAAACAGAGCTGAAGGCAGGTTATTCATTACATTCCGGATGAATAGATTCTCCCAGGAAGGAATTTGGAAGCCCCTTTCTGGCAGCTTTTATTTCTGGCTTTCAGGAAAAGACCAGGCAGCTTAACGGTGAGAGGTTGGCCCCCTGTGGCACTTTAACGCAGCGGGTTTTGTGTTCCTTGTCATTCTGGGGTCTCTTTCCCTCCTGCTTTCTGACCCAATCTTACTTCACACGTCAGTCTCTGCCCTGGGTGTGTGGATCCTACATACCTGACCCACCGTTTTCTGTGGATTTTCTGCCACTTGGTCATATGTGTCTGGTCAGTAGATTAGGTATCCAACCCCTGAACTGTTGGGTGCCTCAGAATGGGGCTTTAGAAATGTAAATAAGTTTATTCAACCTCCTGCATTTGAGGTTGGAGGGACTGGAGCTAAACTCTGGAGCCAGGTTCCCTGAAGCAAGCAGCCTGCAGCAGCTGGAGGGGCCCTTGTTCAGACTCTGTTGGCCTCCTGAGCTGTTTGGGGGCCCTGTGGGTCTTAGGGCCCTGGAATGGTCCAGGACAGTTTATTTAGGTGATGGTAGGGGTTATGGCATTGCCTTGGAAACCCCTCGGTACCCACGTTGAACATGAGTCTGTACAGTGATGTGTCGATTGCATTTAGGTACCTGACTTCATCTTATTTGCTTATTGTCTATCTCCCCTACTAACTAGATGATAAGTTCTGTGAAGGCAGAGACTGTTTTATTCACCACTGTATTCGACACTTCTGGCAGATAGTAGGTGCTCGATAAACATTCCTTGATTAAGTCAGTGCCGTGCGTGCTCAGTGCATGCTCAGTCACTTCAGTCATGTCTGACTGATTGTGACACTATGAACTGTAGCCCACCAGGCTCCTCTGTCCATGGGGATTCTCCAGGCAACAGTACTGGAGAAGGTTCCCATGCCTTCCTCCAAGGGATCTTCCCAACCCAGGGATCGAACCCACTTCTGTGGCTCATGCCACAGAATCGCAGGCGGATTCTTTACCGCTGAGCCACCAGGGAAGCCCAAGTCATTGTCACAGAATTGAGGACTGTCGCTGATAAATGGCGGATAAAGTGACAAGAGACATTAATCACTACCCAGAAATTCTAGAAAGGGGTGTCTGACCTTGTCATGTCCTGAGACTTGGCCAGGCATTCATTCTCTTTGGAACAGGTGATCTGGACCTTCAATTTGACATACCTGCTATTAGGAAGTCAGTGTCTTGAGGACACAGCAGTTTGTCAGTTCTGCAAGGAAGGCCAGGCTGGTGGACACCAGACAGCGGGGGCCAGTGCAGGCAAGGCTGGCGTGAAGCCCTGGGATGCAGAGAGTGGCAGTGAGGGGTCCTGGCACAGGCAGCATTGAGATAACCTGGGGGGAGGCCCAGCATCGGGTCATCTGTCAACAAGTAGGAGCACTCGGCCCCCTCCCTGTGCCTCCACCAGACTCAGGACACCCACACGGGTCAGAGGTTGCCAGAGGCTGCCCAGACACATCGGTCAGTCCACTCACAGCAAAAGTACCCAACCACATCTCCTGATGGAGCCTGGCCAGGCAGGCTGAGGTTCAGGGCAGGATGATCAGAAGGTGGTGGGTTCAGGAGGCAAGAAAAAGCGGGACTTCCCTGGCAGTCCAGTGGTTAGGACTCTGCACTTCTACTGCAGGGGACCCAGGTTTGATCCCTGGTCAGGGAGCCAAGGTCCTACTAGTTATGTGGTATGGGAAAATAAGTAAATTTATTTAAAAATAAAAGCGTTAAGGTGACTTCCCTAGCAGTCCAGTTAAGACTCTGCTCTTCCATGGCAGGGGCTGTGGATTTGATCCCTGGATGGGGAACTAAGATGCCACAAGCCATGTGGTATGCAACCCCCGCAAAGAAAATTTTTTTAAAAACTAAAAGGGGCAAGAAAAAGCACATGTTGAGGAACATAGAGACCCAGTTCTTCCTCAGCCCAATGGCCTTTGGCAAGTCAGTTAACATTTCACCTGCAAGATGGAGAGAAACAACATACCTTTGATCTTGGGGCTTGGGTTCCCAGCCAGAGATTGAGGCCAGTTTGCAGTGGTGACGGCACCTCATCCTAGCCACTAGACCAGTGGTCAGTGACAAGGGCCCTGGCCCTTTGGCTTTGCAGGAAAGCACTCCCACAAAGACAGAAAGTAGTAAAGCTAGTAAAGTATTAAGAGGGAAAAGAGTACAGTACATATGAATAGACACACAGGCAGACTCAGGGAGAGAGAGTCGCTGAACTCGTGGCAGTTTGAAGTTCTTTTATGGGGTATTTCTTCTGGGTTTCCTCCGGCCAGTCTTTTTGATTTGCCTGGTTCACAGTTCATTTCTGGTATATCTCAGGATCCTCCCATGTGTGCACACACATATCTCTTAGCCAAGACGGATTTACTGAAGAGGCGTATGGGTGGAGGACATCCCTTGGCATCACTCGCCTTTGGCCTCCAGGGAGCCTTTTCTGCTCATGCGTGGTCAGGGAGGTCTCCTGACTTCAAGAAAAGAAACATGTGGTCCGGGCAGGGCCCAGCCTCCTCCCTTTAAGGTCCTGCTCTTGTCTTTGAGTTTTGATCCACAGGGAATGAATCTCCAATCGCTTTACCCAGGGCTAGGAGGTGAGGGTTGGGGAGCCTCTACCTCCTGCCTCACCTTTATCATGGTGGTGTTTTAAAAATTGGTTGGTTGGTTTAGTTGCTAAGTTGTGTCCCACTCTTGAACCCCATGGACTGTAGCCCGCCAGGCTCCTCTGTCCATGGATATTTCCCAGGCAAGAAAACTGGAGCGGGTTCCCTCTCCAGGGAATCTTCCTGACCCAGGGATCAAACCCAAGTAAAGCTTAAATGAGATATTTGAGGCGTTTAAGATAGTGTCCGACAAACAATAAGAACACAATACATGATTGTTATCGTGTAAGTTATTTTCTGTTACACTTAACAAGACAAAAACAGGGGAGTATACAAGAGAGTAAAATATTGGGGTAAAGGGAACAAATCCTCAAGTTAATAATACTCTTTCTGCCTCATAAAAGGCCTGACCTGATGCAATGCTTTACTTACAGTTGCTTACAGTGTCATACATTCTCCAAGGAAAATCTAATTGTATATAATCAAACGGGAAGGAATCTTCCTCGTCCTCTTGGGAAGCACAAGCCAGTTGGAAAGCCTGGTTAACAGCTCCGATCTCTCTCCAGCCCTGGTAGGGGGCGGGGGGTCCGCCCATTGGCCTCTTGGGTCTGCATCCTTCCCTCACTGAACAGGTGCTCTCTGAGGGCCTTTGAGAGGCCGTGTAATAGATATGATAACTGCATATCCTACAGTGACGCTGTCCCTGCTCCTCCAGGGAGGCGGAGAGGCCTTTCATGGCAATTAATTATTCACGTTTTCTCTCCTGCCCCTCCAATACTTGGTTTTCTGTCTAGCTCCGTGGAGGCAGGTTTTCTCTGGGGCGTGTGTAACCCCAGTGCCCAATGGTGGTTTGGAGCTGTGTTCTGTCCCCCTTGGAGCCTGTTTATTTCAGGATCACATGCAGTGGGCACAGGCCAGCAACAGCCAGAGTGTCCTAACATCAGCACTCATTCCCCGACTCTTCTTGGGGACAGGATACTGGCTGCTGATGTCTCTATGGTCACAGGAGCACAGGGGTTAGGTCTTCATCCTCGTTGCTTGGTCAGTCAGGGTTGCATCCTGCGCTGCCCGAGCGAGCCAGGCTTGGTGGAATGCCTTTCAGCCCCGTTCCCTGCTCTGACGCTGGGCATCTTGCCCTTTTTGCAGAGCTGTAAACAGTCACTCAGGCGTGCAGGCTTCAGCCTGGCCTTTGTTACTGCTCCCCGGGAAACCTTTGTGCTGCTGGTAGAGGTGGCCCGACGCTGGGCTCCCTGACAACTCTGTCTTGGAGACTCAGAAGTTACCTTCCCCCTCTCATACCAGCTGCTTTTCCAGTGTTGCTCTTCTGCTTTTCTGTGCCTGTCACGCCCACCTGCAGTGCTGGCTTGATCCAGTTCCCCTTGAAGACAGTGCTCAGGTACAGAGACCGGGGCATGCACCCTCAGGGAGGTGGTTTCTGGAGCACTCTCCCTCAGAGACCCACGGCCAGAAGGAAGAGATGTAAATGTGTGGCCACAAAATAAAGCTAGGACTGGGGCTGAGGAGCAGGCAGGAGAGGGAAGTGGCGGCAGCGTGGCCAGAAAGGGCTGGAGAGTGACAGCTGCCCCTTCAGCTGGGAAGTGAGTCCTTTTGCAGAACCTCAGGGGTCGGCACCCACAGACCTCAGATGCCATGGCAAGTGCCTGCCCGCTCACTCCCTCCCTCTGTGCCCTTGGCAGGTTCCTCCACCTCTTTGTGCCTCAGCTACCTGCTCTTGCACTGTTGGTGGGAATTCAAATTGATAACAGCCACTATGGAAAACAGTATGGAGATTCCTTAAAAAAAAAAAAAAAACAAACTAGAAATAAAGCTACCATATGACCTAGCAAACCCACTACTGGGCATATACCCTGAGGAAATCATAATTGAAAAAGATACACCTCCAGTGTTCATTGCAGCACTATTTATAATAGCTAGGTTATGGAAGGGCTTCCCGGGTGGCACAGTGATAAGGAATCCACCTGCCAATGCAGGAGATACAGGAGACACAGTCAATCCCTGGGTTAGAAGATCCCCTGGAGAAGGGAACAGCAACCCACTCCAGTATTCTTGCCTCGAAAATTCCATGGACAGAGGAGCCTGGTGGGCTATAGTCCATGGGGTTGCAGAGAGTCAGACAAGACTGTATGCACATGTACCCGCACACAGGACATGGAAACCACCTAGATGCCCATCAACAGATGAATGGATAAAGAAGTTGTGGTTCCATATACACAATGGAGTATTACTCAGCTATAAAAAGGAATGCATTTGAGTCAGTTCTAATGAGGTGGACGGACCTAGAGCCCATATACAGAGTGAAGTAGATCAGAAGGAAAAAGGCAAATATATATAAATAGAATCTAAAAAGATGTTACTTATGAACCTATTTGCAGGGCAGCAGTGGAGATGCAGACATACAGAACAGACATGTGGACCCAGTGAGGAAAGGGGAATGGAGAGAGTAGTATGGGAACATATACACTGGTGTATGTAAAATAGATCGCCAGTGGGAATTTGCTGTATGACTCAGCTCAAATCAGGGCTCTGTGATAACCTAGAGGGGTGGGATGGATTGGGAGGTGGGAATGGAGGCTTAAGAGGGAGTGAACATATGTATACCTATGGCTGATTCATGTTGATGTATGGCAGAAACCAACACAATATAGTAAAGCAATTATCCTTCAATTAAAAATAAATAAAAAAAAAAATATTAAAAAATGCCCACTCTCACCACTACTATTCAACATAGTTTTGGAAGTCCTAGCCACAGCAATCAGAGAAAAAGAAGAAATAAGAAGAATCCATATTGGAAAAGAAGAAGTAAAACTCTCACTGTTTGCAGATGACATGATCCTCTACATAGAAAACCCTAAAGACGCCACCAGAAAATTACTAGAGCTAATCAATGAATATAGTAAAGTTGCAGGATATAAAATTAAAACACAGAAATCCTTTGCATTCCTATACACTAACAATGAGAAAACAGAGAAATTAAGGAAACAATCCCATTCACCATTGCAACAAAAAGAATAAGATACTTAGGAAAAATTTACCTGAAGAAACAAAAGACCTATATATATAAAACTATAAAACACTGTTGAAAGAAATTAAAGATGACACAAATAGATGGAGAAATGTACCATGTTTGTGGATTGGAAGAATCAATATAGTGAAAATGAATATACTACCCAAAGCAATCTATAGATCCAACACAATACCTATCAAGCTACCAGTGGTACTTTTCACAGAACTAGAACAAATAATTTCACAATTTGTATAGAAACACAAAAAAACCTTGACTAGCCAAAGCAATCTTGAGAAAGAACAATGGAACTGGAGGAATCAACCTGCCTGACTTCAGGCTCTACTACAAAGCTACAGTCATCAAGACAGTATGGTGCTGGTACAAAGACAGAAATATAGATCAGTGGAACAAAATAGAAAGCCCAGAGATAAATCCACTTGCCTATGGACACCTTATCTTTGATAAAAGAGGCAAAAATATACAATAGAGAAAAGACAATCTCTTTAACAAGTAGTGCTGGGAAAACTGGTCAACCACCTGTAAAAGAATGAAACTAGATCTAACTTTCTAACACCACACACAAAAGTGATCTCAAAATGGGTTAAAGATCTAAATGTAAGACCAGAAACTATAAAACTCTTAGAGGAAAACATAGGCAGAACACTCTGACATAAATCACAGCAAGATCCTCTATGACCTACCTCCCAGAGTAATGGAAATAAAAACAAACAAATGGGACCTAATTAAACTTAAAAACTGTTGCACAATGAAAGAAACTATAAGCAACATGAAAAGGCAGCCTTCAGAATGGGAGAAAATAATAGCAAATAAAACAACTGACAAGGAATTAATGTCCAAAATACACAAGCAGCTCCTGCAGCTCAATACCAGAAAAATAAATGACCCAATCAAAAAATGGGCCAACAAACTAAACAGACATTTCTCCAAAGAAGACATATAGATGGCTAACAAACACATGAAAAGGTGTCAGCATCATTCATTATCAGAGAAATGCAAATCAAAACCACAATGATGTACTGTCCACGCCGGTCAGAATGACTGCCATCAAAAAGTCTACAAACAATAAATGCTGGAGAGGGTGTGGAGAAAAGGTAACCCTCCCTCCTACACTGTTGGTGGGAATGCACGCTAGCACAGCCACTGTGAAGAACAGAGTGGAGATTCCTTAAAAAACTGGAAATAGAATTGCCATATGACCCAGCAATCCCACTGCTGGGCATACACACCAAGGAAACCAGAATTGAAATAGACACATATACCCCAATGTTCACTGCAGCACTGTTTACAATAGCTAGGACATGGAAGCAACCTAAAAGTCCATCAGCAGATGAACAGATAAGGAAGTTGTGGTACATATCAGTTCAGTTCAGTTGCTCAGTTGTGTCCAACTCTTTGCAACCCCACAGACTGCACGCCAGGCTTTCCTGTCCATCACCAGCTCTCAGAGCTTGCTCAAATTCATGTCTGTTGAGTCAGTAATACCATTGCGTCAGTGATGTCATCCAACCATCTCATCCTCTGTCGTCCCCTTCTCCTCCTGCCCTCAATCTTTCCCAGCATCAGGGTCTTTTCCAATGAGTCAGTTCTTCGCATTAGGTGGCCAAAGTATTGAAGTTTCAGCTTCAACATCAGTTCTTCCAGTGAACACTCAGGACTGATTTCCTTTAGGATGAACTGGTTGGATCTCCTTCAAGAGTCTTCTCCAACACCACAGTTCAAAATCATCAATTCTTCGGCGCTCAGCTTTCTTTATAGTCCAACTCTCACATCCATACATGACTACTGGAAAAACCATAGTCTTGACTAATGGACTTTTGTTGGCAAAGTAATGTCTCTGCTTTTTAATATGCTGTCTAGATTGGTCATAACTTTTCTTCCAAGGAGCAAGGGTCTTTAAACTTCATGGCTGCAGTCACCATCTGCAATGATTTTGGAGCCCAGAAAAATAAAATCTGTCACTGTTTCCACTGTTTCCCCATCTACTTGCCATGAAGTGATGGGACCAGGTGCCATGATCTTAGTTTTCTGAATGTTGAGTTTTAACCAACTTTTTCACTCTCCTCTTTCACTTTCATCAAGAGGCTCTTTGGTTCTTCTTCACTTTCTGCCATAAGGGTGGTGTCATTGCATTTCTGAGGTTATTGATATTTCTCCCGGCAATCTTGATTCCAGCTTGTGCTTCTTCCAGCCTAGCATTTGGCATGATATACTCTTCATATAAGTTAAATAAGCAGGGTGACAGTATACGGCCTTGCCATACTCCTTTCTCTATTTGGAACCAATTTGTTGTTCCATGTCCAGTTCTAACTGTTGCTTCCTGAGATGATCACAGGATTCTCAAGAGGCAAGTCAGGTGGTCTGGTATTCCCATCTCTTTCAGAATTTCCCACAGTTTGTTGTGATCCACACAGTCTAGGTACATATACACAGTGGAATATTTCTCAGCTAAAAAAAAGAATGCATTTGAGTCAGTTCTAATGAGGTGGATGAAACTGGAACCTATTATACAGAGTGAAATAAATCAGAAAGAGAAACACCAATACAGTATATTAATGCATATATATGCAATTTAGAAAGACAGTAACAACGACCCTATATGCAAGACAGCAAAAAAGACAGATGTAAAGAACAGACTTTTGGACTATGTGGGAGAAGGTGAGGCTGGGATGATATGAGAGAATAGCATTGAAACATGTATATTACAATATGTAAAACAGATGACCAGTGCAAGTTCAATGCATGAAGCAGGGCACTCAAAGCTGGTGCTCTGGAACAACCCAGAGGGATGGGATGGGGAGGGAGGTAGGAGGGGGATTCAGGATGGGGACACATGTGCCAGTGGCTGATTCATGTCAATGTATGGCAAAACCATCACAATATTGTAAAGTAATTAGCCTCCCATTAAAATAAATAAATTTTTAAAATAATAATAAAATGAGGACAAGAGTCACACCTCCTCCTTTTGGGGTTGTTTATGAGGATTCTGTGAGTTCGTACATATGGAATGTTGAGAAGGTGCCAGCCCACGCTGAATGTCATTTGTGTGTTAGCCAACAACTTCACCCACATCCGTGGCTGCGTGCACACCCTGAGTGTGATGGGGTCAGGATCTTACTGGGACAATCTGATGCTCTGACGACTTCTTTTCCCAAACACTCTTCCTACCCCCTGTGTCTCTCTTTCCTTCATAGAAACCATTAGTAATCTTCTCAAATGAGTATCTTCATCCCCAAATTATTCAAAGCCCTTCTTTTCCATTTATAGTGAGCATCCATTACTGTTTAGTGAATCATGTCTCCACTGGTGGGTGATGAGGACACCGTGGAAAAGTGAAATAGGCATTGCTGGTGACTGTGGTGTGTCTGCTCCTGCCACCACTGAAGCTCCTGTCTGGTGGGAAATGTCATTGGTCTGTGTTTTCACTACTTCTGCATCAACTGCACTTCTGTTGATAGTGGTGCTCATGTTCAGTGAAACAGAAAGTAGCCAGGTGAGCAGATGGAGCATGCAAAGAAAAGACCAGAATCACCCATGAATTCTGATTGTTTTTAAAGCCATCCAGGTGAATTTTCACTGGTTCAAATCAATATGTTGGTGTTTGTTCACTAAGTCACGTCCGACTCTTAAGAGGTAACTGCATGAAAGTGAATGTGGCCCAAAGGTAACTGGTCCATCCTTGAGTTCAGCCCATCACCTCAGCAACATGCAGGTCCACTGCCAACAACACATCCCTCCTGGAAGTCATTGGGGCATCTCAAGCCAGCCTGGCCAAAGGAGAGCTCATCTTTCCCCACAAACCTGCCATTCTTCCTCTGTTTTCTATCTCAGTTAAATAAACATCAATATCAGACAAGTTGCTTATGCCAGAAACATCAAGGTCAACTCCTCTCCTGCTTTTCCTGTCCCCATCCCCAGGCCCTGGATTCCCTGTGCTTCCTAAATAGCCTAAGACTATGCCTCTTCTGTATACCCACTGACTCTGCCTGAAGCTGTAAGTATCGCTGTGTGACAGCAATCCCCAAACAGCGGCTTGGGTCAGCTGATCCAGACCAAGCTCAGTTTGGTGGCTCTAATCACATGTCTTTGGTATCCGGTCCTGGCTGATGAAGGCCAGGCTCAGCTAGGCTGGGTCTGCTCCACATGGCTCTCATCCTCCCTTCTGGCTCCAGTGGGCTGGCCCAAGCATGTTCTTCTCATGGAAATGTCAGAAGCACAGGAAGGCAAGCCAAAACACACGCCACTATTGTGTGTTTCTATTGGTCAAAGCTAGCCATATGGTCTCATTCAAAGTCAAAGGGTAGGGGAATGCACTTTAACCATTTAGTGGAAGCAAGTATAAAGCCACATAGCAGAGAGAAAGGTGACAAGAGAGAATAAAGAACCAGGGCCAATAATGTAATTTCCCACATCTTTGTTATCTCTTACTAGACTCATCACTCATTTTCTAACTTCTTACTTTGCCTGCAGCCAACCTCCCCTGACTTGATTCCAACATCCCTTTATTAAAACTTTCCACTGCCCCCTTATCACTCCCAAATTGAGCTGAAGCCCTGTACAACTTGGCTCCAATCCATTTTTCCTTCTGCATCTGTTGCCGTGTTTCAGATTTACTCACCACCCACTTCCAAATGTGCTTGTTTTTCATACTGATCTGTGCCTTCATAAACAGTCTTCCCTCTTCCTGCAGTGATCTCCCCCACATTTGGGGTTATTGTGAGATGTTGACCCATCAAAACCCCATTCACCTCGAGCCTCTTCCAGAAAGCCTTCTCAGAGGCCCTGTGGAGAAAAAATTGCTCCTTCCATTGTGGTATGATAGTAAATTGAAATTGCCTCATGCTCATACTTAACTCGTATCAGTTTGGGAATACATGTTCAACCACAGAGAGAGAGCGAGCTTAAATAATTCCACCCACCATTCAACTCCATGATCGTGGGAGGACCGAGACTTCACCTTGCTGTTACATTAGTCATCTTTACATTAGCTCCAGAAGCCTGTTGTAGATGAAAGACACAGCCTACTGAGCAGGGGTCTAGTTTTTAAATGATACAAGACTCTCATAATAGCCATGCTGCAAGCCTTTATTTCATTTACTAGTCAACCAAAGGACATCTCTCTGGCTGTGTGGTCTTGTTGCAAGTCAGGACCTTCCAGTTCCATCTTGGAAATTCAAGGGACTTTCAGTGGTAGATCATCTATAGTAAATGTTTATGTCATTGTGACTTTAGAATCCTCCCGCGTCAAAGATACTCCTGTACCGTATTTTCTATAGATTTATGTCAGATGGAATTTTAATCTTGTCTGTGTTTCCCAGCTAAGTTATGAGGTTCTTATTTGTGGCTCATGGTTCTCTATGGCGCTGCTGCCTGTGGCTGTGCAGGTCATATACTCTACGGGGGCACTAGTCATGCCAGAGTCTATATTAATGGACTGTGTAGTAGTCATGGTGCCAGCTTCCTTGTCTCCCAGTGCCTGGTACATAGCGATTGCTCAAGAAACACGTGGATGAATGAGTGAAGGACAAAGAGGCAGCAACAGACTGAGCTAGAGGTTCCCGAAATGGGTTTCCCAAGTGGTGCAGAGGTAAAGAATCCACCTGCCAATGCAGGCGAAGCATGTTCAGTCCCTGGGCTGGGAACATCCCCTGAAGAAGGAAATGGCAACCCATTCCAGTATTCTTGCCTGGAAAATTCCATGGACAGAATAGCCTGGCAGGTTACAGCCCATGGGGTCACAAAGAGTTGGACACGACTGAGCTCACACACACAAATGTTCCCAAGTGAGAGATTTAAGAGTCAGGGTTCCAATGAAAATTCAGACAGGTTTTGCTCCAGCAAAATTAAGATCATGTTATCATAGGTGCCTGCGATGAAATGTACCTGTCAACCCACTTGAAATGTCTTAACTACCAAAAAATCACCTTTCAGCATGTGAACTGATTGAAACGATGGTTCCTCCAAGGACATCATTCTTCTCAAACGTTACCGACGGCATGATGGCCCTGTGCCTAACACCCTAGTGGACGTTGTGAGGCATGTATGTAGAGACAGGCTAGATGCTATAAGAATCTTGCCCTCCAAGGCACAGTAGACTTAAATTTTCCTTGATTTCCCTTGGATCGTCATACAACTAAAAGAGAGCCATTATGAATAAGAATAGAGTTTTTATCAGGTTATCTGATAAAATATGCGGAACATTCCTTAAGTAGTGTGGCCGGCAAAGTTTTCACCCCATGGGAGAAGGTTGCCAAGGTAAATAGGCAACTTCACACTTGGAATCCGATGTTCTGCCAGAGGACACGGGGAGGGGAACTGACCCACTCGGGATGTGCGGGCTTCTGGGTGGATGTGGCCCAAGGAGGGGTCCAAAAGGCAGCAAGACACAGGCAGTGATGGTCCAGCTATGCCTCACCCCACCCCAAACCACAGGCCTAGGAAGCTCCGACAGAACCTGGGGTTCACCCCTCCCCCGGGGTTGTTCTTCCCTCTGTCTCCAGCAGCAAGACGATCACCTCCTGGCCACCTCACCAGCACGACAGTTAGCAGGGTGCCTCACCAGCCAGGGCTTGATGTGTCCCTTAGGGGAAGTACCTGGTGAAGAAAGGGTTCCATAAATGTTAAGTGAATGAACAAAGTTATGAATAAGCCAACGAAATAAGCAAACCAAAGGAGTGCTTATAGGGAACCTTTGTGGGGGAAGGCACTACAGTAACCCTGGGAAATTCTAAATGGTATAAATGGATCTTCCCAACCCAGGGATCGAACCCATGTCTCTTATGTCTCCTGCATTGGCAGGCAGGTTCTTTACTGCTAGCGCCACCTGGGAAAGCAAATGTACACCTAATGCTTAATGTACAGCTCTTCCCTAAGGGCCCTGGTATCCTTTCCAAACGCATGGAGACTTGACTGTATTGTTCAATGGAAGAAACGATCAACCTGCTGCAGTACCACACCAAGGTCATCCTAATACCATGCAGCTTGGGAACCAGAGTAATAGTTCTTGAGGTTGGGGCTGCTGTTGTGTATGCCCAGCTATGTCCATTCAGTCGTGTGTCCAACTCTTTGCCACTCTATGGACTGTAGCCCACCAGGCTCCTCTGTCCATGGAAGTCTCCAGGCAAGAATACTGGAGTGGGTTGCCCTTCCCTCCTCCGGGATATTCCCGCTCCGGGATGGAACCCCAGTCTCTTATGTCTCCTGCACTGGCAGGCAGCTGAGTGCCCCAACACTCCTATTTGCACGTGAGCTTGGGTTCAGAATTTCATAAGATCAAGGAGTCAGTTCAAATGGAGCTTCTGTTTCTGCCAAGACCTTGCATGTCATCGCGGACCACCTTCATGAAGTAGTCACCCTGTGTTCCTTGGGGTTTCTTTTTGTGTGTCGCTAGGTGAGTACTCCACGGAGGAGGCGCAGGACCCTTTCCTGGTCAGCGTCCACATCATCGCGGACCCAGGGGAATCCCGCCCCCTGCAGGAGGCCATCGACAAGGTCTTGGCGTGGATCCACCCGGACCTCCCGCTGTTCAGGGTCTCGGAAAGGAGGGCGTGCCGCCGGCGGAGGAGGGTCCCCAAGGCGGCGCAGCCGGCGCTGGCGGTGGTGCTCTTCCTGCAGGAGGAATACGGCGAGGAGCCGATTCTGCAGCTGCACCGCACGCTGCAGCGGCCGCCCTGGCGCCACCACCACACGGAGCGCGTGCCCGGCAAGTTCCTGCCCTACCTGCCCTGCAGCCAGGACTTCTTCACGCTGGCCCCGGGGACGCCGCTCTGGGCCATCCGGCCGGTGCACTACGGCAAGGAGATCGTGCGCTTCACCATCTACTGTCGCCACGACAACTACGCCGACATCCTCAAGTTCTACGAGCTGATCCTCAGGCGGAGCCCCAGCCAGAAGAAGGCGGACTTCTGCGTCTTCCCCGTTTTCTCCAATCTGGACGTGGACATCCAGTTTTCCCTCAAGAGACTGCCCTGTGACCAGACCCCGGTCCCCACCGACTCCTCCGTGCTGGAGTTCCGGGTCAGGGACATCGGCGAGCTGGTGCCGCTCTTGCCCAACCCCTGCAGCCCCATCAGTGAGGGGCGCTGGCAGACGGAGGACCATGACGGCAACAAGATCCTTCTGCAGGTACCTGGGGGAATGTCCGTCTGTCTGCCTGTGGCTGTCTCCCTTTGATGATAAAGAGAAACAAGTGAAATGGCTTTTCCTGAAACCCTAGCAAGTACCTGTTACAAAACAAGGAGTTAAGAAAAAGGAGGGATCAGTGACCCTTTCTGGCTTGAAGAGCAAGTCAAGTTGTCCTCTAATTAAACGGTTTTCACTTTGCTGCCAAGGTCATGTGCCCCAGGCCAGCAATAGCTGATCCCTCTAGTGCCACTGCCTGTGACAAGCACCCATCCACTAAATGCTTGTGGTTCCAGGGGATCTTGAATGAGTTGATATCCCAGGGAATTTGCTATTAAAGATTGTTTAGTCTACTCCCTCACAAGTAGGTGGTTTTTACCAATGCATTCTTCATTTCCACAAAGGAACTTCAGGAAAAGCCATCCGTGACAATTGTAAAATATGTTGACATTCAGTAGAGAAGATACGTTTTCTTCTTTGCTCTGGTGCCTCCCCTACTTTCTACCCTTCACCCTTCTGCTACTGGGCATTACGTTGTTAAAATTCAGTGATTACTGGGAAATGCCTTCTAGGCGTTTTAAGGAGTACTGCGATGTCTTTGGGGCTTCTGGTTTCATTAAGCGTGGGAAGAGGGGAGTAAATACATAGAAGGAAATGTTGGCTCTTCTGTTGCTTCTGTGGTTAATGTCTTGGTTCAATTACTGGACCCCTTTCTTCTCCCATCCTTCCAGCAATTATCCCAACTCTTTAGAAGTCATTAAGTTCCACTCTTGAATTCAAAATGGACCACATAGATTTAAGAATGTCCTATATATGCCCTCCCTGATACATGCTTTCAAGAATTTCATGCTTTCAAGCCTGATACAGGCTTTCTAGAATTACTAATAACAGGTAAATCAGTTCCAGGCATATACAATTTTGTCTTTCTGAAATGCCTCTGCCTTTGGCATCTTGGTTTTTCACAAACAGCTACCTGAGAGAAGAAAGCTGATAGCAAGTTAGGCAACATCTTGAAAGATGCTGGCTGATTGTATTTACTTGAATCACAGATAAAGTTTCATAGTTTCTGTTGGTTTCAGGTTAAACATCAGAGGTATAATCCACATATTGCAAAATGAAGTGAGAATGTGGCACATGTCAGATACCTGGTTCAAACTATAGCTAGGCCACATTGCTCAAGTCAAAAAAGTCACCTTGAAATAGCTATGATTTAAAGGAAATAGGTAATTTTCAGATTTCTCTTTGAATTATGCAAATAAAATATACTATTGCTTTATTATTCACTGAACTAAATGCTGTTTGTTTTAATTTTATTTTGTATTGGAGTATAGTTGATTTACAATGTTGTGTTCATTTCAGGTCTACAGCAGAGTGTCTCAGTTATACATATATCTATTCTTTTTCAGATTCTTTTTTCATAAGGTCATAATGGAGTATGAAGTGAATTTCCTTGTGCTATACAAGTCCTTGTTGATTGTCTATTTTATATATAGTTTATGTATATGTTAATCCCAACCTTCTAGTTTATCCTCTGCCCTCCACCTTTCCCCCTTTGATAACCATGTTTGTTTTTGAAGTCTGTACATCTCCTTCTGTTTTGTAAAGAAGTTTATTTCCATAATTTTTTAGATTCCACATATAAGTGATACTATATTTGTCTTTGTCTGACTTACTTCACTGAGAATGTTAATCTCTAGGTCCATCCATATTGCTATAAGTGGCGTTATTTTAATCTTTTTTATGGCTGAGTGATATTCCATTGTATATATGTGCCATATCTTCTTTATCCATTTATTTGTCAGTGGACACTTAGGTTGCTTCCATGTCGAGGCTATTGTAAGGAGTGCTGCAGTGAACACTGGGGTATATGTATTCTTTTAGAATTATGGTTTTCTCTAGACATATGCTTAGGAATGGGATTGCTGGATCACATGGTATTTCTGTTTGTGTTTTCAGGAACCTCAATGAGGTTCTCCTTGCCTGGAAAATCCCATGGACGGAGGAGCCTGGTAGGCTGTAGTCCATGGAGTCACGAAGAGTCGGACATGACTGAGCGACTTCCCTTTCACTTTTCACTGTCATGCATTGGAGAAGGAAATGGAACCCACTCCAGTGTTCTTGCCTGGAGAATCCCGGGAACAGGGGAGCCTGGTAGGCTGCCGTCTATGGGGTCACATAGAGTTGGACACGACTGAAGTGACTTAGCAGCAGCAGCAGCAGCAGCAGCAGCAGCAGCAGCAATGCGGTTCTCCATAGTGGTTGTACCAATTTACATTCCTACCAAGAGTGTAGGAGAGATCCTTTTTCTCCACACCCTCTCCAGCATTTATTGTTTGTAGATTTTTTGATGCTGGCCATTCTAGCCAATGTGAAGTGATACTTCATTGTAGTTTTGATTTGCATTTCTCTAATAATTAGTGGTGTTAAACATCTTTTCATGGGTTTTTGGGGTTTTTTTTTTTTTGGCTATCTCTATGCCGAAGAATTGATGCTTTTGAACTGTGGTTTTGGAGAAGACTCTTGAGAGTCCCTTGGACTATAAGGAGATCCAACCAGTCCATTCTAAAGGAGATCAGTCCTGGGTGTTCATTGGAAAGACTGATGCTGAAGCTGAAACTCCAGTACTTTGGCCACCTCATGCAAAGAGTTGACTCATTAGAAAAGACTCTGATGCTGAGAGGGATTGGGGGCAGGAGGAGAAGGGGATGACAGAGGATAAGATGGCTGGATGGCATCACCAACTCAATGGACGAGTTTGGGTGAACTCCAGGAGTTGGTGATGGACAGGGAGGCCTGGCGTGGTGCGATTCATGGGGTCGCAAAGAGTCAGACACGACTAAGCGACTGAACTGACTGATGTAGTCTTTGGAGAAATGTCTATTTAGATCTTGTGCCTATTTTTTGATTGAGTTGTGTTTTTGATATTGAACTACATGTGCTGTTTGTATAGAGATTAATCTTTTGTTGGTTGCACCATTTGCAAATAGTTTCTCCCATTCTTTGGGTTGTCTTTTCGTTTATGGTTTCCTTTGCTGTGCAAAAGCGTTTAATTAGGTCCCTTTGTTTATTTTTTATCTTTTCTGTAGGCTATGGATAGAAGATGATCTTGCTGCGATTTATGTCAAGAGTATTCTGCCTATGCTTTTCTCTAAGGGTTTTATAGAATCTGGTCTTACATTTAGGTCTTTAATCCATTTTGAGACTTTTTTTGTGTGTGGTGCTAGTGTTCTACTTTTATTCTTTTACATGTGTCTGTCTGTTCTCCCAGCACCACTTATTAAAGACCGTCTTTGCTCCACTGTACGTTCTTGACTTCTTTGTTACAGATCAATTGACCAAAGGTACGGAGGTTTAATTCTAGGCTTTCTGTCCTGTTCTCTTGATCTATAAGTCTGTCTTTGCACTGGTACCACAATGTCCATAGCTTGGTAGTATAGTCTGAAGTCAAGGAGCCTGATTCCTCCAGCTCTGGTTTTCTTTCTCAAGATTACTTTGGCTCCTTGAGTCTTTTGTGTTTCCATACACATTTTAAGATTTTATTATTCTAGAGCTGCAAAAAACTGCCTTTGGTAATTTGATAGGGATTGCATTGAATCTGTAGACTACCTT
Source organism: Aepyceros melampus (assembly GCA_006408695.1). NCBI lineage: Eukaryota > Metazoa > Chordata > Mammalia > Artiodactyla > Bovidae > Aepyceros > Aepyceros melampus. The sequence goes on along the minus strand of SJXQ01000722.1, from coordinate 152,827 downwards.
GGGCAGTATAATGATTTCGACAATATTGATTCTTCCAATGTAAGAACACGGTATAGCTTTCTGTCTGTCTATGTCATCTTCCATTTCTTTCATCAGCATCTTATAGTTTCTACAGTACAGGTCTTTTGCCTCTGCAAGTAGGTTTATTCCTGGGTGTTTTATTCTTTTTGATGCAATGGTAAATCGGCATTATTTCCTTAATTTCTCTTCCTGATCTTTTGTTGTTGGTGTATAGGAATGCAAGAGATTTCTGTGTATTAATTTTGCATCCTACAGCTCTACCAAATTCATGTATGAGCTCCAATAGTTTTCTGGTAGCATTTTTAGGATTTTCTGTGTGTAGTATCATGTCATCTGCAAACAGTGACAGTTTTACTTCTTTTTTCCAATTTGGATTCCTTTTATTTCTTTTTCTTCTCTGACTGCCAAAACTATGTTGAATAAAAGTGGTGAGAGTGGACATCCATGTCTTGTTTTTGAACTTAGAGGAAATGCTTTCCATTTTTCATGTTTGAGTATGATGTTAGCTGTGAGTTATAATATTTTGTCTTTATTATGTTGAGATAGTTTTCCTCTGTGCCCACTTTCTGGAGAGGTTTTAACATAAATAGGTGTTGAATTTTGTCAGCTTTTTCTGCATCTGTTGAGATGATCATATGTTTTTATTCTTCAGGCTGTTAATGTGGTGTATCATACTGATTTTTGAATATTGAAAACTCCTTGCATCCCTGGGATAAACCCCAGTTTTTCATGGTGTGTTACCCTTTTAATATATTGTTGGATTAATTTGCTAGTTATCTTGTTGAGGAGTTTTATGTCCATGTTCACCAGTAATATTGGCCTATAATTTTCTTTTTTGTGGTATCTGTATTTGGTTTTGGTATCGTGATGGTGACCTCACAGAATAAGTTTGGAAGTGTTCCTTCCTCTGCAGTTTTTCAGAATAGGATGGGTGTTAACTCTTCTCTAAATGTTTGATAGAATCTGCCTGTGAAGCCATCTGGTCCTGGACTTTTATTCACTGGGAGTTTTTTAATCAGTTTCAATTTCAGTACTTGTTGATGTGTTTATATTTTTAATTTTTTCCTGTTCAGTTTTGGGAAATTTGCTAAGAATTTGTCCATTTACTCTAGGTTGTCCATTTTATTGGCATATAGTTGCTTATACTAGTCTTTTACGAGCCTTTGTATTTCTTTATCAGTTTTATAATCTCTTTTGAAATGTGAGAAAAGTTTTCTTCTGTATTTGAAGACTGCCAATTCTTTATGCAAAACATAATGCATTTGCATAAGTAAAAATTAATGAAAGGACTTGGTTTATACTAAAAGTCCAAAATGAATGTGATTGTTTCTGAGGGAATTTTTCCTTTTTGTGTTATTTAGAATACTTTTTCCCCCCCCTCAATCCCTGTAATAATATAAATGAAAAAATGTAAGAAAGCTTGGCCTGAAACCCACTTGAAGGAACCATTGAAAGAATATTTCAAAGAAAAGTCATAGATTTAAATAGCTATACAATCTGTATGGGTACAGGCTTTTCAATTTAGAGCATCCAAGTAGAAAAGAGTAAGAGAAAAAGATTTGTATCATGCGGGTTTCAGGAATTTGGGCTTTTGTCCAAAATGGCAATATGTCAAAGAGTTAAATTAATGTGGGCAGAAATGAATAATGGTTCCCTCTCACAATTCTTGATTATGGCTGTTTGACTAGGTTACTGTTACTGCATCACTGTAGAAAGAAGCTCTCTGCTCTAGCTTGATACACCTGCCCACCTGTGGGATTGTGTGTGTGTGTGTGTGTGTGTGTGTGTGTAGTTGCTCCATTGTGTCCAACTCTTTGTGACTTCAATGGACTATAGCCCATCAGGCTCCTCTGTACATGGAATTCTCCAGACAAGAATAATGAAGTGGGTTGCCATTCCCTTCTCCAGGGGCTCTTCCCAACCCAGGGATCAAACCCAGGTCTCCCACATTGCAGGCAGATTCTTTACTATCTGAGCCACCAGGGAAGTCAGTCCAACTCTTTTAAGTTCCTTTTAAAAGTAAAAATATATATGCTTCAGTCTTTAGCAAATTAAGGTGTTTTGGTTGTGGGAGGAGGGACCCAGTGGAGAGAGCACCTTTCTTTTTTCACATTCTCCTTAGCAGTGTGGTTCCCAACTTTTATTTTCAACACACATGCTTTTGTTCACTTGAATGCAGTTATACATTGAAGACGATCTTGGTTGGGTAGTTTTTAGTTGCTTTCTTAAAATATAGGTTGCATTTCATTTCTTCATCCTGCCCCATTGACTTACAATCCATATTTCAGAGAGCTCCTTCAGTGTTTAATTCCTCTGAAGGAGAAAAGCTGAGAGGTTTGTTTCTGGGAGCTACTCAACCTCTTTTAAGAATTTGGAATTATTTTTTGTAAGATGCACTCTTTTATCTTTTTATACTTTCTTTACACTGTTGCATTAGTTTTTGCTGAACACGAAGTGAATCAGTTATTCTTCTACATATATCCACTTTGCTTTTGGATTTCCTTTCACTTATGTCACCACAGAGCATTGAGTGGGCTTCCCAGGTGGCACTAGTGGTAAGAACCTGCCTGCCAATGCAGGAGACAAAAGAGACGTGGGTTCAACACCTGGGTCGGGAAGATCCCGTGGAGGAGGGCATGGTAACCCACTCCAGTATTCTTGCCTGGAGAATCCCATGGACTGAGGAACCTGGTGGGCTACAGTCCATGGGGTTGCAAAGAGTCGGACACAACCAAAGCGACTTAGCACACACACAGAGCCTTGAGTTCCCTGTCCTATACAGGAGGCTCTCGTTAGTTATCTATCTTATATATGGTAGCGTATATATGTCAATCCCAATCTCCCAATTCATTCCACCCCCTCCTTCACCTTGGTAACCTGTAGGTTTGTTTTCTGCATTTCTGACTCTGTTTCTGATTTGCAGATAAGTTCACCTGTACTGTTTTTCTAGATTCCACATATAAGTAATATTATATGATATTTGACTTTCTCTTTCTGACTTCCCTTTGTATGACAATCTCTAGGTCCATCTAGGAAGTGAATCTCAGAAGATCTTGCTGCAATTCCTGTCAAAAATGTCTCTGTTTTCCTCTAAGGGTTTTATATTCAGGTCTTACATTTAGGTCTTTAATCCATTTTGTGTTTATTTTTCTCTATAGTGTTAGGAAGTGTTCTAATTTCATTCCTTTACATGTAGCTGCCTAGTTTTCCCAGCGCCACTTGTTGAAAAGACTGTCTTTTCTCCATTATATATTCTTGCCTTCTTTCTCACAGATTAGGTGGCCATAGGTGTGTGGGTTTATCTCTGGACTTTCTGCTCTGCTCCATTGATGTGTTTTTCTGTTTCTGTGCCAGGACCAAACTGTCTTTGTTACTGTAGCTTTGTAGTATAGTCTGAAGTCAGGGAGCCTGATTCCTCTAACTCTGCTCTTCTTTGTCAAGATTGCTTTGATTATTTGGAGTCTTTTGTGTTTTTGTACAAATTGTGAAATTTTTTGTTTTAATTCTGTGAAAAATGCCACTGGTAATTTGATAAGGATTGCACTGAATCTGTAGATTGCTTTGGATATTATAGTCATTTTACAATGTTGATTCTTCTAATCCAAGGATATGGTATATCTTTGATTTCTTTCCAGATAGTTTTCTGACTTTGTCTTTTGCCTCCTTCAGTCAGTTCAGTTCAGTTGCTCAGTTGTGTCTTTTTGCCACCCCATGGACTGCAGCATGCCAGGCTTCCCTGTCCATCACCAACTACCAGAGCTGCTCAAACTCATGCCCATCGAGTCAGTGATGCTATCCAACCATCTCATCCTCTGTTGTCCCTTTCTCCTCCTACCTTTAATCTTTCCCAGCATCAGGGTCTTTTCCAGTGAGTCAGTTCTTCGCATCAGGTGACCAAAGTATTGGAAGTTTCAGCTTCAGCATCAGTCCTTCCAATGACTATTCCAATGAATATTCAGGACTGATTTCCTTTAGGATTGACTGGTTTGATTTCCTTGAAGTCCAAGGGACTCTCAAGAGTCTTCTCCAACAACACAGTTCAAAAGCATCAATTTTCTCTAACACCACAGTTCAAAAGCATCGATTCCTCAGTGCTCAGCTTTCTTTATAGTCCAACTTTCACATCCACACATGACTACTGGAAAAACCATAGCTTTGACTCAATGGACCTTTGTTGGCAAAGTAATGTCTCTGCTTTTGAATATGGTGTCTAAGTTGGTCATAGCTTTTCTTCCAAGAAGCAAGCGTCTTTTAATTTTATGCCTCCTTAGGTAGGTTTTTTTCCTAGGTACTTTAATCTATTTTATGTGGTAGTAAATGGGATTGTTTCCTTAATATGTCTTTCTGATCTTTGGTTGTTAGTGTATAGAAATGCAAGACATTTCTATGTATTAATTTTGTATCCCACAACTTTGCTAAATTCATTGATGAATTCTAGTAATTTTCTGATGGCAGCTTTAGGATTTTCTATTTATAGTATCATGTTATCTGCAAACAGTGACAGTTTTACTTATCCTTTTACAATTTGCATTCCTTTTGTTTCTTTTTCTTCTCTAATAGCCATGACGAGGACTTCCAAAACTATGTTGAATAAAAGTGGCAAAGTGGACATCCTGATTTTGTAGAAAATGCTTTCTGCTTTCACCATGGAGTATGATGTTGGCTGTAGATCTGAAGTATATGACCTTTATTATATTGAGGCAGATTCCCTCTTATCCCACTTTTTAGAGAGTTTTTATCATAAGTGAGTATTGAACTTTGTCATAAAACTTTTTTTGCATCTATTGAGATGATCATATGGTTTTTCTTCTGCAGTTTGTTGATGTGGTGTATCACACTGATTGATCTGAATATACTGAAGAGTCCTTGAATATCTGGAGTAAATCCCACTTGATCAGGGTATACAATCCTTTTAATTTGTTGTTAGATTTGGTTTGTTAGTATTTTGTTGAGGATTTTAGTGTCTGATTAGATGGAAAGAAAGCCTTCCACCTACCGAAGCTCACCTCTCCTTTCTTGGCATTGCCTGATTCAGGGAGGAGAGGCAGAAAGGTAGGTGGGTAGGGAGTTGCCAGCCTCTGAAGTTGCCCAAGATATCTCTCTATAAAATATATCTCAGAAATTTGCGTTAATGTTTGATGATCGAAACTATAGCTTTCTGAGGTCAAGACTTGTGTTACAAACATTAGAACATGGTACTCTGAACATAGTAGGTTCTCTTTATACATTTTCCTTACTTTTTCTTGAAGAATCATATAAATTATATATACAAGGAAAAGTGCAAATCATATATCTGTGCTCGGTGAATTTTCATAAATTACTCCTTTGCCTGAGCAACACCCAGATGAAGAAACAAAGCATAGAAACAGGAGAGGCGGCTTCTCTTTCCTCGCTCTTGGGACTCCCTTCCCTTAAATGAACATATTAATTACTCCAGATTGCACAAAGGAGTGGGGGCATGTGTGAGCAAAAAGGGGGGAATATGGCCATGTTGTCTGCGTTTTTTGTCTTTATATGGAGATCCCACATTTTTTTGAAAAGACTGAGGTTGATTGACAAAGATATAGGCCACACCAGAAGACTAATAAAGATAATTAAATGATAATAACTAAATACCAAAGAAACTGAATGGAGGAGAAATTTGGATAATGTTCGGAAAGTAAGGTAAACCATCTGTGAGATCCAAGATTTATGTCATTCCCTACTTGAGAACTCTGCCATGGAATCTGTAGCCACTAGCCACACGTGGCCATTTAAATTTAACATTGAAGTTAATTAAAATAAAAAAATTCAGTTCCGCAGTCTCACTCATTTCAAGTACTCAGTACTTGGGGCTGGTGGCTGTCATGCTGGGCCGCACACATACAGAACACTGCCATCATTGCAGAAAGTTCTTTTGCACAGCATTCTTCCATAAATAGGACCCCAATTTGATTTTGAGTTCCCCAGCAGCAAAACCAGAATGGAACATCATCAGTGATGCAATTTACAGTCCATGAGGCAGAAATAGATTGCACTTTAGACTGCTGACTCTGAGTCCTGGGAGCAGCATTGCCCACGCCTTCTCACGTCCATCCAGGTATCGGTAGCCTGCCTTCAACTGTGCGTCTAGAATAACTGCACGGAGGCCTCCCAAGGCTTCCTTACATGGCACCTGCAGGGCGGGCAGGGTGCCCAGTCAGTGTAGTGCAACAAAGACACCCTGCAGAGGGAGGCTGGGCAAAACCAGGTGGTCCCCACCTGCAACTCCTGGGGACTTAACCCCAAAGGGAGGGATACACTTTCAGTCTTCCCAAAGTTGTTTCTCGTAGCCACGTTTTTGGTAGATTGTAAGTGACAGTGAATTTGGCTTGTTTATTCCCGGCCTAGTCCCTGGAGTACACCTGTTCCCATGTAGCTGGTAAAGGATGGAGTCGTTTGTGCTGTGACTCACCTGAGCTGGGTTGTGTGTTGACATCTTCTTGAGATGCTCTGAGGAGCCTGCAAAGGACACAGGCCTGAATAGTAGCCTACCACCTCCCTTAGAGGTCTACCATGGGAGTGCCATGGGCTGGTCCACTCCTTGAGAAGCAATTTGGGGTCCATCCAGACACATAGAGGCACAGCTGAGGACTCAAAGGTTGGTTTCAACAAGAGAATGTGGCTGCGTTTTAGGCTGGACGATGTGGAAAGCAGATCACTCCCTGTCTTTGGAGAGGCAAGGGAATTTAACAGTGGTGTCTAAGTTCCCTAGAGGACTTTTTCCACAGATGGTCACTGGCTGTTCTTTGCATTCTCAGAAGGCAGAGGAGAGAACTGGCTTAAACAGAAGGTTTTGTGTATCTAAGTCACTTCAGTCGTGTCTGACTCTGTGCGACCTCATGGACTGTAGCCCACCAGGCTCCTCTGTCCATGGGATTCTCCAGGCAAGGATACTAGAGTGGGTTGCCATGCCCTCCTCCAGGGGATCCTCCCAACCCAGGGACTGAACCTGCATCTCTTACGTCTCCTGCATTGGCAGGCAGGTTCTTTATCACTGAGCCACCACATGTGAGTGAGTGAGTGAAAGTTGCTCAGTTGTGTCTGACTCTTTGCAACCCCGTAGTAGCCTGCCAGGCTTCTCTGTCCATGGAATTCTCCAGGCAAGAATAATGTAGTGGGTTGCCATGCCTTCCTCCAGGGGATCTTCCTAACCCGGAGATCAAACCGAGGTCTCCTGCAAATCCTTGCCTGGAGAATCCCATTCTTTACCAGCTGAGCTACCAGGAAGTAACGTTTAAAAGGCAAGAAATCCTGGCAAGCAGAATTGTTACCTTTTGAAAGAGCAGCCAGGTCTTGGGGATTGTCTTCACTGGACAGCTTTTAAGATTTCATCCATGCCAGTTCATTTTATCTGTCGTCTTCACGCAGCGAGGAGATTGTCTAGACAATCAGTCCCTAAATACTGGGGTCATCATTGCCATAAGGACAGGGAGATGCAAATGAGAGACAAAGTGGCCTCCAGAGACTTTAAAAAAATTTTTTAACTCTAGTAAAATACACATAACAATACCCACAACAGTGAAGTTGTCTGTCTGAATCCTTTTAAAATGTATAGTCCAGTAGTGTTACTGCACCCACGTTGTTGTACAGCCATCACCACTGCCCATCTCCAGAACTCTTTTCATCCTGCAGAGCTGAAGCTCTGTCCAGTTACACAGTAAGCCCGCATCCCCACCTCCCTCTGGCTCCTGCCAACTACCATTCTACTTCCTGTCTGTCTGTGCTTGGCTGCTCTAGGAATCTCACATAAGTGGGATCGTACTCTGTTTTGTCTTTTCGTGACAGGCTTATTTCACTTTGCATAATGTCCTTAAGGGCTTCCCTGGTGGCTCAGAGGTTAAAAAGTGTCTGTCCTCGATCCCTGGGTCGGGAAGATCCCCTGGAGAAGGAAATGGCAACCCACTCCAGTATTCTTGCCTGGAGAATCCCATGGAAGGAGGAGCCTGGTGGGCTACAGTCCCTGGGGTTGCAAAGAGTCGGACACGACTGAGCTACTTCACTTTCTTTCTTTCACTTTCTAATGTCCTCAGGGTTCATCCAAGTTGTAGCCTGTGTCAGACTCCCTTCCTTTTTAAATCTGAATACTATTCTATCATGAACATGCCACATTTAGTTTATCCATTCATCTGCTGACGGACACGTGAAATGCGTCCACCTTCGGACTATTGTGAATAATGCTGCTGTGAACGTGTGTGTGCAAATATCTCTTTGGGTCCCTGCTTTTACATCTTTGGGGTTTATACCCAGACATGCAATTGCTGAGTCACATGGTGAGTCTATGTTTAATTTTTAGAAGAAAGTAGCTTCCATATTGTTTTCTGTAGTGGTTGTGCCATTTTACGTTTCCACCAGCAACACATGAGGGTGAGACTTGTTTTTTAAGAAAGTAGAGAGGGACTTCTCTGGCAGTCCAGTGGTTAAGACTTTGCCTCCCAATGCAGGGGGTGTGGGTTTGATCCCTAGTCGGGGAGCTAAAAGCCCATGTTGCCTTGCAACCCAAAAAGCAAAACATAAAATGGAAGCAATATTGTAACAAATGAAATGAAGGCTTTAAAAAATGGTCCACGTTAAAAAAAAAATCTTAAAAAAACAGAGAAAGACTTTGCTCTTTGTTTTTGGGGTACAGTGGTTATTTCAGTTGTGTCCAACTCTTTGAGAGCCCACCAGGCTCTCTGTCCATGGGATTCCAGGCAAGAATACTGGAGTGGGTTGCCATGCTCTCCAAAGCTTCCCGTGGCTCTGACAGCCTTCCCAGATGTTCACCAAGGCCCTTTTGTCAGCTGCTCATCTCTCAGGCTTTATCTCTTGCTTCTTACTCCCTCTCTGCCTTCCACGTTGGGCTGCTTTCTCTTCCTCAGATACAACAAACTCTTTCCTGCCTCAGGACCTTTGCACCTACTGTCTCCTCCAAGATCGTCACATGGTGGGTTCCTTCTCAGGATTTAGGTATCAGAGAGTCTTTCCCTGCCCGCCCCACCCATACAGCCTCCTAACCAGTCACCTTACCTCTGGCCTCCCTTGCCCACTGGACAGTGAGAAGGTCCCTTTGGAGCATAAGCCAGATCAGGTGACTCCTGTGCTTGGAACCGCTGCCTGTCCCCTCCCTCGTGGAGCCGGTTTCCTCCCAGTGGCCCTTCCTGCTCTCCTCCCCTCTCTGTGCGCCAGCCACCCTGCTGTCACTCTTGACCCTTCAGAACACCCTGTGTCGGTTCTGTCCTGCCTGGACCCCCACCGCCCAGCTGGCCACATGGCTGTTCCCTCTCCCCCACCCCCCAATCAGGGCTCTGCTCCGTGTCCCCACCAGTGAGCCCTTCCCTGGCCACGATGTTGAGGGGCATCTCTCTCTCCCATTCTCTCACGCGGGCCCCTGCCCTGCCAGCCTTTCCCCATAGCGCCGTCCCCGTAACAGATGTGCAGTGATCCAGTAGAGGCTCATCTGTCTCCCCCACCAGAACCCGGGCACCCGGAGGCAGGGACTTTCCCTGCTGTGCCCACTGCTGGCTCCCTACTGCCTCTGACAGTGCCCGGCACACATCAGACACTCACTGTTGAACGAATGAACAAAGAAAAGGAGACAGAAGGGGAGAGAGGTGGGAACTTGGGACTGTTCTGGGCAGGGCCCCTGGAGGCGGCCTGAGCAGGGGAGAACCCTGGCTGGTGGTTAGAAACAGGGAGGGGAGTGACCAGGACCCGAGGGGAGACGGGGACAGGAGGCACCTGCGGAGGAGCCCTGGGTCCATGGTGTCTGCTGACGAGCAGGCCTCCAGCACTGAATGCAGGGTAGGGGCATAGGGCACGAGTGGATGGCCCCCTACCCCCCTAACCCCTACATCGGGTGAGAACAGTGGCCATGCCGATAGAAGCCCCTCTTCCCTAGATCCCCTCCGCTCCCAGGGGATGTGGGAGAGTAAGGCGTGGGCGCAACCAGCTTCTCTGGGAGGGCCGGGCGACACAGGCAACAACGTAACACTGTCCACCCTACAGGCTGGGCGCCTCTGCTTCCAGCTGCCAGAGAGGGACACAGACCACCTCCAGTTGGTCAGCTTCTTGCCTGGGGAGGCGCCTATGCAGGGAAGAGTTTCCCCAAGAGATACTGGGTTGGCCAAAAAGTTCACTCGAGCTTTTGTACATTTTTATGGAAAGCCAAATTTGTTTGGCCAACCCAATAATAATGGTGTGATGATGAATATCAATTGGTTGGGAGTTGCCACGCTGTGGGCTCACTGCATTCTAATAACTTCCTTTACTGCACCCTCTCAGTGTGTCTACCAGCGGGGAGACCACTCACACCCCTGCCCTGCAGACACACCCCAGACATTGAGGTCAATACCTGCCATGCCCAGAATCATCGACAGCAGAGGAGACTGGGAGTGCACTCGGGGACTCAGGAACCCACACCGGCTGTCTTGCTCCCTGTTCTTTTCCAAGGAACCCAGCTGGGACCTGGGCACTGCATCTGCCAGCACCCCTCCAGCTTCAGCAACCCTGAAAACCACAGATTCCCTGGATGCCCCCTCCAGAAACTCGGATCCAGGAGGTGTCGGGAGAAGGGCCTAAGATCCTGCATTTCTAAGTAGCTTCCGGATGCTGAGGACCATAGCACCCTCTTTACATGGCCCCTCGCTCAGGATATTCTCAGCAGGACTGCCCAGTTATCACTGCATGTTTGATTAGCACTGCCTGGGGCACATTCCTTATAAAAAAGGTATTTTAATGTACTTAGTAGCAGGTCTCCCTGGTGGCTCAGAGGTTAAAGCGTCTGCCTCCAATGCGGGAGACCTGGGTTCGATCCCTGGGTCGGGAAGATCCCCTGGAGAAGGAAATGGCAACCCACTCCAGTATTCTTGCTTGGAGAATCTCATGGACTGAGGAGCCTGGTGGGCTGCAGTCCATGGGGTCACAAAGAGTCGGACATGACTGAGTGACTTTACTTACTTACTTACAGGACAGACCATCAAGAGTACAAGTCATAGTATTGTGGTGACCACTCACAATATAATCACATGTATTGCATCGTTGTGCACCTGAAAACCTAATACAAAGCTGTGTGTCAGTTATGAGACTGACCGTATCCTGCTCCCAGCCCCAGGCCTGAAGTGCGATGCACAGCGGCTACTCAGTACGTGTTAGCTTGTCCCTCCTCCCCCTTGGTCTGTGGGCAGGCCTGCAGTGACCCAAGGAGCAGAGCATGCACAGATGGAGCAGGGAGGGGTGTGAGTGAACGGGAGGCCACTGGGCTTGGGACACTTGGTCAGGTTTTCTGGCTCCCAGTCCAGACCATAAAGAAGATCGCTGTTTCCAGCCAACTACGTGGCCTGTACTGGGTTAGTTTATCGCTGCACATTGCCCAGGGTGGCTGGAAGTTGCCCCCAGAATATCACTTCCCAGAGCATCTTCCGAGTTTGATATTCCTGCAGAATGTATAAGTGACATCGGAGCTCTTTCAGGCCCAGAAGGAAGAGTAATTTTCTTTCAGGTTTAAAAAACAAAAAAAAGTGAACTGGGCTCTTAGGCTTTTGTAGGACTTGGAATCAGATCTTTGAGGGAGAGGAAGGAAAATGAGGGATTCTGAGCAGTGTTTTTTCTGCTCTCAGTCCTTAGAGCAGCTTTCCCCTGTGGCCTGCCTGCCTCACTTGGCTTATTTAGTTTGGTCTGTCCTTGGCTCTGCTTCCAAAGGGGTTTGGTTTGGCAGTGGACTGGAAGAAAGGGCTGCTGATTCTGCCCATGGCAGGTGGCCCCAGTAGGTAGGGCTGATCCACGGTCGGCCACATTGTGCCTCTATAACTAACTGCAGGGGAAGGGGCAGTCCAGCACCAAGGCTGGGGGCTGTTCGAGTCGGCAGACACTGTCTCCACTCAGATGTGGGACTGGAGATTGACCAAGATGAACGAGAGAGGCCCGTGCTCCCGAGTTCACGGCTGGTCCAGACCATCCCATGGAGTGTGACACGTGCGAGCTGTGGTATATGAAAGTGGGGTGCCGTGGGTTTGCTCCCGGGGAGCCTCTCCTTCCAGGGCAGGAAGACCATAGCAGAAGGCTTCTGGGATCCAGCAGTTAGGAGTTGGGGGAGGGGTCCCGATCCCACCCATCTAGACTAGGTCCTGTTGGGACAGTGCTTAGGGTTTGGCTAAACCTTCAAACACCGGGCTGAAAGACCTACTTTAATTTTCCTTCTGTGTTAATGTATTCTTTGTTAGCTCCCAATTAGGTATCCTTTCTATTGAAGTATAGTTGATAACACAATATTATATAAATCACAGGTGTACGATATAGTGATTCACAATTTTAAAGGTTATACTTCATTAATACTTATTATAAGATATTGGCTATATTTCCCGTGGTATAGAATATGTCTTGTAGCCCGTTTGATGCTTAACAGTTTGTGCCTTGTAACTCCCTACCCCATATGGCCCCTCCCGACTGCCCTCTCCCCGTTGGTAACCACCAGTTCTCTGTATCTGTGAGTCTGCTGCTTTTTTGTTATATTCTCTAGTTTGTTTTTTTAGATTCCACAGGTAAGTGACATCGTACAGTGTTTGTCTTCCTCTGTCTGCCTTCTTTCACTTAGCAGAATGCCCTCCAACTCCTTCCATGTTGCTGCGAATGGGAAATTTTCATCCTTTTTATGACTGATTAATATTCCATTGTGTGTATATACTACATCTTCTTTATCCATTCGTCTGTTGATCGGCACTTACATTGCTTTTATATCTTGACAATTGTGAATTTTGCTGCTATGGACATTGGGGTGCATATCTTTTGAATTTTGGAGGGTGCCTATCTTTTTGAATTAGTGTCTTTTTTTTTTTTTCAAACATATCCCTAGGAGTGCAACTGCTGGGTCACATGGTAGTTCTGTTTTTTGTTTTTCAGTTTGATATTTTCATTTAAAATTTTTTGTTATATTTTTAAAAGATTTTTTTGATGTGGACCATTTTTAACGTCCTTAATGAATTTGTTACAATATTGTTTCTGTTCTATGTTTTGGTTTTCTGGTCGTGAGGCATGTGGGATCCTAGCTCCCTGACCAGGGATCAAACCCATGCACCCTGCATTAGAAGGCAAAGTCTTAACCAGTGGGCTACCAGGGAAGTCTCTATTATACTTTTATTAGAAAATAATCAAACCACATTACCCAAAATATTTTGGGGAATTAGAGATTTTAAAAAATTACTACCACCATAACAGAGCACTATGCTATTTTGTGCCAGGTTTTTTGGTCATGTAAGCTGTATATGTTATGCCAGCTTTCAAGGGAAATATATATATATACACACACACACAGGGAAACTGTATTTCACACACACACACACACACACACACACACACGGAAGCTGTATTTCACACACACACACACACACACACACGGAAACTGTATTTCACACACACACACACACTCTCTCTCTCTCTCTCTCTCTCTCTCTCTCTCTCTGTATTTCTCACTTATCCCCAAGAAAGATAGGAAAAGAATCTCTTGCTAAAGGGCTTCACACCTTTGGGTTAGACTTCTCTCTCCCACCACCAGGCTTCCAACCACCCAGATGGAAGGTCAAACGTTGTTTAGACTTTAAGGAACTTTCCATTGGATTCTTGGCTTTATGCTGGGAGAATGAGCCCCAGGATCCTCTGGAATTTTATGCTCAAAGAATTTCTGTCTCCCTCTTTGTACTCAGATACAGGGTTCCAGGAGTCAGGATTTTGTCCCCTCAAAGGAGTCACCTTCATCCGGGGGTGGTTGGGAAGGGGGTGTGTGTGAGGACCCACTTAATATGCACCAGTGCGGCTGTCACAGAGTCTGCCCAGAGCAGGTGCCCAGTAAACACCTGCTTCTGGGGAAAAAAGAAAACCCGTGTGTCAAGCACAACTGGCCTCAGAGTTTTAGAACCTCTCACCAGGCCACATGAGAGGGGAGGGGGACCCACTGTCGCCCCTGCTGCAGTCAGTGGCAGCGGGCAGATCTGCAGGCCCTCAGCCGGGAACCTGCCCTTTCCCACTGAGTGACCTCTAGCTATGACCTCGCTCTCCCTCTCTCTGCTATCTGGACCAAGGGTGGAGGGCGGTAAACAGTGGGGCTTGAAGGGAGGCAGGAAGGAATAAAGGAAGAACTAAAGGGCCTCAGTCATGGGAGGCAGAGCCTGGACCGCCTCCAGGGCAGGCTTGCAGGGCGCTCTGTCCATCTGCTGCTGACAGCTGTGTGCCACCAAGCTGCCCCTGCTCCCAGGAGACCAGCTGGGACTCTAGATCAAGCAGAGAGCACTTTGTGTCTGTGCACAGGAAGGAAATGGCTGGGTTTGACCATCCTGCTCTGCGTGCAAGGGGCCTAATGGTTTCCTGCCCCTGGACCTTACTGTGTCCCTGGAGATGCCTTTTCGCTGAGTCCTTGCCTGGACAAACACGAGGATGCGCACCCTGGCACACAGTTACCATAGTTACCAAGCGATGGTGCCACATCTCCATGGTGTCGCACAGAGGGGATCGCCCTTGGCCACGTCAGCCTTTTCTAATGGGCTTCAGACCCAGTAACCTATAAGTAGGGGAAATGTGGTTAAAACAGGAATAAATTTCACCTGGACACACAGACATCTCCAGTCCACCTTGGGGTGGAAGCAAGTCAACGGTATCCCTCATTTTACAGCTACTTATTGAGAATATTATATAATGCTATTTTTCTCCAATACTTCCTAATGTTTGTATATGACATTTGTAAATTATATACTGACTTCTAAAATATCTTAAGTATATCTATCTATATATATACACACACACACACATACACATACAGTATTCCTCTCTTGTCAGTTGTTAGTTGACTGTGTATATTTGCGTGCATGCATGCTCAGTTGCTTCAGTGGTTTCCGACTCTTTGCGACCCCATGGACTGTAGCCCACCAGCCTCCTCTGTCCATGGGATTCTCCAGGCAGGAATACTGGAGTGGGTTGCCATGCCCTCCTCCAAGGGAATCTTCCCAACCCAGGAATCAAACTCTCATCTCCTGCATTGCAGGCAGACTCTTGACCACTGAGCCACCAAGGAATCCTGACTATATATATGCAAGGATTTATTTCTGGGCTGTCGAGTGTGCCCCACTGGTCTATGCATGTATCTTTATGCCAGTACCATACTATTTTGATTACTATAGCTTTATAATACAGCTTGAAATCAAGAAATGTGATGTCCCCAGATCAGTTATTCTTTCTCAGGATTGCTTTGAGTATTCTGGGTCTTCTGTGGTCCCATATTGATGCTAGAATGGTTTCTTCTATTTTCATGGAGAAAAAAATGCCATTGGGATCTTAATAGGGATTGGATTGAATCTATACATGTCTTTGGGTTATGAATAGTTTAACAATTATAGTTTTTATAATCGATGAACATATAGGATACCTTTCCATTCATTTGTGCCTTGAATCTTCAGTTTCTTTTATCAATGTCTTGCAGTTTTCAGTGCGGAGAACTTACACTTCTTCGGTTAAATTTATTACTAAGTATTGTATCATTTTTGATGCTATTGTGAATGAGATCATATTCTTTATTTCCTATTCAGATAAATTACTAGTATTTTATAGAACAATTACTGATTTTTATGTTAATTTTGAATCTTGCAACTTTTCTGAATTCATTGGTTAGCTCTAACAGTTTTTTTGGTGAAGTTTTCACAACTTTTTATATATTTGCAAATAGAGACCATTTTACTTCTTCCCTTCCAGTGTTGATGCCTTTTATCTTTTTCTGGTTGTTCTAAGAGTCCATGCTGTGTGGAATAGGATTGGTGAGAGTGGGCACCATGGTCTTGTTTCCAATCTTAGAGGAAAAGT
Organism: Aepyceros melampus; assembly: GCA_006408695.1. Classification (NCBI taxonomy): domain Eukaryota; kingdom Metazoa; phylum Chordata; class Mammalia; order Artiodactyla; family Bovidae; genus Aepyceros; species Aepyceros melampus. The sequence continues at coordinate 136,969 of SJXQ01000722.1, read as the reverse complement.
TTTCAGCCTTTCACCAATGAGTATGATATTAGCTGTGGCATGTTATATAAGCCCTTTAGTATCATGAGGTATATTCCCTCTGTATCTAATTTGTTAAGAATTTTTAATATGAATTGATGTTGAATTTTGTCAAATGCTTTTCCTGCATCTATTGAGATTATCATTTGATTTTTTTTCTTTCATTCTATTAATGTGATATATCATATTGATTGACTTGCATGTTTTGAACCATCCTTGTATTGTGGGACAGTCTTCCTTGATCATTGTAAGTGATCCTTTTAATATACTACTGAATTTGGTTTGCTACTGTTTTATTGAGATGTCTGCATCAATATTCATTAAGGATATGGCTTCTAGTTTTCTTGTAGTGTCTTTTTCTGGCTTTGGTGTAATATTGTCCTTATAAAATTCATTTTATAAGGGTAATACTGTCCCTTTATAAGGGTAATACTGTCCTTATAAAATGAATTTAAGAGTGTTCCCTTTTCACTTTTTTTGGAAGAGGTTGAGAAGGATTTAATTCTTCTTTAAATGTTTGTTAAAATACATCGTGAANATAGTTTCAGAGCCTTTTCAAATTCATATTGGTGACAGGATTTCATGATTAACTCAATGATTGATGCCAGACTTCCTTATTGTTTATGTATCAGGCACCCGGAAAGATGTAATCAATGTAAATGGGATATGGAAAAGGATATATAGTAGTTTTGATGTTACCAATACTAAATTTTTGAGTAAATTACTTTTTATTTTACTATAAATCACTGTACTTCCTTTTATTACAAATTGCTGTATTTTTATTTAGTGTTTGGTGAGAGTGGCATTCAGAATTTGGAAGGATTAACACAAATGAGTCTTCCGGTTAACAAAACCTTATCAGAAGAGAAATATTAACAGGCCTCTTGGCCAGAAGATAATGTAAACCACCTGAGATCTTTTGTAATGGGAGGGTATGCAAAAAAGAAAGCCTTGTCTCAATGAGGGTCAGGACTGGTGCCCCTGCATAACGCTGCAAATTCCATTATGTACAACTTAGGGTATATAAGCTGATATTGAAAATCAAAAATTCCTTTTTTTTGGAGTCTTGCACTGATACTGGTCTTCCCCGTGTCATTCTTTTCTCCCCCCTTTCTCCCTCACAAAACCTTATCAGAAGAGAAATATTAACAGGCCTCTTGGCCAGAAGATAATGTAAACCACCTGAGATCTTTTGTAATGGGAGGGTATGCAAAAAAGAAAGCCTTGTCTCAATGAGGGTCAGGACTGGTGCCCCTGCATAACGCTGCAAATTCCATTATGTACAACTTAGGGTATATAAGCTGATATTGAAAATCAAAAATTCCTTTTTTTTGGAGTCTTGCACTGATACTGGTCTTCCCCGTGTCATTCTTTTCTCCCCCCTTTCTCCCTCTTTTCGGCTGAATTCCCATCTGGGGCGAGGAGGCTCGCCATGTCTACTGACCTGTCCCGGCGTGTCTACTGACCTGTCCCGGCAGCTAAGATCTGTAAGAGAGAGAGCCCGGGGTGGAGCACTCTCCAATATTCAAAGGGATGCTGGTGGCCTAACATAGATGATGCAAAACTCTTGTCTCGAGGTTTTATTGGTTTTACACGTTAACCAAGTTAGTCAGCCTCCTTTTTCCCACTGATTTCCTACTATACTATTCTATCCTGAGCTATCCTGTTCTCTCCTATCCTGTCCTATCCGCTTGCTCCATCCTCGCTTTAAATATCCCTGGATCCACCGGGGCTGGACCCTGGCAAGTGGCGCCCGGAACAGGCTATTCAAAGGTAGATCTCTCATCGTTCAGGATGAATGGGACCCCAACCAGGGTGTCAAGGACCCGCCTGCCATAGGCAGAGTTGGATGATTGGGAAGTAAGGTGATGGAAAGCTACTCGGATTGAGGGGTTGGAAAGAAACCCGTTTGTGAGGTTGGAAATGGGTTGCAAAGGTACCCGATCAATAGGTTGAATCTAAACCACTGTTTATGGTTGGAACAAACATTTTCCAGGTTGCAACACACATTTTCCAGGTTGCAACAAACCTTTGTCTAGGTTGGAACACACCCTCTCTCTGGGGGCTGAAAAGAATCCCATTTCTTATGTTTGGAACAAAACCTCTTTTACAAAACTTTAATCTTCCTCTATATAAATTTCTGACATGGGTAACAATGAGTTAAAAGTATGACAACTCTTCATAAAAGTAATTTTAAGTACTCTTAATTTAAATACTTGGGTGAAGGTACATAAACAGCTAAAAACTTATTATGCTTTTGCTCTGTTAAATATAATTACAAATATTCTGGACTCCTGTCTTGAGGCTGTTAGATAGACTATGGGAGAGGCAATAGCAGTGGATGGTAGTGGGTCTCCACCTTCTACGCAGATCATATTTTCTGCCATTGGCAAAAAAAGGAGGGAGATTGTACTCCTCTCCCAAGGAAGGAGAGTGCTTACAGAACACAGTGGCTGAGTGCCGCCCACTCCCCCTGTAAACAAACCAAACCTTTAAAAATTTATCTTTTTTAAGATGACCAGTGCAACCTCCGTTTGTGCCTCCCCATGGCTTAAGAATTCCCCACTTTGCCTATAAAACCTCCCAGAATATTGTCTAAAGTTGAAAAAGATAGGGAGAATATTTTTGAGCAAAAGAGCTTTTAAAACAGAGCCTGCTCCTTGCAAAAGTTTGAAAACGATAGGGAGAATATTTTTGAGCAAAAGAGCTTTTAAAACAGAGCCTGCTCCTTGCAAGAAATACCCTCAGGGGGACCTCACCCAAGCGAAAAAAAAAAAGGAAAAAAAGAGAAAAAGAGAGAAAAAGAAAAGAATAGGAGAAAAAGAAATAAAAATAATTGTAATAGAAAAGGATTTTACAACTAAAAACTGTTTATCTTGAGGCCAAATGGAACATTTTTCTCTGCAATGTCCTGCTAACAGACAAAAAGCTGTGCCAATTAAACCCAGGGTAAAAAAAAAAAAAAAAAAAAAAAATGATAGAGAGAATATTTTTGAGCAAAAGAGCTTTTAAAACAGAGCCTGCTTCTTGCAAGAAATCCCCTCAGGGGGCCTCACCCAAGCAAAAAAAAAAAAAAAAAAAAGAAAAAGAAAAAAGAGAAAAAGAGAGAAAAAGAAAAGAATAGGAGAAAAAGAAAGAAAAAATAATTGTAATAGAAAAGAACTTTACAACTAAAAACTGTTTTTCTTGAGGCCAAATGTAAAATATTTGTCTGCAATGGCCTGCTAACAGACAAAAAGCTGGGCCAATTAAACCCAGGGTAGAAAAAAAAAAAAAAAAGGCAGAGTGAAAAGGAGACTTGGCAACAATATTAACCCCTGATGTGCCACTTACTCTGAATCCAATGAGAGGAGTGGCTAGCTCCCTGCCTGAGGACTTTGTAAGAGTTGTGCTTGTGTGTACCTCGTTTTCTTTTCAAAAAAATTTCGGTGGTGCCTGGTAGAGTAGATTCTGATTATACTGAAAAAATTAAAGTTTTTATCTTGCAGCTTACTAAAACTATGCAAATTAATAAACATCAAGGAACAGCACAGCTTTTGCTTTTACCTTATTATCAGATAGGAAAAACCTTGACTTTTCAAGCTAGGGGACCCAGAAGATTTCAATCTACTAATATAGCTTTTAGGGTGCAAAAAGTAACAGCTTCTAGGCCTTTAAAAGTTTAAACGTTTTTTTAATTCAAGGAGATAAAATGTCAGAGCTGTTAGACACCAGAACAGACATTTCTTATATTGCAGCAAGAGTACTGAAGTGAGGTGCCATTTCCTTCTCCTAAATTTTATAGAGAAGGGAAAAATTAAAAATATCACGTGTCGGGAGCCAGAGGGAGGAATCTCACCCGTGACAAAGTCACATGGCAGACTCAGATGGCAGAGCAATTTGAGTCTTCGGATTTCTCCCTGGTTTTTCCTGAGCATGTACCCCAAAAAATAAGAATTTGTCTGTTTTCCCATTATTTCTGACTTTCTCTGGAAAAAAGTTAATTCAGGGCTTTGCCCTTCTGCATTTGAAATGAGTGTTTCAGCCCAACCCCTACTTGATAATGTTCTAGCCTACCTAACAAGTTCCCCTGACCTTCTACAAGCTTGTGAATTGCTCACAAACTCCCAACTGTGAGGGGCACAAAAGCCTCAAAGTATCTTAAAGTTTCAGAGTCTTTTCAAATTCATATTGGTGATCGGATTTCAAGGTTAACTCAGTGATTGATGCCAGACCTCCTTATTTTTTATGTATCAGGCACCCAGGAAGATGTAATCAATGTAAATGGCATATGGAAAAGGATATTTAGTAGTTTTGATGTTAGCAAAACTAAACTTTTGAGTAAATTACTTTTTCTTTTACTATAAATCACTGTACTTCCTTTTATTACAAATTGCTATATTTTTATTTAGTGTTGATGAGAAAGGCATTCACACTTTGGAACGATTAACACAAATGAGCCTTCTGGTTAACAAAACCTTATCAGAAGAGAGCCATAAAAATGTTAACAGTCATCTTGGCCAGAAGATAATGTAAACCACCTGAGATCTTTTGTAATGGGAGGGTATGCAAAAAAGAAAGCCTTGTCTCGATGAGGGTCAGGACTGCTGCCCCTGTATAACGCTGCATATTTCATTATGTACAACTTGGGGTATATAAGCTGATTTTGAAAAATAAATCTTCCTTTTCTTTTGGAGTCTTGCAGTGACACTGGGCTTCCCCATGTCGTTCTTTTCTCCGCCCTTTCTCCCCCTTTTCGGCTGAATTCCCATCTGGGGCAAGGAGACTCGCCATATCTACAAACCTGTCCCTGCTGCTAAGATCCATAAGAGAGAGAGCCCAGGGCGGGGCACTCTCCAATATTCAAAGGGCCGCCGGTGGCCTAACATCGATGGTGCAAACCTCTTTTCTTGAGGTTGTATTGGTTTTCCATGTAAACAAAGTTATTCAGCCTCATTTTACCCACTAATTTCCTACTATACTATTCTATCCTGAGCTATCCTGTTCTCTCCTATCCTGTCCTATCCGCCCTCTCCATCCCTGCTTTGAATATCCCTGGATCCACAGGGGCTGGACCCTTCAATTGGTGCCCAGAACAGGCTATTCAAAGGTAGGTCTCTCATCCTTCAGGATGGATGGGTCACCAATCAGGGTGTCGCGGACCCGCCTGCCATAGGCAGAATTGGATGATTGGGAAGTAAGGGATTGGAAAGATACTCGGATTGAGGGGGGTTGGAAAGAAACCCGGTTATGAGGTTTGAAAGGGGTTGCAAAGAAACCCGATCAATTAGGTTGAAACTAAACCACTCTTTATGGTTGAAACAAACCTTTTCCAGGTGGCAATACACCTTTTCCAGATTGCAAGAAACCTTTTCTAGGTTGGAACACACCCTGTCTCGGGGGATTGAACAGAAACCCATTTCTTACTTTCTCTGGGGGTTGAAAAGAAGACAATTTCTTATAGTTGGAATGAAACCTCTTTTACAAAACTTAAATATTCCTCTATATAAATTTCTGACATGGGTAACAATGAGATAAAAGTATGACAACTCTTCATAAAAGTAATTTTAAGTACTCTTAATTTAAATACTTGGGTGAAGGTACATAAACAGGTAAAAACTTATTATGCTTTTGCTCTGTTAAATATAATTAAAAATGTTCTGGACTCCTGTCATGAGGCTGTTAGATAGACTATGGGAGAGGCTATAGCGGTGGATGGTAGTGGGTCTCCAGCTTCTACGCAGATCATATTTTCTGCCATTGGCAAAGAAAAGGAGGGAGATTGTACTCTTCCTCCCGAGGAAGGTGAGTGCTTACAGGACACAGTGGCTGAGTGCCCTGGTGAGCCCCCTCCCCCTCTACACAAACCAAACCTTTAAAAATTTATCTTATTTAAGGTGACCACTGCAGCCTCCGTTTGTGCCTCTCCAGGGCTTAAGAATTCCCCACTTTGCCTCCAAAGCCTCCCAGAACATTGTCTAAGGTTGCAAAAGGTAGGGAAAATATTGTTGAGCAAAAGAGCTTTTAAAACAGAGCCTGCTCCATGCAAGAAATTCCCTCAGGGTGGCCTCAATCAAGCAAAAAAAAAAAAAAAAAAAAAAAAACTTTCCCAACACTATGTAGTTCCTTCATTCCCCTTTACCTGATCGGGGAGGGACATGCTGTTTCAAATAGGAGATGCTCAGAGAAGAGATTTCTCAACTTCTTAGTTATCAACAGGTGGTATAATTAAAAATACTTTATAAAAATATTTTCCTAATTACAGTTTGCCTAATTGGGTATGGGTATCCAGAAAATATAATAAAGGTTTAAATGTCTAAACTAAAAGAAATTTGAAACCCTCATGTTAATTCTTAAATATAATATTTTTAACTTGTGAAAAAACAGAGTGGTAGGCAGTAATTGTGGAAAGAACACATCAAACAGTAAATATCCATATTCAAAAACTAAAAGGAGGGGAATTTAAATATAGTTCCCCCAATCAGATTTTGCAACATGCTCTTCTCATCATAAATAACTGATTCATCTGGAAACACTGCAATGCTTTGCCATTGGTGCCCAGAGCAATCGAATGCAAAACCATTAGTAAAGTAGAAGGACCTCATCTCCAAATAAAGAAAAAATCCCAACCCAATATTAACTGAGGGTCGAGGAAGTGCTTACATTTTTTCCACAGGCCACAGATTCGCCAGTTTTGATCCCAGACAGGCTGATTGGTCATGTTGCAGTCCCCCAGGCACCTGGTTCCTCCACCGCAGAGACCACTGTGGGGGGGGGGGGGGAAGGGCACTCTGCCACCGCCACGCAAAATGGCCACTCACCAGGAGCCGTGGGAGGGGCCAGCCTGACAGATGAGACCCAGTGTGCATAGCTCGAGGCCTACCTGAAGCCGCTTCAGGGAAGAGCGGGGCAAGGGCTGCAGCTCACCAGCAGGAGAGGCAAGATAAACATTGAGATGCTGGCGGGACTGAAAACTGCTGCAGCGTGAACTCCAACCAGAAAATAATTCTATCTACTCTGTATTAGCATGTCTACCCTCTCTCCTTATGTTTTTCTTTTCACTAACGATTCTGGAAAATTTAACATATGATTGAATTATACAGGTGGACCTAATGAAGTGTCTTGTGAACAACGTATGCTTTCATCTTGTTTAACTTCTCAATATAATGTATGCTCTTTTGTGGTTCTAAAGTGCCCACCTTATCCCATAGTGCCTGTAACTGTAACCACGTATTGGTATGATAACCATGACCTTGCTGTGTTGCAACGGCTGCAGGATTTAATGCGGACACAATGGTTTGTGGACATGCTTGTTTTGGGAATATCAGCTTTGATAACTACAATTACTTCCATTACTGTGACAGCTTTATCGTTGTCTCAACAGGTGCACACTGCTCAATATGTTGATACTATGTCCAAAAAAGTTTCTTTAATGCTGGCAACTCAGGAAGTTATAGACAGGAAATTAGAAATGAGGATTGATGCCCTAGAGGCAGCAATAATGCATATTGGGAATGAATTACGGAGTCTAAAAGTAAAACTGGCTCTTTAATGTCATGCTGATTACCGGTGGACATGTGTTACACTTCTGAAAGTAAATGAAACAGATTTTGATTGGGAAAACATCAAAAATCATATTTTAGGTGTTTGGAACAGCTCAGAAATTAGCTTAGATTTAGGGATACTTCATAATCAGATTCAAACTTTGGAACATTTCCGATTGGATTTTACTGCTGCAGGAGAAGCCAATGACTTTTTCCACACCTTTTCTAACTTCATTTCTGGAAAAACTATTCTGTCTACCGTTTCCACCTATGTTGGCATAGGTGTCATAATTTTATTTCTTATAATCCTTCTTCCCTGTATCATCAGGATTCTTCGGCAGAGCATTCAGAACCTCGCAATGGTATTACACCTGATGATGCTAAAATCAAAGAATGGGAGATGTCGGGAGCCAGAGTGAGGAATCCCACCCGTTACAGAGTCACTGGCAGATTCAGATGGCAGAGCTATTTGAGTCTTTGGATTTCTCCCTGGTTTTTCCTGAGCATGTACCCCCCAAAATAAGAATTTGTCTGTTTTCCCTTTGTTTTCTGTCTTTCTCTAGAAAAAGTTAATTCAGGGCTTTGGCCTTCTGAATTTGAAAGGAGTGTTTCAGCCCAACCCCCACTTTGATAATTCTCTAGCCTACCTAACAAGTTCCCCTGACCTTCTACAAGCTTGTGAATTGCTCACAACCTTCCCACTGTGAGGGGCACAAAAGCCTTAAAGTATCTTAAAGTTTCAGAGCCTTTTCAAATTCATATTGGTGATCAGATTTCATGGTTAATTCAGTGATTGCTGGCAGACCTCCTTATATTTTATCTATCAATGTAAATGCGATATGGAAAAGGATACATAGTAGTTTTGATGTTAGCAATACTAAACTTTTGAGTAAATTACTTTTTCTTTTGCTATAAATCACTGTACTTCCTTTTGTTACAAATTGCTGTATTTTTATTTAGCGTTTTGTGAGAGTGGCATTCAGACTTTGGAACAATTAACACAAATGAGTCTTCTGGTTAACAAAACCTTATCAGAAGAGAGCCATAACAATGTTAACAGACCTCCTGGCAAGAAGATAATGTAAACCACTTCAGATCTTTCATAACAGGAGGGTATGCAAAAAAGAAAGCCTTGTCTTGATGAGGATCAGGACTGTTGCCCCTGCATAACGCTGCATATTCCATTATGTACAACTTGGAGTATATAAACTGATTTTGAAAAATAAACCTGCCTTTCATTTTGGAGTCTTGCACTGACACTGGGCTTCCCCATGTCATTCTTTTACCCCCCCTTTCTCCCCTTTTTTGGCTGAATTCCCATCTGGGGCGAGGAGGCTCGCCATGTCTACTGACCTGTCCCGGTGGCTAAGATCCATAAGAGAGAGAGCCCGGGGCGGGGCACTCTCGATATTCAAAGGGACGCCGGTGGCCTAAGATAGATGGTGCAAACCTCTTGTCTCGAGGTTTTATTGGTTTTCCACGTAAACCAAGATATTCAGCCTCCCTTTTCCCACTAATTTCCTACTATACTATTTTATCCTGAGCTATCCTTTTCTTTCCTGTCTTGTCCTATCCAGCCACTCCGTCCCTGCTTTGAATATCCCTGGATCCATCAGGGCTGGACCCTGGGAAGCGGCACCCGGAAGAGGCTATTCAAAGTTAGGTCTCTCATCATTTGGGATGGACGGGACCCCATTCAGGGTGTTGCAGACCTGCCTGCCATAGGCAGAGTTGGATGATTGGGAAGTAAGGGGTTGGAAAGATACTTGGATTGAGGGATTGGAAAGGGGTTGCAAAGAAAACCGATCAAGTAGGTTGAAACTAAACCACTCTTTATGGTTGGAACAAACCTTTTCCAGGTTGCAACACACCTTTTCCAGGTTTCAACAAATCTTTTCTAGGTTGGAACACATCCGCTCTCGTAGGGTTGAAAAGAAACCCATTTCTTATGTTCTCTGGGGGTTGAAAAGAAACACATTTCTTATCCTTGGAACGAAACCTCTTTTACAAAACTTAAATATTCCTCTATACAAATTTCTGACATGGGTAACAAAGAGTTAAAAGTATGACAACTCTTCATAAAAGTAATTTTAAGTACTCTTAATTTAAATACTTGGGTGAAGGTACATAAACAGCTAAAACTTATTATGCTTTTGCTCTGTTAAATATAATTAAAAATGTTCTGGACTCCTGTCATGAGGCTGTTAGATAGACTATGGGAGAGGCTATAGTGATGGATGGTAGTGGGTCTCCAGCTTCTATGCAGATCATATTTTCTGCCATTGGCAAAGAAAAGGAGGGAGATTGTACTCTTCCTCCCGAGGAAGGAGAGTGCTTACAGGACACAGTGGCTGAGTGCTCTGATGAGCCCCCTGCCCCTCTACACAAACCAAACCTTTAAAAATTTATCTTATTTAAGGTGACCACTAAACCTATGTTTGTGCCTCCCCAGGGCTTAAGAATTCCCCACTTTGCCTCCAAAGCCTCCCAGAACATTGTCTAAGGTTGCAAAAGATAGGGAGAATATTTTTGAGCTAAAAAGCTTTTAGAACACAGCCTGCTCCTTGCAAGAAATCTCCTCTGGGAGGCCTCACCCAAGCAAAAAAAAAAGGAAAAAATAAAGAAAAATAGAGGAAAAGCAAAGCAAAGAAAAAAAAATAATTGTAAAAGAAAAGGATTTTACAATTATAAACTGTTTTTCTTGAGGCCAAATGGAACATTTTTGTCCGCCATATCCTGCTAAGCAGATAAAAAGCCGTGCCAATTAAACCCAGTGAAAATGAAGTCGCTCATTCATGGCTGACTCATAGCGACCCCAAAGACTGCAGCTCACCAGGCTTCTCTGTCCGTAGTATTTTCCAGGCAAGAGTACTGGAGTGAGGTGCCATAGCCTTCTCCTAAATTTGTATAGAGAAGGGAAAAATTACAAATATCATGTGTTGGGAGCCAGAGCGAGGAATCCCACCCATGACAAAGTCATGTGGCAGACTCAAATGGCAGAGCAATTTGAGTCTTTGGATTTCTCCCTGGTTTTTCCTGAGCATGTACCCCCGAAAAATAAGAATTTATCTCTTTTCCCATTGTTTTCTGACTTTCTCTGGAAAAAGTTAATTCAGGGCTTTGCCCTTCTGCATTTGAAATGAGTGTTTCAGCCCAACCCCCTCTTTGATAATGCTCTAGCCTGCCTAACAAGTTCCCCTGACCTTCTACAATCTTGTGAATAGCTCACAACCTCCCAACTGTGAGGGGGACAAAAGCCTTAAAATATCTTATAGTTTCAGAGCCTTTCCAAATTCATATTGGTGACAGAATTTCACGGTTAACTCAATGATTGATGCCAGACCTCCTTATTGTTCATGTATCAGGCACCTGGAAGATGTAATCAATGTAAATGGGATATGGAAAAGGATATATATTAGTTTTGATGTTACCAATACTAAACTTTTGAGTAAATTACTTTTTCTTTTGCTATAAATCACTGTACTTCCTTTTATTACAAATTGCTGTATTTTTATTTAGTGTTGGGGGAGTGTGGCATTCAGACTTTGGAATGATTAACACAAATGAGTCTTCTGGTTAACAAAACCTTATCAGAAGAGAGCCGTAAAAATTTTAACAGGCCTCTTGGCCACAAGATAATGTAAACCACCTGAGATCTTTTGTAATGGGAGGGTATGCAAAAAAGAAAGCCTTGTCTCGATGAGGGTCAGGACTGGTGCCCCTGCATAACGCTGCAAATTCCATTATGTACAACTTGGGGTATATAAGCTGATTTTGAAAAATAAACCTTCCTTTTCTTTTGGAGTCTTGCACTGACACTGGGCTTCCCCATGTCGTTCTTTTCTCCCCCCTTTCTCCCTCTTTTCGGCTGAATTCCCATCTGGGGCGAGGAGGCTCGCCATGTCTACTGACCTGTCCTGACTGCTAAGATCCGTAAGAGAGAGAGCCCGGGGTGGAGCACTCTCCGATATTCAAAGGGATGCCGGTGGCCTAATGTAGATGGTGCAAAACTCTTTTCTCGAGGTTTTTATTGGTTTTACACATAAACCAAGTTATTCAGCCTCCTTTTTCCCACTAATTATCTACTATACTATTCTATCCTGAGCTATCCTGTTCTCTCCTGTCCTGTCCTATCTGTCTGCTCCATCCTCGTTTTGAATATCCCAGGATCAACTGGGGCTGGACCCTGGCAAGTGGCACCCAGAACAGGCTATTCAAAGGTAGGTCTCTCATCATTCAGGATGGATGGGACCCCAATCAGGGTGTCGAGGACCTGCCTGCAATAGGCAGAGTTGGATGATTGGGAAGTAAGGTGTTGGAAAGATACTCGGATTGAGGGGTTGGAAAGAAACCCGTTTGTGAGGTTGGAAATGGGTTGAAAAGATACCCGACCAATTAGNTCTCTCATCATTCAGGATGGATGGGACCCCAATCAGGGTGTCGAGGACCTGCCTGCAATAGGCAGAGTTGGATGATTGGGAAGTAAGGTGTTGGAAAGATACTCGGATTGAGGGGTTGGAAAGAAACCCGTTTGTGAGGTTGGAAATGGGTTGAAAAGATACCCGACCAATTAGGTTGAAACTAAACCACTGTTTACGGTTGGAACAAATCTTTTCCAGGTTTTAACACACATTTTCCAGGTTGCAACAAACCTTTGTCTAGGTGGGAACACACCCGCTCTCTGGGGGTTCAAAATGAACCCATTTCTTATGCTTGGAACGAAACCTCTTTTACAAAATTTAAATCTTCCTCTATATAAATTTCTGACATGGGTAACAGTGAGTTAAAAGTATGACAACTCTTCATAAAAGTAATTTTAATTACTCTTAATTTAAATAATTGGGTGAAGGTACATAAACAGCTAAAAACTTATTATGCTTTTGCTCTGTTAAATATAATTAAAAATGTTCTTGACTCCTGTCATGAGGCTGTTAGATAGACTATGGGAGAGGCTATAGCGGTGGATTGTAGTGGGTCTCCACCTTCTACGTAGATCATATTTTCTACCATTGGCAAGGAAAAGGAGGGAGATTGTACTCTTCTCTCGAGGAAGGAGAGTGTTTACAGGACACAGTGGCTGAGTGCCATGGCGAGCCCCCTCCCCCTGTAACAAACCAAACCTTTAAAAATTTATCTTATTTAAGGTGACCACTGCAACCTCCGTTTGTGCCTCCCCATGGCTTAAGAATTCCCCACTTTGCCTATAAAACCTCCCAGAACATTGTATAAAGTTGAAAAAGATAGGGAGAATATTTTTGAGCAAAAGAGCTTTTAAAACAGAGCCTGCTCTTTGCAAAAGTTTGTAAACAATAGGGAGAATATTTTTGAGCAAAAGAGCTTTTAAAACAGAGGCTGCTCCTCGCAGGAAATCCCCTCAGGGGGCCTCACCCAAGCAAAAAAAAAAAAGGGAAAAAAAGAGAAAAATAAAAGAATAGGAGAAAAAGAAAGAAAAAATAATTGTAATAGAAAAGGATTTTACAGCTAAAAACTGTTTTTCTTGAGGCCAAATGTAACATATTTTTCTGCAATGTGCAATGTCCTGCTAACAGACAAAAAGCCGTGCCAATTAAACCCAGGGTAGAAAAAAAAAAAAAAAAGCAGAGTGAAAAGGAGACTTGGCAACAATATTAACCCCTGATGTGCCACTTACTCTGAATCCAATGAGAGTGGCTAGCTCCCTGCCTGAGGACATTGTAAGAGTTGTGGTAGGGTGTACCTCATTTTCTTTTCAAAAAAATTTCGGTGGTGCTTGGTAGAGTAGCTTCTGATTATACTGAAAAAATTAAAGTGTTTATCTCGCAGCTTACTAAAACTGTGCAAATTAATAAAGGTCAAGGAACAGCACAGCTTTTGCTTTTACCTTATTATCAGATAGGAAAAATCTTGACTTTTCAAGCTAGGGGACCCAGAAGATTTCAATCTACTAATCTAGTTTTTAGGGTGCAAAAAGTTACAACTTCTAGGCCTTTAAAAGTTTAAACGTTTTTTAATTCAAGGAGATAAAATGTCAGGGCTCTTAGACACCAGGGCAGACATTTCTTATATTGCTGAAAAAGATTAGCCCAGCTCCTGGCCAATATGTACTATTGAAAATGAGTTGCTGGGATTAGAGAAAATGGGATGCAGGATGGAAATGCTGTAGAGGAAAAAGTGAGAGAGAGTTGAAAACCTTGGAGAGTAGTGAGTTCCCAGTTGCTGAAAGTATTCAAGCAAAGATTAGATGGTAGAGAGCTATAGACCAGATTTCGGTTACAAAAGGATGAATGGAAAAGTTTATAAAGATGTTGTACAACACCTGTCTACTTGCTTCTCATATTTAGGTCTGGCAAAAGTTTTAAAACTGACAATGTCTCTAAAGCTGCAGAGAGATTGTTTACTAACTTTAAATGATTTCCACAAATTATTAGAGGATATTAATTAGATACGCCCAGATTTAAAACTGCCTACTGCAGATTTAAAGCCTTTGTTTGCTTGATTAAAAGGTGATCTTGATCCCAGTTCTAGGAAAAGGTTGACTAGTGAGGCAGAGTTGGCTCTTGTTAAAATGGATGAGAGTTTATATGATCAGTCAATTAAGATTAATATTACCAAAGATGAGATTAAATCATTCTCACCACAAAATATATACCAACAGGATGCTTGTACCAAGAAGGCCCATTGGTTCCATCTACCAGTGACCCCAAGAAAAAGTTTTATCTAATCCCAGCTTGGTGGCACAATTAATTATAAAAGAAAAGTGTGGAACTTTTTGGGAAAGAAGTAACAAATAGATCAATTTCATTCAATGAGGATCAACTGCAAGTCTTTTACAAATAGTGATGATTGGCAAGTTGCCCTGATAGATTTCAGGGGTCAAAGTTGTTTCATTTGCCCTCAAGCCCTGCAGTAGCTAAAAGTGCAAAAATGTTAGATTGGTGGTTTGAGGATACCTGTAAAACTTTCCCAGCCCTATGTAGTTCCTTCATTCCCCTTTACCCGATTGGGGAGGGACATGCTGTTTCAAATAGGAAATGCTCAGAGAAGAGATTTCTCAACTTCTTAGTTATCACCAGGTGGTACAATTAACAATACTTTATGAATATATTTGCCTAATTACAGTTTGCCTAATTGGGTATGGTTATAAAGAAAATATAATAAAGATTTAAATTTCTAAACTAGAAGAAACTTGAAACCCTCATGTTAATTCTTAAATGTAATATTTCTAACTTGTGAAAAGACAGAGTGGTAGACAGTCATTGTGGAAAGAGCACATCAAACAGTAAATATCCATATTCAAAAACTAAAAGGAGGGGAATTTAAATATAGTTCCCCCGATCAGATTTTGCAACATGCTCTTTTCATCATAAATAACTGATTCATCCGGAAACACAGCAATGCTTTGCCATTGGAGCCCAGAGGAATCAAATGCAAAACCATTAGTAAAGTAGAAGGACCTCATCTTCACATAAAGAAAAAATCCCAACCCATTATTAACTCAGGGTCGAGGAAATGCTTGCATTTTTTCCACAGGACACAGATTCACCAATTTTGATCCCAGACAGGCTGATTTGTCACGTTGCAGTCCTCCAGGCACCTGGTTCCACCACCGCCAAGACCACAGGCGGGAAAAAAAAAAAAAGGCATTCTGCCACTGCCACCCAAAATGGCCACTCACCGGGAGCCCCGTGGTTGGGACCAGCATGACAGACAAGACCTAGTGTGCATAGCTTGAGGCCTACCTGAAGCCGCTTAATGGAAAGGCGGGGCAAGGGCTGCAGCTCGCCAGTAGGAGAGGCAAGATAAACATTAAGATGATGGCAGAACTGACAGCTGCTGCAGCGCGAACTCCAACCAGAAAATAATTCTATCTACTGTGTATTAGCATGTCTTCCTTCTCTCCTTTGTTTTTCTTTTCACTAACGACTCTGGAAAACTTTAACATATGATTGAATTATACAGGTGGACCTAATGTAGTGTCTTGTGAAAAATGTATGCTTTCATCTTGTTTAACTTCTCAATATAATGTATGCTCTTTTGTGGTTCTAAAGCATCCACCTTATCCCATGGTGCCTGTAACTGTAACCACGTATTGGTATTATAAACATGACCTTCCTGTGTTGCAACAGCTGCAGGATTTAATGTGGATACAGTGGTTTGTGGGCATGCTTGTTTTGGGAATATCAGCTTTGATAACTACAATTACTTCCATTACTGTGGCAGCTTTATCATTGGCCCAACAGGTGCACACTGCCCAATATGTTGATACTATGTCCAAAAAAGTTTCTTTAATGCTGGCAACTCAGAAAGTTATAGACAAGAAACTAGAAATGGGGCTTGATGCCATAGACGAAGCAATAATGCATATTAGGAATGACTTATGGAGTCTACATATAAAAATGGCTCTTTCATGTCATGCTGATTACCGGTGGATATGTATTACATTCTTGAAAGTAAACGAAACAGATTTTGATTGGGAAAACATCAAAAATCATACTTTAGGTGTTTGGAACAGCTCAGAAATTAGCTTAGATTTAGGGAAACTTCATAATCAGATTCAAACCTTGGAACAATTCTGATTGGATTTTACTGCTGCAGGAGAAGCCAATGACTATTTCCACACCTTCTCTAACTTCATTTCTGGAAAAACTATTCTGTCTACCCTTTCCACTTATGTTGGCATAGGTGTCATAATTTTATTTCTTATGATCCTTCTTCCCTGTATCATCAGGATTCTTCGGCAGAGCATTCGGAACCTCGCAACTCAATTACACCCGATGTAAACAAAGAATGAGAGATGTCAGGAGCCAGAGTGAGGAATCCCACCCGTGACAGAGTCACGTGGCAGACTCAGATGGCAGAGCAATTTAAGTCTTCGGATTTCTCCCTGGTTTTTCCCGAGCATGTACCTCGAAAAATAAGAATTTTCTGTTTTCCCATTGTTTTCTGACTTTCTCTGGAAAAAGTTAATTCAGGGCTTTGGCCTTCTGCGTTTGAAAGAAGTGTTGCAGCTCAACCCCCCTTCGATAATGCCCAAGCCTGCCTAACAAGTTCCCCTGACCTTCTACAAGCTTGTGAATTGCTCACAACCTCCCAACAGTGAGGGGCACAAAAGCCTTAAAGTATCTTAAAGTTTCAGAGCCTTTTCAAATTCATATTGGTGACAGAATTTCATGGTTAACTCAATGATTGCTTCCAGACCTCCTTATTTTTTATGTATCAGGCACCCAGGAAGATGTAATCAATGTAAATGGGATATGGAAAAGGATATATAGTATTTTTGATGTTAGCAGTACTAAACTTTTGAACAAATAAATTTTTCTTTTGCTATAAATGACTGTACATCCTTTTATTACAAATTGCTGTATTTTAATTTAGTGTTTTGTGAGAGAGGCATTCAGGCTCTGGAAAGATTAACACAAATGAGTCTTCTGGTTAACAAAACCCTATCAGAAGAGAGCCGTAAAAATTTTAACAGGCCTCTTGGCCACAAGATAATGTAAACCACCTGAGATCTTTTGTAACGGGAGGGTATGCAAAAAAGAAAGCCTTGTCTCGAAGAGGGTCAGGACTGCTGCCCCTTCATAATACTGCATATTCCAATATGTACAACTTGGGGTATATAAGCTGATTTTGAAAAATAAACCTTCCTTTTCTTTTGGAGTCTTGCACTGACACTGGGCTTCCCCATGTCATTCTATTCTCCCCTGTTTCTCCCCCTTTTCAGCTGAATTTCCATCTGGGGTGAGGAGGCTCACCATGTCTACTGACCTGTCCCGGCAGCTAAGATCAGTAAGAGAGAGAGCCTGGGGCGGGGCACTCTCTGATATTCAAAGGGACACCGGTGGCCTAACGTAGATGGTGCAAACGTATTGTCTCGAGGTTTTACTGCTTTTCCACGTAAACCAAATTATTCAGCCTCCTTTTCCCCACTAATTTCCTACTATACATTCTATCCTGAGCTATCCTGTTCTCTCCTATCCTGTCCTATCTGCCCGCTCAGGCCCAATTTGAATATCCTTGGGTATACCTGGGCTGGACCCTGGCAAGTGGCTTCTGGAACAGGCTGTTCAAAGGTAGGTCTCTCATCATTTGGGATGGACGGGACCCCAGTCAGGGTGTAACTGACCTGCCTGCCATAGGCAGAGTTGGATGATTGGGAAGTAAGGGGTTAGAAAGATACTCAGATTGAGGGATTGGAAAGAAGCACGGTTGTGAGATTGGAAAGGGCTTGCAAAGAAACCTGATCAATTAGGTTGAAACTAAACCACTCTTTACAGTTGGAACAAACCTTTCCAGGTTGCAACAAAGCTTCTTCTAGGTTGGAACACACCCACTTTCTGGGGGTTGAAAAGAATCCTGTTTCTTACGTCATCTGGGGGTTGAAAATAAACCCATTTCTTATGCTTGGAATGAAACCTCTTTTACAAAATTTAAATCTTCCTCTATATAAATTTCTCACATGGGTAACAATGAGTTAAAAGTATGACAACTCTTCATAAAAGTAATTTTAAGTACTCAATTTAAATACTTGGGTTAAGGTACATAAACAGCTAACAACTTATTATGCTTTTTCCCTGTTAAATATAATTAAAAATGTTCTGGACTCCTGTCATGAGGCTGTTAGATAGACTATGGGAGAGGCTATAGTGGTGGATGGTAGTGGGTCTCCAGCTTCTATGCAGATCATATTTTCTGCCATTGGCAAAGAAAAGGAGGGAGATTGTACTCTTCCTCCCGAGGAAGGAGAGTGCTTACAGGACACATCGGCTGAGTGCCGTGGTGAGCCCCCTTCCCCTCTACACTAACCAGACCTTTAAAATTTTTATCTTATTTAAGGTGACCACTGCAACCTCCGTTTATGTCTCTCCAGGGCTTAAGAATTCCCCACTTTGCCCCCCAAAACCTCCCAGAACATTGTCTAAGGTTGAAAACGATAGGGAGAATATTTTTGAGCAAAAGAGCTTTTAAACAGAGCCTGCTCCTTGCAAGAAATCCCCTCAGGGGGGCCTCACCCAAAGGAAAAAAGAGAGAAAGAAAAAGAGAGAATAAAAAAAAAGAAAAGGAGAAAAAGAATGAAAAATAATTGTAATAGAAAAGGATTTTACAAATAAAAACTGTTTTTCTTGAGGCCAAATGGAACATTTTTGTCTGCAATGTCCTGCTAACAGACAAAAAGCCACACCAATTAAAACCAGGGTAGAAAAAAAAAAAAAAAGCAGTGAGAAAGGAGACTTGGCAACAATATTAACCCCTGATGTGCCGCTTACTGTGATTCCAATGAGTGGCTAGCCCCCTGCCTGTGGACATTGTAAGACTTGTGCTAGGGAGTAGCTCATTTTCTTTTCAAAAAAATTTCGGTAGTGCCTGGTATAGTAGATTCTGATTATACTGGAAAAATTAAAGTTTTAATCTTGCAGCTTACTAAAACTGTGCAAATTAATAAAGGTCAAGGAACAGCACAGCTTTTGCTTTTACCTTATTATCAAATAGGAAAAACCTTGACTTTTCAAGCTAGGGGACCCAGAAGATTTCAATCTACTAATCTGACAAGAAGATCAGAACAGCCCCCACAGAATAACAGAAAACCACAGTTAATGTAGAAATGCATACCTGTTTTAAAAAATGAAGTGATGCAACAGCAAGAAAAGGCAGAGAAAATAGGAACCCAGTGTAACAGTAGAGATAGCTATACAAAAATAAAAATATGGTGTAAATAATCTTCAAAGACCAGATTAATGTGTAGTAACAAAAAAGCTTAGAACTGACAAATGGTTCAAAAACAACAATTCAATGCATCAAAATATTAACACATATTTCCTAGTGTCTCATCTGAAGGTGGTGTAGTCCTCAACATGAGCCAGAATGCTGGAGTCCAACTCCAACAGCCAGGGATTCAACCTGAAGAGCTCACNTCTGTGTGACCCCATAGATGGCAGCCCACCAGACTCCTCCATCCCTGGGATTCTCCAGGCAAGAACACTGGAGTGGGTTGCCATTTTCCTTCTCCAATGCATGAAAGTGAAAAGTGAAAGGGAAGTCGCTCAGTCGTGTCTGACTCTTCGCGACCCCATGGACTGCAGCCTACCAGGCTGCTCCGTCCATGGGACTTTCCAGGCAAGAGTACTGGAGTCAGGTGCCATCGCTTTCTCCAACTGAGTTAATCTGCCTACCAATAATTAGTCTGTTCAGATTTTCTATTTATGATTCATTCTTGATAGGTTGTATGTTTCTAACAATTTTTCCATTCCTTCTAAACTCCAGGAGTTGGTGATGGACAGGGAGGCCTGGCGTGCTACGATTCATGGGGTCACAAAGAGTCGGACACGACTGAGCGACTGAACTGAACTGAACTTTTTTATAGCATTTCTCATAATCCTTTGTATTTCTGTGATGTTAGTTACAATGTCTCCTCTTTCATTTATAACTTTTAAATTTGGGTCCTCTATTTTTTCCTTGGTTTGTTTAGCTAAAGTTTTGTCAATTTTGTTTATATTTTCAACGAACCAACACTTAATTTGGTTACTGCTTTCTGTTGTTTTCCTGTTCTCTATTTTTTTCTGTTCT
Source organism: Aepyceros melampus (assembly GCA_006408695.1). NCBI lineage: Eukaryota > Metazoa > Chordata > Mammalia > Artiodactyla > Bovidae > Aepyceros > Aepyceros melampus. The sequence continues at coordinate 116,885 of SJXQ01000722.1, read as the reverse complement.
ACCTTCCTTTGGCTAAACTGGGGTTAGTCATTTTTCTAATTCTTTGAGGCATAGCTTTAGGTTATTTATTTGATGTGTTTCTCGTTGCTTATGTAGGTGTTTTTGTTTTTTTTTTTTTAATCGTTATGAACTTTCCTCTTACAACTGCTTTTTCTGTATCCCGTAAGTTTTAATGTCTTGTTTTCATTTTCATTCACCTAAAGGTACTTCTCAGTTTCTTCTTTATTATTTGACCTATTGATATTTCAGAAGAGTGTTATTTAATTTTCATGTGTTTGTGCATTTTCCAGTTTTCCTCCTGTCACTGATTTCTAATTTCATGCCATTGTGGTCAGAGAAGATACTTGGTATGATTTCAGTTTTCTTGAATTTGCTTATTTTATGGCCTAACACACGGTCATTATCTTAGGTAATATTCCATGTGCATTTAAGAAGAATGTGTGCTCTGCTGTTGTTGGTTAGAGTGTTCTCACATGTCTGTTAGGGCTGCTGAGTTATAGTGGTATTCAGATTTGCTGTTTACTTGTTGATTCTCTGAATGATCATTGTTGAGAGTGTTTTACCAAAAAATCCAACGATTATTTATGGTTTATTTCTTCTTTTGCCATGTTAGTTTTGCCTTACATATTTATGTGCTCCAGTATTAGGAGCAGAAATTTTAAAACTGCTCTATCTTTTAGAAGGGTTGACCCCTTTGTTATTATATAATGACCTGCTTTGTATTTTCTTTTAAAGTTCTGTTTTGTCTAATATAAATATAGCTACTCCTGGTTTCTTTTCTTTTTTTTGGTTACCATTTGCTTTAAATATGTTTATCCTTTTCTGAAAGTCTGTATCCATTTTTAAAGCTATAGTCAGTCTCTAGTAGGTAGTATCTAGTATCATCGGACCTTGTGTTTTTTTTAATCCATTCTTTGTCTTTTGATCATAGTGCAATCCATTTATGCTTAGAGTAATTATTGATACTTAAGGACTTAATTGTGCCGTTTTGTTCACTGTTTTCTGGCTGATTTTTATTTATTTATTTGTTTTCTGGCTGATTTTTAGATCCATTGTTCCTTCTTATTCTGCAGTCTTTTTTTTGTGTTTTGATATTTTTCAGTATCAGCATGCCTTCTTTATCATATTCCTTTGTGTAATTACAAGTTTTTCCCTTGTGGCTACCAGGAGGCTTATATAAACTATCTTAGAATTAACACCCTCTTTTAAACTGATACCAAGTTAACTTTAATATCATTCCTAAAATTTTGCACTTTTACTTTTCTCCTTAGATTTTAGGTTTTAATGTTACACATTACATATTTTTATCTTGTGTATCTCATAACAGATCATTGTAGTCATAATTTTTACTCACATTTTTTAACTTTTAAATTAGAGGTTTAAATGAATTACACACCACAATTACCATATTACTATATATTCACCATTACCAGTGAATTTCACACTACCTTATTATGCTTTAATAATATTAAATGGCATCCTTTTACTTCCATCAAATAACTCCCTTTAGCATTTCTTGTAAAGTGGGGTTAGTGGTTGATTTTCCTTATACAAGCATTTGTTTGTTTGGCAAAGTCTTTATCTCTACTTCATTTTGAAGGAAAGTTGTGCTGGGTACAGAATTATTGGTTGACACTTTTTCTTTCAATATTTTGAATATATCATCCCATTTTCTCCTCACCTTAAAGCTTTTCTGTTGAGGCCCGCATCCCTTGGATATCGGTGTGGTGCACCCAGCCACACAATGGAGCTGGGGCCCAGTGTGGCGAGCCCTTCCTCCTGGGACATGGAGTGCAGCCAGAAAGGTGGCCACCCCCTTGCCCATCACACACTGCACGTTCTTGGGGAAGCTGGTGCTAAAACATTTCATAGACAACCTGCTTCTGGGTCAGGGTTTCATACCTAGCAGAGCAGCTCCCTCACTGCGGTCTATTAACAGTCAGTCCTCAACAAAGGGGTTTGAAACTAAAAAAAAAAAAAAAAAGATTAAATTAATTAAAAAAATTTTTTCTGTTGAGAAACCCACCAGTAGTCTGGGAGTAACTTTGTATATAATGTGTTTCTTCTCTATTGTTGCTTACATAATTCTTTGTCTTTGTTTTTTGACATTTTAATTATAATGTGCCTCAGTGCTGTCTATTCAGGTTCAACCTATCTGGGGTCCTTTAGGCTTCATGGATCAGCATGTCCATTTATCTTCATAGGTTTGGGAAGTTTTCAGCCATTACATTTTAAATATACTTTCTGTCCCTATCTTACTGTCCTTTAGGAATTCTCATAATGTAGATACCATTTCCTTTTATTGTGTTCCATTAGTCCAATAGGCTTTCTTCAGTATTTTTCATTAGTTTTTATTTTTTCTCCTTTGGGTAATTTCAGATATCCTGTCTGCTAGTTCATTGATTTTTTTTTTCTCCCTGCATTGTTGAGACCATTTTTGAAGCTGTCTATAAAATCACTGCAGATGGTGATTACAGCCATGAAATTAAAAGACACTTACTCCTTGGAAGGAAATTGTGACTAACCTAGATAGCATATTCAAAAGCAGAGACATTAGTTTGCCAACAAAGGTCCATCTAATCAAGGCTATGGTTTTTCCAGTGGTCATGTATGGATGTGAGAGTTGAACTGTGAAGAAGGCTGAGCTTTGAAGAATTGATGCTTTTGAAGTGTGGTGTTGGAGAAGACTCTTGAGAGTCCCTTGGACTGCAAGGAGATCCAACCAGTCCATTCTAAAGGAGATCAGTTCTGAGTGTTCTTTGGAAGGAATGATGCTAAAGCTGAAACCCCAGTACTTTGGCCACCTCATGCAAAGAGTTGACTCATTGGAAGAGACTCTGATGCTGGGAGGGACTGGGGGCAGGAGGAGAAGGGGAGGACAGAGGATGAGATGGCTGGATGGCATTATGGACTCAATGGACGTGAGTTTGAGTGAACTCTGGGAGTTGGTGATGGACAGGGAGGCCTGGCATGCTGCAATTCATGGGGTCACAAAGAGTCAGACACAACTGAGCGACTGAATCGAACTAATGAATTATTCAGTCATCATATATTTCAGCTCTAGGATTTCTATTTGTTTTATGCCTTCTGTTTCTTTGTTGAACTTCCTGTTTTTCATGCATTGTTTTCCTAATTTCACATAGTTCTCTGTGTGTTCCTGTAGTTCCTTAAACTTCTTTAAGAGGGTTATTCTGAATTTTTATCCAGCTCTTCATAGATCTCCATTTCTGGGGTTAGTTATTAGAGTTTTATTAGTTTCCTTTAGTGATTCATATTTACCTGATTTTTTTTTTTGACCCTTGATACATTGGTATCTATGCATTTGAGTGTTTTCTTTTCTAAAACATTGCAGGCTCACTTTGGAAGGGGCAGTTCTTTACTAGTTTGCTCAGCTTAGTGTTCTGGACATGTTGGCTGGAAAGATACTTTGGCAGGTAGGGCTTGCTATCAGTGTCTATTTTGGACAGGGCTCCTGCCCAGGCTTTGAGATCATGGGGAGGGAGGCATACCAGTGGCTGAGAATATTGCATGGGACTCTGGTTTGATTCCCTGCCCAGAGAGACTATAGGATGGGCTCCATTGTTACCTGGCCTCTCTAGATGGTGGGCACTAGGTGTTATATTCTGTAGTCATCTGGGCTATGAATTGGCTTCCCTGCTCAGGGGAGGCAGCAGAGCAGGGCCCAAGGCACTGTACTGCTCATTGTTTGGGGACCCAAATCAAGCTAGACTGTGCACTGAATATCCTGACCAGACTGGGCCATTGGTTTTTCTCTGCAGACAGGGAATCTGTTCATGTGGTACTTAAACCAGGGCTGTACATAGCTTCTTGTGTTCTGATGAGGTCCCCTGGCCGGGTAGGCTGATAGCTATATTCAGCCATCGGTGGAGCTATGAGTTAATGTCCCTGACCAGGCAGGGCCCCATACAGGCCCCAGGGCTGGCAAGGCTCTTGTTTGCAGATCAGATTGGGCAGCTTCCCTGGCCTGATGGGCCAACATCCTAGCTCTCCTGATGGGCTGGGCTGCTGGCCAGCTTCTCCACTCAGTGCTGCTGTAGTTGGAGTTGCCAGATGGGCTACACAGATCCTCAGGAGCTCTGGTTAGGTTCACAGGCTGGAGGCTGGGTTCAGCTCTGGGTATGGCAATAAATGACCTTCCCTGCATGGTTGAGGCTGCATGCAGAACAGTCTCCAGGGACAGTGAGGCTCTCTGGGAATCAAACCAGACAGACTTCTTCACTAAGCTCCCTGGACAGCTGGGGCTTGCTTCAGGTGCAGAGCTGCTGGTCGGGTTCTCCACTCAAATGCTGTTGCAACCAGGGCTGCCAGGGTGAACTACTGAGATTCCTGGGAGCTCTGTTTAGATTTCCCAGTTAGCAGAGCTAGAGGCTGCATTCGGCACTGGGCAGGGCTATAGGTTAGCTTCTCTGCTCGGGGGCTAGGGGTGCGGAGTCAGGATGCAGAACACCTCAAAACAGGGGTCCCTAACCTCTAGGGTCTAATGCCTGATCATCTCAGGTGGAGTTGAGGTTATAATAGAAATGAAGTAGACAGTAAAGTAATGTGCTTAAATCATCCTGAAACCCCCCAGTCCCTGGTAAAATTGTCTTCCACTAAACCTGTCTCAGGTGCCAAAAAGGTTGAAGGTTGCTGGTTTAGGGAGCTAACCAGGCAGACTTGTGCATCAGACTGCTCCAATGGGGTCACTGGCTTGTCTCTGCAGACCGGCGGAGTGTCTGGCAAGGCCCTCTGCTCGAGTGATGCTGGTCCACGCTGTCTCTCAGGTGCTCAGGCCCTGCTTCTTGGTCAGGAAGAGCCCAAAGCTCCCTCAGCAGCAGGCAGAGCTATGAATTAGCTGCACTTCTCAGTGGCTCAGATGGTCAAGAATCTGCCTGGAATGTAGGGGACCTGGGTTCAATCTCTGGGTCGAGAAGGTCTCCTGGAGAAGGGAATGGCAACCCACTCCAGTATTCTTGCCTGGAGAATCTGCATGGACAGAGGAGCCTGGTGAGGTACAGCTCATGAGGTTGCAAAGAGTCAGACAGGATTGAGCAAATAACTCTTTCACTTTCCTGGACAGAGCTCTCTGCAAACAGCTTTCCAGGTGTTCTGGAAGGTTTCTAGTTGGGCAGGGCCAGCAGTAATCTGTGCTGTGAACCATCTCTCCTGCCTGGGAGGAACAGAGAACCACTTCCCAGTCTGGCAAGGCTCTTTGTTGTTGGTCTTGACTCAGCCCCCGCCCCCCACCATACCCCAAGTTCCTGGGCTGAGCCATGCTGCTGGCTTTGCTGCACCGCCGATGATCAGCTCTGCCTGCTGGCCTCTTTGTTCAGTGATACTGAGCTTCATGGCTTTGAAGTGTTCCTGCCTGGCTCTCTGGTTGGCAGGGCCAAGAGCTAACACTCAGCAGTAGGTGGGTTGAGACTCAGGGTGGAGGGGGAAAGACAGACCTGGTTACAGAGCTGCCTGAGGTCCCAAGTCAGGCAGACCTGCTCCCCGCTGACTTCCCTGCCCAAACTGCATCGCTGGTTGGGATCACTGCTTGGGGGTGGCAGGTAGGAACTCAGGCTGCCAAGGTGCAGCGCTGGTTGTTGCGACCCCCTCCCACCTGTTCCATCACAGTCAGATTCCCAGATTCAAACCCCATGGGATCCCCCGGCGATCCTCGTGAGGCACGATCAGAGTGGGGGCCCCCACAAAGTGGCCCACCATGCTGGGGGAGATGTCCAGCTGGCTCTCATTTCCTCCTGGGGGACTTTGGGGCCCATGGGGGGGTGGGCTGACCTGGGGGAGGGGCAGGGTTGACAGCGTGTAGCTGCTCTTCTTAGCCTTCCAGTGCAGCCTGTCTTGGTCTCTGGTGGTGGGGTGAAGCTGAAGCACCCCCCGTGTGTCCTAGAATTTCCTCGGTGCTGCTTTGTTCATGAATAGTTAACTGTCCTTGTTGTTGTTCAGTCACTAAGTCACGTCCGACTCTTTGCCACCACGTGGACTATAGCATGGCAGGCTTCTCTGGTCCATCACTATCTCCCTGAGTTTGCTCAAACTCAGGTCCATTGAGTCAGTGATGCCATCCAACCATCTCATCCTCTGGCGTCCCCTTCTCCTTTTGCCTTCAATCTTTCGCAGCATCAGGGTCTTTTCCAATGAGTCAGCTCTTCGCATCAGGTGGCCAAAGGATTGGAGCTTCAGCATCAGTCTTTCCAGTGAGCATTCAGGGTTGATTTCCTTTAGGATTGATTGGTTTGATCTCCCTTGCTGTCCAAGGGACTCTCTCCTTGTTAGGAGGTAGGCAAAGTCAGGCATGACCTGTGCTGCCATCTTGGTGACGTCATCCCTAGGAGAGAACCTAGGATAGTAAACCCTGGCGCACAGGGAGGTCTAGTAAGTATTTGCTAAGCTGTTGTATCATTTTCATTATCACCACCACTCCGTCATCACCAGAGCTAGTAGGACACTTGCTTTAGGCCACAGAGCTAATAAGTGGTCCAGCAAGGATTCAAAGGGCTTCCCAACTTGAGGGGTCTCTCTGCAGACCGCAGCAAATCACCTTCCTGCCTGAGTCAAGAATGCAAGATGCTTGCTTGATACGTGTGAACATCTCACCACCATACATGGAATTTACATCAATTAGTCCTTGCAGGCTGAGATATTTAGGGATAAACTATTTAAAAAGCCACAAACTGCTTTCAAGTGGTTCAGCGAAGAGCTGTGTATAGATTTTACTATATATACGTATTCTCATACATATATGTATACATATGGATAAATGATAAAACATTATACACACATAAAATGAATCTGTACAATGGAGATAAAGGAGGCAAGACAAAATCTAGGGTGTATCTAGGGTGTTTCTTCTACTGTTCTTTCAATATTTTTTATATATTTGAAAAGCTTCATAATAAACATTGTTGAAAAGTACACGCAATTTTTCACCATTGTTAAGGTATAGTTTTGGGGGTCTTTCATCTGTACAGCCCACCACATGGACACTGTCACATTTTTATTTAGAATGTATACAAGCTGTAATAATATGATAGGTAAAATATCAAATAAATACTGTGCTTCTCTACTCCTATATTGGATAGCTAAATCTGTATTTCAGTATGCAGCAGTGTGACCAGGAATCGTCCCATTCGACCACAAAGTCAATTGAACTAGCAGGGCTCAGTAATGCTGTGAGGAAACATATGCGGTTGTTTGTTTATGGCAGAATTTGGCAATTAATGGGCCTCATCACAAAGTTTATGAGTGAATGTGTATTCACTCATTTGCAATACTGTAAGTTTATGTTGTTGTTGTTTAGTCGCTAAGTTGTATCCAACTCTGGCATGCCAGGCTTCCCTGTCCTTCACCATCTCTTGGAGTTTGCTTAGTCCATTGAGTCAGTGATGCCATCTAACCATCTCATCCTCCGCCTCCCCCTTCTGCGTTTGCCTTCGGTCTTTCCCAGCATCAGGGTCTTTTCCAGTGAGTCGACTCTCTGCATCAGGTGCCCAAGAATCGGAGCTTCAGTTTTAGCACCAGTCCTTCCAATGAATATTCAAGGTTTATTTCCTTTAGGATTGACTAGTTTGCTCTGCTTGCAGTCCAAGGGATTCTGGAGAGCCTTCTCCAACACCACGTTCACAAGCATCAATTCTTCAGTTTTCAGCCTTCTTTACGGTCTAACTCTCACTTCGTTCATGACTATTGGAAAAACCAGAGCTTTGACTACGTGGACCTTTGTTGGCAAGTGATGTCTCTGCTTTTTAATACACTGTCTAGGTTTGTCATAGCTTTTCTTCCAAGGAGCAAGTGTCTTTTAATTTCATGGCCGCCGTCACCATCCACAGTGATTTTGGAGCCCAATAAATTAGAATCTGTCACTGCTTCACTTTTCCTCCTCCTATTTGCCATGAAATGATGGGACAGGATGCCATGATCTCAATTTTTTGAATGTTGAGTTTTAAGCCAGCTTCTTCACTCTCCTCTTTCACCATCATCAAGAGGCTCTTTAGTTCCTCTTTGCTTTCTGCATTAGAGTGGTATCATCTGCATATCTGAGATTGCTGATATTTCTCCCACCAATCTTGATCCCAGCTTGTGCTTCATCCAGCCTGGCATTTTGCATGATGTACTCTGCATATAAGTTAAATAAGTAGGGTGACAATATACATTCTTGATGTACTCCTTTCCCAATTTGGAACCAGTCCATTGCTCCATGTCCAGTTCTAACTGTTGCTTCTTGTCCTTCATACAGGAGACAGGTAAGGTGGTCTAGTATTCCCATCTCTTGAAGAATTTTCCACAGTTTGTTATGTTCCACACAGTCAAAGCCTTTGTGGTTTAGTTGCTAAGTTGTGTCCAACTCTTATGACCCCATGGACTTTAGTCTGCCAGGCTCCTCTGTCCATGGGATTCTCCAGGCAAGAATACTGGAGTGCATTGCCATTTCCTTCTCCGGGGGATATTCCCAACCCAGGAATTGAACCTGGGTCTCCTGCATTGCAGGCAGATTCTTTACCGACTGAGCTATGAGGGAAGTCCAAAGTCTTCAGCATAGTCAATGAAGCAGAAGTAGATGTTTCTCTGGAATTCCCTTGCTTTCTCTATGATTTAGTGTATGTTGGCAATTTGATCTTTGGTTCCTCTGCCTTTTTAAAACCAGCTTGTACATCTGGAGGTTCCAGGTTCACATACTGTTGACGCCTAGCTTGAAGGATTTTGAACATTACCCTGCTAGCATGTGAAATGAGCTCAGTTGTCTATAGTTTGAACATTCTTTGTCATTGCCTTTCTTTGGGATTGGAATGAAAACTGACTTTTTCCAGTCCTGTGGTCACTGCTTAGTTTTCCAAATTTGTTGGCATATTGAGTGCAGCACTTTAACAGCATCACCTTTTTGTTTATCTTCAAAAAACTAAGTCTTAGTTTCATTGATCTTTTCTTTATTGTCTTTTTAGTCTATTTACTTCTGTTCTGACCTTTGTTATTTCCTCTTTCTGCTAACTTTGGGCTTCACTTATTCTTGTTTTTCTACTTCCTATAAATGTAAATAAGTGAATGTGTTTGAGATTTTTCTTATTTTTCAATTAGGCATTTACCACTTGAGCTTCCCTCTTAGAGCTTTTTTATTGTATTCCATAAGTTTTGGTATGTTGTGTTTTTATCTGTCCCAAGTAACTTTAATTTTTCTTCTGATTTCTTTTTTGACCCACTGGTTATTGAATAACCAGTATGACCCATTTTACTTTCATATAAATAAGATTTTTTAATGTCCTCCTTTTTTGACACAAAAGACATTCAAACAGTGTAAAGAAGAACTATAATTTGTTTAATAGAAAGCCCGATGTTAGACCATCTCAGCAGTGATCTGAAGTGTCAGGTTGGGATGCCTCTCTGTTAATGTTTAGCCTAGTCATCTCCATATGGTCGCCATGTAAGGTATTCCCTTCCCAGTGGTCCTTTGTTGAAAGCCCCCTTCCCCACCTCACGCAGGTACAGCCAGAGCCCAGGTTAGACTAACCTCGTCCTGCCTTCCGTCTGTAGCTGATGCACGTCAGCTATCTGTGCACCATCATTTTGGCATTGGAGAACTGGTGCTGACTGAGAAAGGAAGTGGATCTCTGTCCAGATGACTGAAGCTCTCACATGAAGCCCGGGAATGCTCAACAGGTGTGTTTTCTGCATGTAGAGAAAGCCACCTTCCTACAAAAGGAGCTACAAAAAGAAAGTCTTTAAGCTCCTTTCACTAGAGAAGATGGGGTTTGGTCAGAACTAATATTATTTCTGTTACGCAAAGCTCCACGCTCCTGGTGTGCCATCGGCATGGCCGCCCCGGGCTGTGTGTCTTTATTCGGGAGAGAATCCAGTTGGGCAGCCCAGTGTGTTGCTTGTTTCCCTTTGGGCAAGTGTCCGCTCTTGGCTCAGTCCCTTGGGGAGTGGGAGCAGGATCACGCGTGGCATGGAACCTCGGAGGAGGTAGACTCTGAAGGCCTGTGAGTCCATGGGTGGCCACGAGAGGGTGCCATGTTGAAGGGCCCTGGGAGCCGGTACGTGATTTGTTTTCCGATCTCTGAAGTCTAATGATGTTGATAGTTGAGTTATGAGCAGCACCTTTCTTTCCCGAACCTACCTCTTTCTTCAGTTGCCCCAGCTGCTTTCGGGGTCACTTCTTTAACATCCCATCGTGTGGGACATATCAAACAGCTGGGCTTCCCTGATTCAACTGGTTCATCTCTTCCCTGACACCAAGAACACCTGGTTATCAGCAGACTGCAGAGGCAGCAAAGCCTTGAGAGAGAGAGTCCAGTGGGGTATTTTAAGGGAAGTATTTTAAGGGAAGCAGAGACTTGCAGAGCTAATGAAGCAGTGATGGAAGCTGTCACAGTCTGAGGGGAGGATGCAGAAGTCTGTTCATAGAAATCAGATAATGATTTGACATGGACCGTGTGAATAACCTCTTTAAGTCCTGGAATCTCTGTTTAGCAACCATAAAAGGAAATGGCAACCCACTCCAGTATTCTTGCCTGGAAAATCCCATGGACAGAGGAGTTTGGTGATCTACAGTCCACGGGGTCACAAAGAGTAAGACACAACTGAGCATGCATGCATGCAACCAACCGTAAAAGAGGACCCTGTTTGTCCCTCCTTGTTGGGACACCTCTTGGCCAAAATAGCTGTCTGCACACAACCTCTATCAGCTAGAAAGCAATGGTGGATTGTTTGGGATGACATAGTTTCTTCTTAGTGGAGATTATATTTTAATCCCAGAAAAAAATAGGATTAAACACAGAAATAATGAAATAAACAGAACCTATATATTAAAAATTTTGTGTTAGGGGTTTAATAATTTGTTCATGTCTGGTATTTTAAGCATTTGTTGTGTTTTTGAGAATTTGGTCTATTAGAACAAGAGACCAACATTATGACTCCAATTTAAAATATAACTTAGAATTGATGTATATTTGCTGTTTTAAGTTAAAGGATATAAGAGTAAGGGTATCAAATTTGTAACACTGAAACATTTAAGAGGATTTAATAGTCAACATGTCTATGTTTAATTGATTAGATTTATTAGAGTTATTTAAGGACTTTAAAAGTTTTGTTTATTAATCAGACCACTAAACTACTTCAAAAGATCAAAACATTAAATGTATAAATGCAGTTTAAAATGTTAAAGGAAATTAGTTATTTAAGCTGTAAGAGCTCTTTTAAAAATAAGTGTTAATTATTAACATTTGCTAGACTTGTTAGTGGAGTAATAAGAATTTGGGAATTGAACTCAAATTAGTAAATTTAAGGGAAATTTGGGCTTGACATGGATAACTGTAATTAATTGGATATTAATTTTTCAAAAGTAGATTTTAGATATTTCTCTATGCACAAAAGCAGATCAGAAGGCCTACATTGATAGTCCAGAATTTTAACTGAGTGACTCATGGAACATTAATTTAATCCCAGCCAGAGCTAGTCCAAGTACAGCCAGGGCTGGTCCCCAAGAAAGTAGGAAGATGCAAGGATCCAGCTACTGAACTAGGTCAGCGTGGGACCAGTGAGACGGTTCTGGGGCCACTCTCACTCGTGGGATTCTGGGAGTGCTGTGCTTCATCACTGTTGTGTCCAGCTCTTTGCAACCCCATGGACTATAGCCCTCCAGGCTCCTCTGTCCATGTGGATTCTCCAGGGCAGAATACTGGAGTGGTTTGCCATTCCCTTCTCCAGAGGATCTCCCAACCGAGGGATCAAACCCAGGTCTCCCACATTGCAAGCAGATTCTTTACCATCTGAGCCACCAGAGAAGTCCAGTTCTGGGAGAGGTCCTATTTATGCTGGGTTTTATTAGGACTTCCCTCATAGCCCAGTTGGTAAGGAATCCACCTTCAATGCAGGAGACCCCGGTTCGATTCCTGGGTCGGGAAGATCCGCTGGAGAAGGGATGGGCTACCCACTCCAGTATTCTCGGGCTTCCTTTGTAGCTCAGCTGGTAAAGAATCCACCTGCAATGTGGGAGTCCTGGGTTCAATCCCTGGGTTGGGAAGAAGGGAAGGGCTGGAGAAGGGGAAGGCTACCCACTCCAGTATTCTGGCCTGGCGAATTCCATGGACTGTATAGTCCGTGGGATAGCAAAGAATTGGACACAGTGACTTTCACTTTCACTACCAGATCCCATGGAAATCTGGCCCATTCTCTTAATGGTCCTTTGCATCTTTAGGGTGGGCTCAGCCCAGATCAGTGACCCCAGGCCCCCACATTCATCCTGCAGTCCTGATATTGCAGCGGGTTGGAGTGGCTGGTGCTTCTAATAGGCAAATGTCCAATGACTTCATGTCCACTTGTTGATGTATCTGAATATTCAAGCCAGAAATGAGTCATCCTTTTCAACATATGAAGATACTTGCTGCATCCTATCTTGTCTTGAGTGAAAATGCTTATTTAATTGACATATTCATTGCCCATCTATCAAATTGTCCCATCTTTAGATCCTTATGTTTCTACATCTGTGTTTTGAATAGTAAGCACTTCAAAGACCAGATTATTTTTTAATTTAGTATTTTTACTTTCACCACCCAAGAAAGCCCACACAAAATTCTGGTTGGGAAAGCTCCTAAGGACATAATGAGTACTACTGCTCTGTGAATAACAGTCACAGTGAGTTCCTGACATATTCCTGGCATGCTTCTTATTAACTCGCGAAACTTGGAGACGCTGTCCTAAATTCTGTTTGCTGAGTAGAGGCATTGTTATTACAGACTCATCTCAACAATCAACATTTTCCCCCAGTGAGGCAGATTTATGGAAAAGATTAGATCCATCTTTGCTCTTTCGAATCTACAATGACAGCGACGTCTGTGTAGTCTACGGGAAGGCTAGATGGAGCTTTTGTTCAGCCCGGGTCTTTGTTCTGTGGGACAGTTGGCTGATCTCGTCTGATGTGGGCAGCCTTGTGTTCCTGACCTAAGCATCACAGCTGTATTCAATAGCTCTCTGTTTTAAGTGAGCTAACAGACAATACTGCAAGAGGGAGCCTAGGTGAGCCACAGCAATGGCTGGAACTGATGAGGTTTCGAGGCTTGAAGAGCAAGTTTTGCTTTTAAAACAGATTGGCAGATAAGAGCAAAGTAGAGAATCATTGAAAGGGGAACGCACCAGTGGAAAACTCACTCTTCGGAATTTCCATTATCCGTATCATTTTCCAGACAAAGGTTAATTGAGAGGACAAGTTCAGGGTACTTTAGCCAAAATAATTGTATAAAACGAGGGGGAAAGCGAATGTTAATCTAATTAACACAGCAGGGGTAAGACAAAGAGAAAAGACTATTCCTGTGCGCCCACGCTGCCTCTCCCACCAGCTTTCGTCATGAACGTTAAGCAAGGCACAGTTTTCTGGGTCTCAGTTTTCAGAATCACAGATTTTTGGAGCTGAATGGTGATAAAAGTTTACTTCGCAGAAAGTAAAAAAGAGGGTTTTTCCAATCTGAAGAGTATACAATCACGAAAATATATACTATCAAGACTTTCAGAATACTGGCTTGACCAAAATATTCATTCAGGTTTTTCCATACATTTTACAGAAAACCCTGAATGAACATTTTTGGTCAACCCTGAGTTACATGACGCAGGGAACAAGAGAAATAAAGGTAGGCACAAGGGAAAATCAGGAAATTGGCATAAAAGGGCGGTTCCAGTTCTAGCTGGATGTTAAAAATCACCTGGGAAGTTTTTCAGCTGATGCCTGGGACCCACCCCAGAGATGTAGTCTCAGTCGCTCTAGGTCGGGTAGGTCTTCAGGCCTCCCTGGTGATTCTTATGTGCAGCCAGATGGCAAACTGCTGGCCTGCCTAATACAATCCATTCACTCTCACTTGTCCTGGCATGACTTCATGACAGCCTTGGTCCCGAGGCTTTGCCAGTCTCTCTCCTGGCGCCTGTGTGTGTTCACTGCCCTGAGGACGGTGTGGGGGGCTGAAGTTGAGAGTGGCCAGGAGGTGGACCAGTAGTCTGGCAGTAATGCAGCCTTGGCTAGGGCCCCTGGAAGGTTTTGAAGCAGTTCATTAGACATGGCTCACTGGTGTTGCCTTGTTCTAAGTGTGGGTCCTTTTCTGATATGAGCAGCTAGCTCAGCTTTGCAACAGCACTGCCTTTGAGTTTTGAGAATTCATTTTTATTCATGCCAGACAGTGGTGATGGTGGCGTTTAGTCACTAAGTTGTGACCAACTCTTTGCAACCTTATGGACTGTGTAGCCCACCAGGCTGCTCTGTCCATGGGATTTTCCAGGCAGGAATACTGGAGTGGGTTGCCATTTCCTTCTCTAGGGGATCTTCCTGACCCAGGGATTGAACCCACATCTCCTGCACTGGCAGGCAGATTCTTTACCTGTGCCACCAGGGAAGCCCAGTGTAAGGGGTGCCCAGTTATCCCTAGACTAGTGATTGTAGGCCAGGCAGAAAAACAAAGGTGTTTAATACCCTACACTGGAAATTGCAAGATGCTCCAATTGTGACATCAGTCGTTTGCCTCGCCAAGGCACGCTGGGTGACCCAGTTCAGCAGAACTGGAACTTCTTCCACCCCCATCTCCATAAAACATGACTGGAGTCATGTCAAGTCAATAGGTTATCTTTGGGAGGACACAGTCCCTCAGCTTACTGTAAGATTGAGTGTCCCCAAAACCACACTCCCTCTCTGCATTCATGAATGAGGGGACCAGTGACTATCTCTTGTCTTTATCATGCCGAGGCACTGAATGCCCGAGACTTGATGCCCCGGGTCCTTTGTTGTTGGAGCCTGGAGGAAGGCAGGAGAGAGGTGGTTAAACCCAGGGAGACAGGGCGGAGTTCATGCATGGTGTGCCTTGGAGAGTGAGTGGTGAAATTGGAAAATTGGTTTACAATTAGTTTAAAAGGCAGCTGACAGGCAGCAACAGACCAAAGGCCACAAGCCAAAAGTGGCCTGCTATTTTCGTACATAAAGTTGTATTGGAACCCACACATAGCAACTGAACCCCAAATCAGCCACCTCTTCCTCACTGCATCAGAACTGAAGCTTATTCTCTGAAAAAGGTGGCCAGTCTTAGACCTGAGGATGGCAAGTGTAGCTGAGGGTGAGAGTGCTGGAGTGAACCCAGGAGGGAGAGATCCAGGTCTGTTTTCTCAACAGTCCCTCCAGCCCAGCACACCCCCTGACTGGCCTCGAGAACACAGGCTGCTGGCTTTCCAGCACTTGTTCAGGTAGGAGACAGGAGGGAGCGGACAGACTGGTGGCTTACACACCAGACTGTGTCACTGCAGAAGGTTTTACAGCACCTTCTTTTTTTCTCCCATAAGCTTTGTGGAACTACAGAGTGGACCCTTGAACAATGTGGTGATTCATCTAAACATAGCTTAAGAGTTGGCCTCTGATCCATTCGTGCCGTAGAGTACTGTAGTTCTCAACTATGGAAAAATATCCATGTATAAGTGGACCCATGCAGTTCAACCCCATATTATTTAAGGGTCAGCTGTACTTTGTTTTTAAAACTGTCCACCTATCAGTTTATAAGAACAAAAATTTAAAAATGATGAGGCATTCCTAAAATTTTGACTGCTGAATTTATTGAAAGGCATTGTGTTTCCATAATACAAAAGCAGTGGTTCTCAACTGGGGGCATTTTTGTAGCTCTTTGTGTCTGAGAACATTGGGCAATGTCTGCAGACATTTGTGGCTGTCTTCATGTGGTGGGGAGAACAGGGGTTCTGCTGACACCTGCTGGGCAGCATCTAATGCATAAAACACCACCCCAACACACAGCAAGGAACTATCCAGCCAAAAATCAGTTTGAATTGAGAAACCTTGAGTTAAACTAAATGTCTAAGATTCCAGTTAGGCTTCCAAGTGTGTGTGTGTGTGTGTGTGTGTGTGTGTGTGTGTGTTGACTTAAATGAATAATTCTCTCGCCTACAATATAGTAATGGGTTAAAGTTCAGTCCCACAGGCTAGCGTTATGCCCTCAGAAACAATTATCTGGATAATTCAAAACTAGATTCTCTTGATTAATGCTCAAAATAAAAATGGGATTTTAAAAAATTATTTTTATTGAGATATAATTGATAGATAATGTGTAATTTTCAGGCACACAATGTGTTGCTTTGATAACATTTATATATTGTAATACAGTTACTTCAGTAGTTAAAGTTTGTTGTTGTTCAGTTGCCAAGTCCAACTCTTTGCAACCACATGGACTGCAGCATGCCAGGCTTTCCTGTCCTTCGCTATCTCATGGAGTTTGCTCAAACTCATGTCCATTAAGTTGGTGATGCTAATTAGTCATCACATCCTCAGCTGCCCAGTAGTTAGCTAAAAGCTTTATCATGTCTTGTATTATTTTTTTGTGTACACTGTACAGAGAATGATTAAGATCTAAGCTCTTAGCAGCTTTGAAGTTTATAATATAGTATTGATGACTAGAAATACTGTTGTGCATTAGATCTTTAGAACTTACTTATCTACTAGTTACAAGTTTGTACCTTGAAATAACTACTCTCTGATTCCCCTACCCTAGCTCCTGATAAACACCATCTTATTGTTTTTACAAGTTCGGTGTTTTTAGATTCCACATATAAGTTGTTTGTCTTTATCTGACAAAGGCATTAAGGTAGTAAAGTAAGTCAGATTGGGAAGATCCCCTGCAGCGGGCATGGCAACCCACTCCAGTATTCTTGCCAGGAGAATCTCCATGGACAGAGGAGCCTGGCAGGTTACAGTCCAAAGTATAGCTGACCCTTAAACAATATGGGTTTGAACTGCATGGGTCCACTTATACTTATATTGGTGGGCTACAGTCATAGAGTCACAAAGAATAGACGCAACTGAAGCAAAGCAACCTGGCACGTATACACGCACCTGTTGTCACAAATGGCAAGATTTCCTTTCTTGAGGCTGAATAGTATTCCATGGGGATATATAACATATTTTCTTTATCTGCTGATGGACACTTAGGTTGCTTCCATGTCTTGGTAAATAGCACTACCATTTATTGTTTTAGGATTTCCCTGGTGGCTCAGGTGGTAAAGCATCTGCCTACAACGCAGGAGACCTGGGTTCAATCCCTGGGTCGGAACGATCCACTTGGAGAAGGAAATGGCAACCCACTCCAGTACTCTTGCCTGGAAAATCCCATGGACAGAGGAGCGTGGTAGGCTACAGTCCATGAGGTTGCAAAGAGTCGGGCATGACTGAGTGCCTTCACTTTCACTGTGAACATGAGAGTCCAGATACTTCTATGACATAGTGAGTTCATTTCCTTGGGATATATTCCCAGCAGTAGAATTGCTAGATCATATGATAGTTCTATTTTCAAGATTTTGAGGAAACTTCATACTGTTTTTCATAGTGGCTGCATCAGTTCATCAGAGAAGGCAATGGCACCCCACTCCAGTACTCTTGCCTGGAAAATCCCAAGGACGGAGGAGCCTGGTAGGCTGCAGTCCATGAGGTCGTGAAGAGTCAGACATGACTGAGCAACTTCCCTTTCACTTTTCACTTTCATGCATTGGAGAAGGAAATGGCAACCCACTCCAGTATTCTTGCCTGGAGAATCCCAGGGATAGCGGAGCCTGGTGGGCTGCCACCTATGGGGTCGCACAGAGTCAGACACGACTGAAGTGACGCAGCAGCAGCAGCAGTTCATATTCTCACCAACAATGCACAAGGATTCTCTTGTCTCCACATCCTCATCAGCATTCATTATTCTTGTCTTTTTGATGACAGCCTTTGTAACAAATAAGAGGTAATATCTCTTTAAAAAAAAAAAAAAAAAACATTTATTCATTCATTTGGCTACACCAGGTCTTAGCTGCAGCATGTGGAATCTAGTTCCTTGACAGGGAGCGAACCTGGGCCCCCTACATTGGGAGCTGAGAGTCTTAACCATAGGACCAGCAGGGAAGTCCCAAGAGTCTCATTGTGGTTTCAATTTGCATTTCCCAACGATTAGTGATGTTGAAAACCTTTTCATGTACCTGTTGGCCATTCATATATTTTCTTTGAAAAAATTGTCTGTTCAGGTCCTTTACCCATTTTGTTTGGGTCATTTTTTGTTTTCGCTATTAGGTTGTGTGAATTCTTTGTTTATGTTAACCCCTTATCAATATGTGATTTACAAATATCTTCTTCCATTCCATAGGTTGTCTTTTCACTTTGTTGATCCTTTCTTTTGCTATGTAGAAGCTTTTTATTTGATCTAGTCCCACTTGTATATTTTTTTTACTTTGCTGTTTATGGTTTAAATGTCATATTCAAAAAATTATTACCAAGACCCATATCAAGGAGCTTTTTTCCTATGTTTCTTCTAGGAGTTTTATAATTTCAGGTTTACTTTAAGTCTTTAATCCACTTCAAGTTAATATTTGTGAGTGGTATAAAATAGGGGCCTAGTTTCATTCTTTTCCAAGTGTGAATATTCAGTTTTCCAACCACCATTTATTAAACAGATGGGTCTTTTCTCTAGAGTATTCTTGACTTCTTGGTCAAATATTAGTTGACCATATATGCATAGATGTATTTCTGGGATCTGAATTTTGTTCCATTGGTTTGTGTGTCTGTTTTTATGCCATACCATAGACACATACAGCTTTGATCACTATTCCTTTGAACTCAGATACTGTGGAGTCTCCGGCTTTGTTCTTCTTTCTCAGGGTTACTTTTGCTATCTGAAGTGGTTTATGGTTCCAAAGACACTTTGCTGTTGTTGTCTGGTCACTAAATTGTGTCCAACCTTTTGCAACCCATGAACTGCAGCACGCCAGGCTTCCCTGTCCTTCACCATCTCTCGGAGTTTACTCAAACTCATGTCCACTGAGTCAGTGATGCCATCCAACCATCTCATCCTCTGCCACCCCCATCTCTCTTGCCCTCAATCTTTCCCAGCATCAGGATATTTTCCAATGAGCCATCTCTTCACATCAGGTGGCCGAAGTATTGAAGTTTAGTGTCATTTCCTTCCAATGAATATTCAGGATTGATTTCCTTTAGGATTGACTGGTTTGATCTCCTTGATGTTCAAGGGACTCTCAAGAGTCTTCTCCAGCACCACAATTCAAAAGCATCAGTTCTTTGGCACTCAGCCTTCTTTATGGTCCAACTCTCACATCTGTACATGACTACTGGAAAAACCATAGCTTTGGCTATATGTACTTTTGTCAGCAAAGTGATATCTCTGCTTTTTAATATGTTTCATAACTTTCCTTCCAAGGAGCAAGTATCTTTTAATTTCATGGCTGCAGTCACCATCTACAGTGATTTTGGAGCCCAAGAAGATAAACTCTGTCATTGGTTCCACTTTTCCCCTTTCTGTTTGCTGTGAACTGATGGGACCGGATGCCATGATCTTCATCTTTTGAATGTTGAGTTTTAAGCCAGCTTTTTCACCCTCCTCTTTCACCTTCATCAGGAGGCTCTTTAGTTCCTCTTTGCTTTCTGCTATTAGAGTGGTATCATATCTGAGGTTGTTGATATTTCTCCCGGCAATCTTGATTCCAGCTTGTGCTTCATCCAGCCCAGCATTTCGTATAATGTACTCTACATATAAGTTAAATAAGCAGGGTGACAAAATACAGCTTTGATGTACTCCTTTCCCATTTTAGGGTAATTTTTTCTGTTTCTGTAAAAAAATGTCATTGAAATTTTTATTGTGATTCCACTAAATCTGTAGATCACTTTGGTACTTTGGGTGGTATGGACTGTTCATTATATTAATTCTCCCAATCTAGAAATGAGATTTTTTTCCCATTTATTTGAGTTTTCTTCAATATTTTAGTTTTGAATGTGCAGATCTCTCACCTCCTTGGTTAAATTTATTATTAGTATTTTGTTGTTTATAGTACTACTGTAAATGAAATTGTTAATCTCTCAGATAATTCATTGTTGTGTATAGAAATGCACATGATATTGATTTTGTATCCCC
The DNA here is from genome assembly GCA_006408695.1 of Aepyceros melampus. NCBI lineage: Eukaryota > Metazoa > Chordata > Mammalia > Artiodactyla > Bovidae > Aepyceros > Aepyceros melampus. Next base: position 96,960 of record SJXQ01000722.1, on the reverse strand, counting down.
CAACTTTACTGTATTCATTTATTCTAATAGTTTTTATTGGAGTCTTTAGGGTTTTCTTTCTATTGAGGTCTAAATGACATATCACATTATATTTGTTTCAGGTATACAACCTAATGATTCAGTATTTGTATATATTGCAAAATCATCATGAGTCTAATTAACATTTATCATCAAACATAGAAAAATTTTTTCTTCTGAAGAGAACTTTTAAGATATACTCTTTGCAACTTTTTTATATATAATACAGTATTGTTAATGTAGTCACCACACTGTATATGACATTCCTAGGAGCCTGGTGGGCTGCCGTCTAAGGGGTCACACAGAGTAGGACACGACTGAAGCGACTTAGCAGCAGCAGCAGCAGGGCTTACTTTATAACTAGGATTTTATACATTTGGGTCCACTTTATCTATTTTACTGACCCCCTCCCCCAACTCACTTCTGGCAATTATTAATAATACCCTGTTCTCTGTATCAGCTCATTTTGTTTCCTTTTTTGGTATTTGTTTTTTGATTCCACGTGTAACCAAGATCTTATGATATTTGTCTTTGTCTGACTTGTTTCACTTAGCAAAATGACCACAAGGTCTGTCCATGTTGTCCAGAAGAGCAAGATTTCCTTTTTATGACTGAGTAATATTCACACACACACACACACACACATATATATACCCCCACATTTTGTTTACCCATTCATCTGTTGATAAATACTTAGGTTGCTTCTGTGTCTTGGCTATTGTAAACTATGCCACAGTGAACATGGGGGTGAAGATATGCTTGAGTTAGTGTTTAATTTTTTGAGAAGCTCCATATTATTTTCCATAGTGGCTATACCAATTTACATTCTCAATAACAGTGCACAAGGGTTCCCATTTTTCTATACCTTCCCCAACAATGTTATTTCTTGTCTAACAGTAGTCATTTTAATAGGTGTGAGATATCGCATTGTGGTTTTAATTTGCATTTCCAAGATATTAGTGACATTAGCACCATTTTGTGTACCTGTTGGCCATTGATATGTCTTCTTTAGAAAAATGTCTATTCAGGTCCTTTGCTACTTAATTGGATTTTTGTGTGTGTGTGTGTGTGCTATTGAGTGTATGAGTTCTTTTTATATTTTGGATAATTAACCCTTTATCAGATATATGATTTTCAAATATTTTCTCCCATTTGGTAGATTGCATTTTCACTTTGTTGATGGTCTCTTTTGCAGTGCAAAAGATTTTAGTTTGATGTATTCTCTTCTCACTTTTTGATTTTTGCTTTTGTTGCCTTTGCTTTTGGTGTAAAATTCAAGTCATCATCAAGATCAATCTCAAGAGCTTACTGTTTTTTCTAGGAGTTTTATGGTTTCAAGTTTTATATTCAGGTCTTTAATCTATTTTGAGTTCATTTTTGTGTATGGAGTGAATGGTTTAATTTCATTCTTTTGCAAGTGGCTATCCAGTTTCCTGACATCTTTTACTGAAGAGACTATCTTTTCCCACTGTATATACTTGGGTCCTTTGTCATAAATTAACCATATATGCATGGGTTTATTTCTGGGCTATTCTGTTGCAATGATTGATTTGTCTGTTTTTATTCTAATAGCATACTATTATGATTGCCATTCAGTTCAGTTAGTTACTCAGTCGTGTCCGACTCTTTGCAACACCACGGACTGCAGCACGCCAAGTTTCCTTGTCCTTCACCAACTCCCAGAGCTTACTCAAACTCATGTCCTTCGAGTTGGTGATGCCATCCAACCATGTCATCCTCTGTTGTCCCCTTCTCTTCCTGCCTTCAATCCTTCCCAGCATCAGGGTCTTTTCTAATCAATCAGCTCTTTGCAACAGGTGGCCAAAGTATTAGAGCTTCAGCATCAGTCCTTCCAATGAATATTCAGGACTGATTTCCTTTAGGATGGACAGGTTTGATCTCCTTGCAGTCCAAGGGACTTCAAGAGTCTTTTCCAACACCACAGTTGATTACCATTACTATTCTGTAATATAGTTTGAAATCAGGAGGTTAATGCTTCTGTGTTCTTATTTCTCAAGATTCCTTTGGATATTCAGGATTGCTTTGGATATTCAAGGTCTTTTGTGGTTCTACAACAAATTTCAGGATTGTTCTATTTGTGATTTTTTGTCACTGGAATTTTGATAGGGATTGCATTGAATCTGTAGATGGCTTTGGGTAACATGGACATTTTCACAATATTCTTCCAATCTAGGACACAGAATATATTTCCACTTATTTGTGTCTTAATTTTTTCCTCCATGTCTTATAGTTTTCAGTGTACAGGTGTTTGATCTCCTTGGTCAAATTTACTCCTCAGTACTTTGATACAATTTTAAGTTGGACGGTTTAAAATTTTCTTTGTGATAGTTCATTATTACTATACAGAAATGCAATAGGTTTTTGTATATTGATTTTGTATCCTGCAACTTACTGAATTTGTTATTCAGTAAATCTCTTCTATTATCTTTTCGATCTCCATTTCATTTATTACTGCTCTGATCTTTGTTATTGCCTTTCTGCTAAATTTGGGCTTCGTTTCTTCTTCTCTTTCTGGTTCTTTGAGGTGTTTATCACTATAAACTTCCCTCTTAGAACAGCTGTTGCAGCATCCCGTGTGTTTTTATATGTTGTGCTATTATTTTCATTTGTTTTAGGCTATTTTTTCTTTTACTTTTGATTGCTTCTTTGATCCATTTGTTTTTCATGAGCGTGTTTTTTAATCCTCATATACTTGGGAACATTTCACCTCTCCTCCTGGTATTGATTTCTAGCTTTATACCATTGTGGTTGGGAAAGATACTTGGTGTAATTTTGACCTTCTTAAATTTGCTAAGGTGTTGTGATTTATTCTGGAGAATGTTTTGCGTGCAAGAAGAGGTGTGTGCTGCTGCTGTTGGATGGTCTATTCTGTATGTGTCTGTAGGTCCATGTGTTCTAAAGCATCATCTATGTCCATTATTTCCTTCTTGACTTTCTACCTGGATAGTCTACCCACTGTTTAAAGTGGTGTATTGTTGTCCGTTTTTCCCTCAGATCTTTTAATAATATTGTAAAATAATTGTTTAATAGTTTAGACACTCTTAATATTGGGTGTGCATAGCTTTCAGTGTATGTATCTGATAAATTGCACCTTCATCATTATATAATGACCTTGTCTCCTGTTAAGTTTTCGACTTAATATCTATTTTGTCCGATAGGCTCTGCTTTCTTTAGGTTTCTATTTGCTTCAAATATCTTTTCCAATCCTTTCACATTCTGCTTGTGAGTATCTATACTGCTTAAGTGAAATTCTTATAGGCAGATAGAGATGGGTCTTATTTTTAATCCATTTAACAAGTTTTAATGTCACCCCACTCCAGTGTTCTTGCCTGGAAAATCCCATGGACAGAGGAACCTGGTGGGCTGCAGGCCATGGGGTCACGAAGAGTCAAACACAACTGAGCAACCTCACTTTCACTTTTCACTTTCATGCATTGGAGAAGGAAATGGCACCCCACTCCTGTGTTCTTTCCTGGAGAATCCCAGGGATGAGGGAGCCTGGTAGGCTGCCGTCTATGGGGTCATATAGAGTCAGACACGACTGAAGTGACTTAGCAGCAGCAACCAATTTTTAGCCCATTTACATTAATTATTGATAGCTAAAGACTTACTATCACCAATGTTAATTTATTTCTGATTATTTTGTCATTCCTTGGTTCCTTTTGCTGGCTTTCTTTGTGAATTGGATTATCTTTTTGTAGTAGTTTGCTTTGATTCTTTACTCCTTATCATTTTGTATCTATTATCTGGTTTTGGTCTATGGTTACATGAGGCTTTCATAATATATTTTATAGTTATCAGCTAAAAATAGATGATTATGACACCTTCCATTACTTAAGAAAGACCCACCAATTTACCTGCCCCCCTCAGATATGCTGATGTCCCAACTTATATTTATAAATGTTACATTAACATAATATTGGATGGGTTGCCATTCCATTCTCCAGGGGATCTTCCTGACCTAGGAATCAAACCTGTGTCTCTCACATCTCCTGCATTAGTAGGCAGGTTCTTACCACTGGCACCACCTGGGAAGCCCCATATATTAAACATCTATATTGTTTTATTTATAAAAGTTATATTAACATACTGTTTCAGCTATAGTTACTTTCATTCAACACTGTTGTCTTTAACCTATATGCTAGATATCAAAGTGATTTATACACCACCGCTGAAGTATTGAGTATTTTGAATATGACTATTCACCTTTACCAGTATTATATTTCAGTATGTTTTCATGTTAATTTGTTTCAGTTTGAAGAACTTTCTTTAGCATTTCTTGTAGGGCAGGTCTGTGTTCTCAGATATTCAGTCGTGTCCAACTCTTTGCGACCCCTGGACTGTAGCCCGCCAGGCTCCTCTGTCCAAGGGATTTCCCAGGTAAGAACACTCAACGTGGGTTGCCATTTCTTCCTCCAGGGGGTCTTCCTGACCCAGGGATCAAACCCACGTCTCTGAGGTCTCCTGCACTGGCAGGCAGATTTTTGACCTGTGAGCCACCTGGGAAGTAGGTCTAACGGTAAATTCTATCAGGCTTTGGTTTGGTCTTTATCTCGCCTTCATTTCTGGGTGACAGATTTGGTTTGCTTAAGTGCTTTGAATATATCATCCCACTGTCTCTAGGCCTGCAAGGTTTCTGCTGAAAGTTTTACAGTTCTATCAGAATTCCCTGGATGTGATTTTTTCTCGCTGCTTTCACTATCCTGACTTTGATTTTTGAGAGATTGATTATAATGTGTCTTAGTGAGGATCTCTTTGGGTGCTGTCTCTGTGCTTCGCTTACCTAGATGGCCATCTCGTTCCCCAGATTTGGGACTTTTTCAGCCAATATTTCTCTGAATAAGATTTCAGTCCCTTTATCCCTTCTCTGTTCTAAGACTCCTAAGTGAAGATACTCCTTTAATCATGTCCCACATAGTTTGTGTCTGTGTTCTTCACTCTTTTTCATTCTAATTTCAAAAATGGGATTCTTGCTAAAGTTGTTAATCATTTCAGCTACTTTTAGGATCTCCTCATTAACCTGTGGCAAGGAGTTTTCTGTAATGCTTACCACTTATGATCAAGGGAATTTTAAGATGCTTTTATACATATAAATATTATAAATACCAACAGTTATATTTGGTTTTGATGGGGGAAAATGAGGACTACAGTATTATTGGATAGTGGTAGCAGTATCTAATGATGAAAAAATTTTAAGAACTATCTGAGGGGCTGCATCAAGGACCACCTTTGTTTAATATCATCAGATCTTGGGAAAGTGTGGTAAGCATCACAGAAGATACTAAATAGAGAGACTGAACACCAAGAAAATGTGTGAGATAAAAATACATATATATGTATCTGTATATTCAGTAGTAATTTGAGTGCCTGTTTTGTACAAATATGTATTAATATATTTTTTTAAAAATACTTATATAAAGGATAGGTGTTACAGGTCAGTCAACCCAGCGCTTAAATGCCTTATTGCACTAAGTAAAACTTTTACAATTAAACCCAGTTCCTTTAAATACATAAATGTACTTCTATGCAAAATGTTTGTTGTGATTTGTAAGCTCAGGTTCAACTGAAAAAGAGGCTTAAAAAAAATGGAAGCTTAATAATGATGGATGCTTACTTCTCTCTCCTATTTTTGGCAGCCCATAGTCCTCAGAGATCCAAGCCTCTTTTCATTGTGTCTTTCGCCCTCTGATCAGAATGGCTGCTGGGTGGAATAGCAAATGTATATCTTATTTTTTTTTATAAAGTTATAACTAGTCTTAAAAGAAAAAAAAGAACTCCTGCCTATCAAGAGACACCAAAAAGAGAGTAAGATGACAAGCCACAGACTGGATAATGATATTTAGAATGTATACATCCAAGAAAAGAATTGAATCTAGAACATACTGTATAAAAAGAGCAGGTGCTTCACTAAAGAGGATATTCAAATGGCCAATAAACATAAAAAGATAATATTAGTCATCTGGAAAATGCCAGTTAATAGCATGATGAAACACCAGTTCAGTTCAGTTCAGTCGCGCAGTCGTGTCCGACTCTTTGCTTTTTGGCAGCCCATAGTCCTCAGAGATCCAAGCCTCTTTTCATTGTGTCTTTCGCCCTCTGATCAGAATGGCTGCTGGGTGGAATAGCAAATGTATATCTTATTTTTTTTTATAAAGTTATAACTAGTCTTAAAAGAAAAAAAAGAACTCCTGCCTATCAAGAGACACCAAAAAGAGAGTAAGATGACAAGCCACAGACTGGATAATGATATTTAGAATGTATACATCCAAGAAAAGAATTGAATCTAGAACATACTGTATAAAAAGAGCAGGTGCTTCACTAAAGAGGATATTCAAATGGCCAATAAACATAAAAAGATAATATTAGTCATCTGGAAAATGCCAGTTAATAGCATGATGAAACACCAGTTCAGTTCAGTTCAGTCGCGCAGTCGTGTCCGACTCTTTGCGACCCCATGAATCGCAGTATGCCAGGCCTCCCTGTCCATCACCAACTCCCGGAGTTCACTCAGACTCACGTCCATTGAGTCCGTGATACCATCCATCACCTACCAAAATGACTGAAATGAAAAAGGATGCTAACCATAACGGTTGGCGAGGATATAAAGCAGCTGGAATACCTGTAAACTCCTGGTAGAACCATGCCTTGGGACAATCAGTTTGATGTCGATTTCTTTGGAAGTGCCTGCTGAAACTAACAGTTGCTCACCTTGTGCCCCAGCAATTCCACTCCTACTTACATGGCCAAGAGAAATGAGTGCATTTTGTTCACAAAAGAAGGGAAGTGGTCGGATAAGGCTTCACAGCATCACCCGAGGCTTGGTCTCTGAAGGTGGGCAGATGCTCTCTAGGCAGACAGGCATCAGGAGTAGCATGGCTTGTTTGGGAATGATGGCAGTTCCAAATGACTAGAGCATACAGACTGCAATTCTAGGAAGACCCAAGGCTCGATGGAGTAGACAGGTTCCTGTAGTGCTTGCTGGTGAGTCTCTTCTGCTGAGAAACATGGTCAGGTTTGTATTTAGAAAGGTCATTCGGAGAGGTGTGTGGGGTGAAGCTGGGAGGGCTATGTAACCATTGGCAGGAAGCCTGTCCAGGTGGATAGTTATCACTTTGCTGCCATTTTTGGTATACATTATCTTGTCTTTCATTTTATAAAGAAAAGAATTAGTATGTTGCCCTGACAGTCTGAAAACCTTACAACTCCATAATAACAAAGAGGATAAAAACAGACAAGTAACTGTCCAACAAAGACTTGGTTAAACCACCATCCTGTATCGCCTGCTGCTGCTAAGTCACTTCAGTTGTGTCCGACTCTGTGCAACCCCACAGACAGCAGCCCACCAGGCTCTGCCGTCCCCAGGATTCTCCGGCAAGAACACTGGAGTGGGTTGCCATTTCCTTCTCCAATGCGTGAAAGTGAAGTCACTGAGTCGTGTCCGACCCTCAGTGACCCCATGGACTGCAAACTTCCAGGCTCCTCCGTCCATGGGATTTTCCAGGCAAGTGTACTGGAATGGGTTGCCATTGCCTTCTCCCCTATATGGCCTAGAATCTCTGAAAATTTTCAAACTTTCAACCTAGAAATGTCACTGATTTGACAAAATGTACACAGATTATGCTTCCCTGGTGGCTCAGTCAGTAAAGAGTCTGCCTGCAGTGCCAGAGACCCAGGTTCGATCCCTGGGTCAGGAAGATCCCCTGGAGAAGGAAATAGCAAAACACTCCAGTATTCCTGCTTGGGCAGTCTTATGGACAGAGGAGACTGGCCCGCTACAGTCCATGGGGTTGCAAGAGTCGGACACGACTTAGCGACTAACCTACACAGATTACTTTGACAGTGAATCTTGCCTGAGTCCTCCCCTTTTCTACTAACCATTCAAAAAAGACAACCCAGGGTTCTGGTTCAAGATGGTGACACAGGAGGAGCCTCAACTCACCTCCTGCCATGGACATAGCAAACCTCCAGCTACAGATGGAACAACCTCTTCTAAAACTAGCAGAGCAACTCCTGCAAAGTCAGTAGGAGAGGCTGAGACAGAGTATCCCCAGGACCCACAATCCGAGGGGCTCTTACAGCTCCCAGCCTGTCCCCAAGGAGCAAAGGGTTGAAGCCCAGCTTTTAAGGCCTCCCACCTGAAAGTGAAGTTGCTCAGTCATGTCCAACTCTGCAATCCCATGGACTGTAGCCCACCAGGTTCCTTCGTCCATGGGATACTCCAGGCAAGACACTGGAATGGGTTGCCATTGCCTTCTCCTGGCTCCCACCTGAGAAACGAGTTATCCCAAACTCAGAAACTCTAGCTTTGAAAGCCACTGGGGCTTGTGTCCAGGAAACCCTGAAGGTGATAGAACTCTTAAAGGGCTGAGGCAGAATCACCCATTCTAGGGCCAGAGTAGAGGCAGCCAACAAAACATACCAAGGCTTTCTGTGCAACAGGTCAATTTGTTTATCTTAAAGCTTCAGCCTGAGACGCAGGCATCTAATTTAACACACGTGCAGGGGCTTACTCTCCAAAACAGAGGCAGGAAGGTGCTATCTTTACACTGTCCCTCGCTCCAAGTCACTGGCATCTCCTAGAAAGAGCTTGAGCACTCGTCTTATGCCCTGCTTTTTGCAGTTGCCATCCAGGGGAATCCCTTGGTTGCCTGGTTCTGGTGGACAGCAGAGCTTAGACTCACCGGTCCCACAGGACTGTCGCAAGTCAAGACGTCTTAACTATCTAACCCCAGAGAACAGCAGAGAAGCAAGAGAATCAAAAGCCCCAGTCCTCCTATACAGGAAGCCTCTTAACTTACCTTCATAGCTGTGGCCTGTGAACCAGGCTTCTCTCTCACACATAGAGCATGACTACAGTCCTCTGCAAAGACTAGGGAAGCTGGTAAGTGTCATCTTCATGCTTTCCATCTTCCCAGCTCCAAATGCCACAGTCTGAGAAAGGAGCTCTTATAAATATCTGGTGACCCAGCTTTTGTGGCTACCACCCTGAGGATACATCCTTTGATAGCCTGGCTCTTGTGGCCAGTGAGGCTTGTGTTCACAGGTTCAGTGGGACAGTAGCAAAGAAATAGTTCCTAACACATTATTGACACACATTAATACATCTTTGTTACCCAAACATTATCAAATGGAGATGTAGCAACACATTTTCAGAGGGTGATACAGTTAATGTCACCATGTGACACCATCAAGGGTCCAGTTCATTTGCAACTCATGACTGCTGTTATGATTCACAGTTTGCTCTGTTAGGTTTTTGTTCCAACCATGTGTATATTATAAACATGAATTTATCAGTGAGTTTCATGCAGATACGTTCTCTAATTGTCCGAGGAACATATATACGAGTATCCTAGAAGATGGTAGTTCTACAGAATATAGTTCTAACTGTCTGAATATTAGACCAACAAAAAGACAGAAAACCTTAGTGACTGATACTGATAGGGAAAGTGAAAATGAAACTCACCATGCTGGAGAATACTCCTTTGCTTCTACAGAAGAGTGCGTTGAAGACTACAGTTCACAAAAATTAGAAGAATTTACAGGTATGTCAGGTGTAACTAGTGAATGTAATAACCTCTGAAGTGTTAGTTAAGTAACAGAATTAGTTTTAAAGAGGCCAAAATAAAAATTTCTGGCCACAGGCATTATTTTCTGCAAAAATCCCCTGATCAATAAGGACTTAACTAGCTATCACCCCAGAGCTCAGTACAGAGGGAGCAGACAGATTCTCCCCTCTGGGACACTGACAGGTCTAGAAACACCCTCCCTTCTTGGAACCACTAAGAATAGCACAGGCTCCTTAAACAAACACAACCAACTAGGGCAGGGTTGAATAATAATTTTATCTTTTACATGAGGTTGCTACTTCAGACTAGGAGCAGTGGCTGTTTTCTCTAGTGCATACACACAGCAACACGGAAAGTCAAAGAAAATAAACGGAAGAACATGCTCTAAATGGAAGAAGATAAAAATCTCAGAAAAAGACCTTAATGATACAGAGATAAGTTATTTACTTCATGATGAGTTCAAAACAATGGTCATAAAGATGCTCATGAGTTCAGAAGAACATGGGATGCACAAAATGAGACCTGCAACAAAAGAAAGAAAATATAAGAAAGTAGCAATAAAAGTCACAGAGCTGAAAAATATAACAACTGCAGAGAAAAATACACTAGAGGGGTTTAGCAAGGTGCTAGTGGTAAAGAACCTGCCTGCCAATGCGGGAGATGTAAGAGACGCAGGTTCAGTCCCTGGGTTGGGAAGATCCCCTGGAGGAGGGCATGGCAACCCATTCCAGTATTCTTGCCTGGAGAATCCCATGGACAGAGGAGCCTGGTGGGCTGCAGTCCATTGGGTGATGCAGTCAGACATGACTGATAAGAAAATATAAGAAAGTAGCAATAAAAGTCACAGAGCTGAAAAATATAACAACTGCAGAGAAAAATACACTAGAGGGGTTTAGCAAGGTGCTAGTGGTAAAGAACCTGCCTGCCAATGCGGGAGATGTAAGAGACGCAGGTTCAGTCCCTGGGTTGGGAAGATCCCCTGGAGGAGGGCATGGCAACCCATTCCAGTATTCTTGCCTGGAGAATCCCATGGACAGAGGAGCCTGGTGGGCTGCAGTCCATTGGGTGATGCAGACATGACTGAAGCAACTGGACAACAACAAGAACTTTAGAATGCTTTCAAACTTAGCAATTTAAAACAGACTTATAAGTTGTTTTTTGTAAGCCTCATGGTACCTTAAAGCAAAACCCCATTAAACACACACACACACACACAATATAAAGAGAAGAAAATCTAAGCATGCTAATGCAAGATATCATCAAATTTCAAAGGAGGAGCAAGAAAAGAAGAGGAATTACAAAACAGCCAGAAAACAATGAACAAAATGACAGTAAGACTAAATGGACTGAATGCTCCAATTGAAAGAGAGTAGCTGAATAGATATAAAAAGACAAGATACATCTACATGTTGCCTATAAGATACTTACTTCAGATGTAAGGATACACACAGATTGAAAGTGAAGGAATGGTAAAAGATAGACTAATTAGAGACAAAGTTATTTTATAATGATAAAGGGATTAATCCAACAAAAAGATATAACATTTGAGATGAGCTATGCAACCCAACATTGTTTAGTCACTAAGTCATGTCTGACTGTGACCGCATGGACTGTAGCCCACCAGGCTCCTCTGTCCATGGGATTTCCCAGGCAAGAATACTGGAGTGGGTAGCCATTTCCTTCTCCAGGAGATCTTCATGATCCAGGGATCGAACTCGCATCTCCTATGTTGGCAGGCTGGATCTTTACCACTGAGCCACCAGGGAAGCCCACAACCCAACATGCTGCTGCTGCTAGGTCGCTTCAGTCGTGTCCGACTCTGTGCGACCCCACAGACGGCAGCCCACCAGGCTCCCCCGTCCCTGGGATTCTCCAGGCAAGAACACTGGAGTGGGTTGCCATTTCCTTCTCCAATGCATGAAAGTGAAAAGCGAAAGTGAAGTCGCTTAGTTGTGTCCGACTCTTCGCGACCCCATGGACTGCGGCCCACCAGGCTCCCTCGTCCATGGGATTTTCCAGGCAAGAGTATGGGAGTGGGTGCCATCACCTTCTCCAACAACCCAACATAGGAGCACTAAATATATAAAGCAAATATTAACAAACATAAAGAAATAACATTACAGTATTAATAGGGGACTTTAATACTCTACATTCTAGTGGATAGATCAGACAGAAAACAGAATACACATTCTTCTCAAGCACACATGGAATTATTCTCCAAGATAGATCATATGTTAGGTCAAAAAAAAAGGTCTATGTAAATTTAAGACGATTTAAAATATATCTTTTCCATCCACAATATTATGAACCTAGGAATTAATTATAAGAAAACCAGAAAATTCACAAGTAAGTGAAGACTAAGCAACATGTTGCTGAACAACCAACGGGTCAAAGAAGTAAGCAAAAGAGAAATAAATACCTTAATATAAATAAAAATGGAAATACAACATGCCAGACTTACGAGACATGGCAAAAAAAGTCCTAACAAAAAAGGTCTTAAAAAAAAAAAAAAACTATACCTCAAGTAATTCGTAAAAGAACAAAGAAGCTCAAATTTAAGTGAAAGAAGGAGATAAAGATCACAGTGGATATAAATAAAAAGACAAAAATAGAACAGATCAGTAAATCCAAGAGCCAGTTCACTGAAAAGAGAATAAAATTGACAAACCTTTGCTAGACTCACTAAGAAAAGGACAGGACTCAAATCAGAAATGAAAGAACAGTTAAAATGGATAACACAGAAGCACAAAGCCTCGTGAAACAGAACTATGAACAATTAGATGCCAACAAATTCAATAGCCTAGAAGAAATGGATATATTCCAAGGCACATTCAATCTACCAAGGCTGAATCACAAGACAAAATCTGTGGCTGATTACTAGTAAACCGGTAACCAAAAATCTCCAAACAAAAAGAAGTCCAGGCTCAGATGGCTTCACTGGTGAATTCTACGAAACATTTAAAGGAAAAATAAATACCAGTCCTTCCCAAGCTCTTCCCCCCAAAAAGAGGGGAGGGGACTCTTCCAAAACCATTNATTGGCGGGAGAAATATCAATAACCTCAGATATGCAGATGACACCACCCTTCCGGCAGAAAGTGAAGAGGAACTAAAAAGCCTCTTGATGAAAGTGAAAGAGGACAGTGAACAAGTTGGCTTAAAGCTCAACATTCAGAAAACGGAGATCATGTCATCTGGTCCCATCACATCATGGGAGATAGATGACTAAACAGGGGAAACGGTGTCAGACTTTATTTTGGGGGGCTCCAAAATCAATGCAGATGGTGACTACAGCCATGAAATTAAAAGACACCCCTTGGAAGAAAAGTGATGACCAACCTAGATAGCGTATTCAAAAGCAGAGACATTACTTTGCCAACAAAGGTCCTTCTAGTCTAGGCTATGGTTTTTCCAGTGATCATGTATGGATGTGAGAGTTGGACTGTGAAGAAGGCTGAGCGCTGAAGAATTGATGCTTTTGAACTGTGGCGTTGGAGAAGACTCTTGAGAGTCCCTTGGATTGCAAGGAGATCCAACCAGTCCATTCTGAAGGAGATCAGTCCTGAGTGTCCTTTGGAAGGAATGATGCTAAAGCTGAAACTCCAGTATTTTGGTAACCTCATGCGAAGAACTGACTAATTGGAAAAGACTCTGATGCTGGGATAGATTGGGGGCAAGAGGAGAAGGGGACAACAGAGGATGAGATGGCTGGATGGTATTACTGACTCAATGGACGTGAGTTTGAATGGACTCCGGGAGATGGTGATGGACAGGGAAGCCTGGAGTGCTGCGATTCATAGGGTCGCAAAGAGTCAGACATGACTGAGTGACTGAACCTAACTGACTGACACAACCTCAGCTTTCTCAAGGCTCAATTTTTGCACCAGTGCAATTAGTCAACGAGAAACCATAGATGCTGTATATGTATTGCTTGCTACCTGAGGGAACTGTGCAAAGCTTCTATTTTGGTGTTTCTCTGTCGTCACAAAAAACCAAATGATGTAAGCATTTTAATTGTGTCGATTTTCTGAAGTAGCAACTGAGCCCTCAGTTCAGTTCAGTTAAGTCACTCAGTTGTGTCCGACTCTTTGCAACCCCATGAATTTCAGCACGCCAGGTCTCCCTGTCCATCACCAGCTCCTGGAGTTCACTCAAACTCACGTTCATGGAGTTGGTAATGCCATCCAGCCATCTCATCCTCTGTCGTCCCCTTCTCCTCCTGCCCCTAATCCCTCCCAGCATCAGAGTCTTTTCCAATGAGTCAACTCTTCGCATGAGGTGGCCAAAGTACTGGAGTTTCAGCTTTAGCATCATTCCTTCCAAAGAACACCCAGGACTGATCTCCTTTAGAATGGACTGGTTGGATCTCCTTGCAGTCCAAGGGACTCTCAAGAGTCTTCTCCAACACCACAGTTCAAAAGCATCAATTCTTTGGCACTCGGCTTTCTTCACAGTCCAACTCTCACATCCATACATGACCACTGGAAAAACCATAGCCTTGACTAGACGGACCTTTGTTGGCAAAGCAATGCCTTTGGTTTTGAATATGCTATCTAGGTTGGTCATAACTTTCCTTCTAAGGAGTAAGCGTCTTTTAATTTCATGGCT
>SJXQ01000722.1:71874-82743 GCA_006408695.1 Aepyceros melampus | reverse complement strand
CTCAGCCTTCTTCACAGTCCAACTCTCACATCCATACATGACCACTGAAAAAACCATAGCCTTGACTAGATGGACCTTAGTCGGCAAAGTAATGTCTCTGCTTTTGAAAATGCTATCTAGGTTGGTCATAACTTTCAATACTGTATATTTAAATTTGTTAGGAAAGTAGATTTTAAATTATCATTACAAGAAAAAAACATAAATGTGTGTGGTAGTGGATTAACTAGATTTACGGTGATCATTTCACAACATACACAAATAATGAGTCAATATGTTGTACACCTGAGACTAATGTTATATGTCAATTATATTTCAATAAAAATTTTATTCAAATTTAAAATAATTTTTAAGGATAACATAGCCTTTTCCAGGAATAGTAGTCTTGGTGGATATATGAAAACTACCCAGAGGACAGTGAAAGGGGATGCAAAATATTATGTTTTTATTTAGAACCAAAATCTGATTTCTCATGTGAACTCACTGCCCAATGTTTTTGAGACTGCCCCTAACTTTTACTAGTCCCTAGGTTGAAAGGTCTTTGGCTCATTACATAACAGACAGTGCCACACTGGTTGTGTTCCTGGCAAGGACAGAACAAGAGGAAATGACCTTTCTCAGAAGGAGGAGGTTTGAGGATGAGAGAGAATTTCCTGACTGTGATGGATCCATGAGACATCGCCCAGGCTTACTGGGTCAGGGGCAGAATCGCCCTTCCTAGGGATTCTGTCCATGGGTCTGTTGACACAAGATCCCCTGAAGAAGACCTCTTTACACTTCTTGGATTGCAAACTGCCCAGGTTCCATGCAAAGCTCATAGGTCACTTACTGTATGTCAGCTTTTTGGTGATTTCAGGGACACAAGAGATCTCCCTGGCTGGTTGCCTTAGGCAGTCATTGATGTAATGCTGAGTACCTTAGAGAAAGTTCCATAAATAGCAGAGAGGGAAATACTGGGTCCCAGTGAGTCAGCAAGGCTGCACTGCCTCAAAGAGAAGCAGAGAAAGCTGTTCTGCAGGTACGTGCGCAGTCACTTGGAGAAGCTCCAGAGGGCAACCCTCAGAGACGAAAGCTGGGGGCTGGGGAGTGGGGAGGCTTCCCTGGACAGAAGGCACAGGGTTTCCTTTCACCTTGAAAAAGTCCACTGGGAGAAACAGACACAGAGAATAGACTTATGGACATGGGGAGAAGGGAGGACAGAGTGAGAGTATGAAAAGAGTAACATGGAAATTTACATGGGACCTAATTAAAAGCTTTTTGCACAACAAAGGAAACTATAAGCAAGGTGAAAAGACAGCCTTCAGAATGGGAGAAAATAATAGCAAATGAAGCAACTGACAAACAACTAATCTCAAAAATATACAAGCAACTCCTGCAGCTTAATTCCAGAAAAATAAACAGCCCAATCAAAAAATGAGCCAAAGAACTAAACAGACATTTCTCCAAAGAAGACATACAGATGGCTAACAAACACATGAAAAGATACTCAACATCACTCATTATCAGAGAAATGCAAATCAAAACCACAATGAGGTACCATTTCACACCAGTCAGAATGGCTGCTATCCAAAAGTCTACAAGCAATAAATGCTGGAGAGGGTGTGGAGAAAAGGGAACCCTCTTACACTGTTGGTGGGAATGCAAACTTGTACAGCCACTGTGGAGAACAGTGTGGATACTCCTTAAAAAACTGGAAATAGAACTGCCATTTGACCCAGCAATCCCACTGCTGGGCATACACACCGAGGAAACCAGAATTGAAAGAGACACATGTACCCCAGTATTCATTGAAGCACTGTTTATAATAGCCAGGACCTGGAAGCAACCTAGATGTCCATCAGCAGATGAATGGATAAGAAAGCTGTGATACATGTACACAATGGAGTATTACTCAGCCATTAAAAAGAATACATTTGAATCAGTTCTAATGAGGTGGATGAAACTGGAGCCTATTTTACAGAGCGAAGTAAGCCAGAAAGAAAAAGACTAATACAGTATACTAACGCATATATATGGAATTTAGAAAGATGGTAACAATAACCCAGTAGCGAGACAGCAAAAGAGACACAGATGTATAGAACAGTCTTTTGGACTCTGTGGGAGAGGGTGAGGGTGGGATGATTTGAGAGAATGGCATTGAAACATGTATATTATCATATGTGAAATGGATCGCCAGTCCAGGTTCGATGCATGATCAGGGTGCCCAGGGCTGGTGCACTGGGATGACACTGAGGGGAGGGAGGTGGGAGGGGGTTCAGGATGGGGAACACATCCACACCCATGGCGGATTCATGTCAATGTATGGCAAAACCAATACAATGCTGTAAAGTAATTAGCCTCCAAAATAAATAAATAAATAAAAACAAAACTTACATTACCATATGTAAATAGATAGCCAACAGGAATTTGCTGTATGGCTCAGGAAACTCAAACAGGGGCTCTGTATCAACCTAGAGAGGTGGGATGGGGAGGGAGATGGAGGGAAGTTCAAAAGGTAGGGGATATATGTATACCCCTGATTCATGTTGAGGTTTGACAGAAAACAACAAAATTCTGTAAAGCAATTATCCTTCAATAAAAAAATGTTAAAATAAAAAGAAAAGTCCACTGGGGAAGAGCTTCATGAAGCATCTGCGACGCTTCATTCTCAGCTTCTAGTGCTTCTGGTCAAGTCAGACAGGCAGACAAGAGGGGCTGGAAATAGAGTCCTTGGCAAGGGAAGGACACAGAATGAAGGGCATCCTTTGCACAAGTGAGATGTCGTTAGACAGACAAGACCCTGCTTTTAGAAGCTGCCTTCTCTGCCCCCAGGCGGAGCTGGAGGAAACCACATCTTCTGGACCCACCTGGGGGGAGGGGAGCCCCGCAGCCACCCTCCTGCAGCTCTCCACCCCAGGGTCCTGCAGTCCACCAGCCAGCGCTGTGCCAACTGGAATCCCACCCACCCAGCAGGCACCTCCACGGTGCATGTGGGCACCCCTCCAGTGGAAAATACTGAATGCCACCTCTCCTTAAAGCAGAAATCAGGGTTGATCTGGACTCCAGCCTTCATGATGCAGGGAAAATAAAGCACAGACAGGTTTCGGTTAAATAAGCACAGTGACGACAACCTCTGCAAAACCCACCAAGCTTCCATCCTCTGCCAGCTGTTCCTGATTTAAAGTCAAACTTAATCCCACTCTGTGATAGTGGAGAGTTCAGATGTCCCCTGGCAGTTCCCCACACAGGAACCTTGGCCTTTTGCTTCTCATGGAGCAATGTCTGCAGAGGCTTCCTTTTTCAGGCAAATTTAGATTGCAGACAGCCTCACCCAGAGATGCCCCTTGAATAAGACCCTGAAAATGCAAGTTACAGGGTAGTACGTACTTATAAGAGGAATCAGCCCTTGGGGAAAATAAGATGTCTTTTTTTTTAATAAATAAATTACCTTACTTTTACATTTTTAAAAATTTTGGCCTCACCACGCAGCATGTGGGAACCTTAGTTCTCCAACCAGGGATCGAACCCATTGTCTCCTGCATTGGAAACATGGAGTTTTAACCACTGGACGGCCAGGAAAATCCTTCAACATCTTAATTAATAAACACTGTCTCTCCATTGAAAGCAGCCTCCATTATTTGAGGACTTTCTTGTCTAAAGAATCTCACAACTTACTTTCACTCTGATTTAGCCAAACTCAAATGATTGAGAAAATCGGTTTCTCTCTTCAACAGCTACCCAGCTGTGACACCTCTCAGGCACACATGGGCCTTCTGGGGCCATTCCTTACCCACTCCCCAAGTTGTGACTCTTCACTCACGCTTAAGCCCCTGTTGGATACTTGGGTAGGACGTGTGCTGAGCAAGCTCTCCCACGTGAGGCACAGAGCTTTGCAGAGAAGATGGATCATTAACCAGATCAGCACAGCACAGCAGAGACTTAGCCTGGCTGGGTTGAGGGTCCCGGGGATGCTGAGCACAGAGCAGCCAGCCCTGGGGAGTGGATCACATCCCCAGGAGGAACCAGCTCGGCTTGGCACCTTCCTCACCAAATTCAGCAAGGTCCCCATGCACCTAAAATGCACATAGAGGGCATCCCCAGTGGCTCAGTGAAAAGGATCCACCTGCCAGTGCAGGGGCCATGGGTTTGATCCCCGATCTGGGGAGACCCCACATGCTGTGGAGCAGCTAAGCCCAGGTGCCACAACTGTTGCGCCTGTGCTCTAGAGCCCGGGGGCCACACTGCTAAGCCCCTGCGCTGCAGCCACTGAGCCCCTGTGCGCCCTACAGAGTGCTCCATGAGAGAAGCCTCCACGATGAGAAGCCCGCCCACCCCAACTAGAGGCGCAGCGCCCTGCTCACTGCAACTAGAGAAAAGCCCATGCAGCAATGAAGACCCAGCATGGCCAAAAAAAAAAAAAAAAGCACATAGAATGGTCTAGGGGAGTGTGATCTTTAGAGAACCATACCTTACAACCTGGACTAAAAGCATTTTGCATTGTATTCTTTAAAAATCTGTAATTTAGACCATCAGAAATCTCTACAATTGCTCTTGACTTTCAGCTCCCGAGGCCACCCTCAGCAGAACAGCTTGAGAATTTCAATATGCTGTACAGAGCCGGATGGGCAGGAGGAGAACCAGCAGGTCATGGGTTCAAATACACACACACACACTTCAACACATGCACAGAATTAGAGACTGAGGATGAAAAGGATCAGT
The DNA here is from genome assembly GCA_006408695.1 of Aepyceros melampus. NCBI lineage: Eukaryota > Metazoa > Chordata > Mammalia > Artiodactyla > Bovidae > Aepyceros > Aepyceros melampus. The sequence goes on along the minus strand of SJXQ01000722.1, from coordinate 78,048 downwards.
AATCCTCCCAGATTTCAGACAATACTACAAAGCTACAATAATCAAAACACCGCAGGACTGGCCCAAAAACAGACGTATAGATTGACGGAATAGAATAGAAAGCCCAGATTAAACCCCCACACCTAGAGTCAATTAATCTTCAACACAGGAGGCAAGAATATACAATGGAGGAAAGTGGTACTGGGAAAGCTAGACGGTTGCTTGTAAACCAGTGAAGTGTGGACACTCACTCACACCATACAAAAAAAAAAAACAAAACTCAAAATGGCTTAAAGTGAGAGTCACTCAGTCATGTCCGACTCTTTGCGACCCCATGGACTCTACAGTCCATGGAATTCTCCAGGCCAGAATACTGGAGTGCGTAGCCTTTTCTTTCTCCAGGGGATCTTCCCAACCCAGGGATCGAACCCAGGTCCCTGCATTGCAGGTGGATTCTTTACCAGCGAGCCATGAGGAAAGCCTAAGAATACTGGAGTGGGTGGCCTATCCCTTCTCCAGTGGATCTTCATGACCCAGGAATTAAACTGGGGTCTCCTGCATTGCAGGCAGATTCTTTACCAGCTGAGCTATCAGGGAAACCCCCAAATGGCTTAAAGACTTATTAATAAATACAAGACATGACACTATAAAACTCCTAGAAGAGAACATAGGCAAAACATTCTCTGACATAAATCAAAGTAGTATTTTCTTAGGTCAGTCTCCCAAAGCAGAAGAAATAAAAATTAAAAAACAGGACCTAATCAAACTTACAAGTTTTTGCACAGCAAAGGAAAACTGTAAACAAAATGAAAACAGCCTATAGAGTGGGAGAAAATATTTGCAAACAATGTGACCGACAAGTGTTTAATTTCCAAAATATACAGACAGCTCATACAGTTCAAAAAAAAAAAAAAAACAAAGCCTTCCCTGGTGGCTCCGTGGTAAAGAATCTGCCTGCCAATGCAGGTGACACGAGTTCAATCTCTGATCCGGGAAGATCACACATGCCATGGCGCAACTAAACCCATGTGCCACAATTACTGAGCCTGTGTTCCAGAGCCCAGGAGCCCCAACTATGGAAGCCCGTGTGCTCAAGAGCCCGTGATCCACGGGAGAAGCCACCCCAGTGAAAAAACTTGGGCACTGCAATTAGAGAACAGCCCCCCGGGCTCCACAACTAGAGAAAAAATGACCATGCAGCAAGACCCAGCACAGCCAAAAATAAATAAAATTATTTACAAAACCAATCAAAAAGATGTACATAGACATTTCTCCAAAGACAACATACAGATGGCCAAAAAGCACATGAAAAGATGCTCAACATTGCTAGTTATTAGAGAAATGCAAGTCACAACTACAATGAGGTATCACCTCACACCAGTCAGAACAGCCGTCATCAAATAATAAATGCTAAAGAGGGCGTGGAGGAAAAGGAATGCTCCTACAATGTTGGTGGGATGTAAGTTGGTACAGCCACTGTGGAAAACATTATGGAGATTCCTAAAAAAAAAAATCAAGTTACGTATGACCCCTCTATCTTACTCCTGGGCAATCTTATATCTGGAAAAGATGAAGACTCTAATTCAAAAAGATACATTTCATCCCAGTGTTCACTGCTGCACTGTTTACAATAGCCAAGTCATGGAAGCAATGTAAATGTCCATCAACAGATGACGGGATAAAGAGATGTGATACATATATGCAATGGAATATCAGTCACAAAAAAGCACGAACTAATGCCATTTGCAGCAACATGTATCGACCTAGAGATTATTATACTAAATGAAGTGTATGATATCACTTATATGTAGAATCTAAAACATGATACAAATTAACTTATTTATAAAACAGAAACAGACCCCTTGACATAGAAAATAAATTTACGGTTATCAAAGGGGAAGGCACGAGGGAGGGATAAATTAGGACCCTGTGATTAGCAGATACACCCTACCATCTATAAAATAACAAAAAAGTGTCAATCACTCAGTCATGTCTGACTCTTTGTGACCCATGGACTGTAACCCACCAGATCCTCTGTCCATGGAATTCTCCAGGCAAGAATACTGGGATGGGTTGCCATTTCCTTCTCCAGGGGATCCTCCCGACCCAGGGATCAAACCTGGGTCTCCTGCATTGCAGGCAGATTCTTTATCATCTGAGCCATCAGGGAAGCCCCATAAAATAACAAAGGTTTACTGTATAGCATGGTGAATTATATTCAGTTATCTTATAATAATAAAAATGGAAAAGAATCTGAAAAAGGATATATATATGGATCCCCTGGCGAGGCTCCTCTCAGTTCTCAGGGTTCACCTCTGCTTCGATGAGCCAGCATCCGTGCAGGCTGCTTCTGTGCCTATGTGCCCTTCCATGCCTTGCCCGCTGCCTTCCAGTTGGCAGATCCCTCCTTCACTTTCCAAGGTTTTGTCCAAACATGACTTCTTAAGGCAAGCTTTTTCTACCCTCACCCCATGTTGCCTACCCCTCTATAAAAATCAACCCCCCTCCTTCCTTTTCATTCCAATAGAGCTCACATATTGCCACTCTATCATCATGAGAAACACTGGGCTGGATGAAGCACAGTCTAGAATCAAGATTGCTGGGAGAAATGTCAATAACCTCAGATATGCAGATGACACCACCCTTATGGCAGAAAGCAAAGAAGAACTAAAGAGCCTCTTGATGAAAGTGAGAGAGGAGAGTGAAAAAGTTGGCTTAAAATTCAATGTTCAGAAAACTAAAATCATGGCATCTGGTCCCATCACTTCATGGCAAATAGATGGGGAAACAGTGACAGACTTCATTTTCTTGGGCTCCGAAATCACTGCAGATGGTGACTGCAGCCATGAAATTAAAAGACGCTTGCTCCCTGGAAGAAAAGCTATGACCAACCTAGATAGCATATTAAAAAACAGAGACATTACTTTGCCAGCAAAGGTCCGTCTAGTCAAGGCTATGGTTTTTCTGGTAGTCATGTATGGATGTGAGAGTTGGACTGTAAAGAAAGCTGAGCGCCAAAGAATTGATGCTTTTGAACTGTGGTGTTGGAGAAGACTCTTGAGAGTCTCTTGGACTGCAAAGAGATCCAACCAGTCCATCCTAAAGGAAATCAGTCCTGAATATTAATTGGAAGGACTGATGCTGAAGCTGAGACTCCAGTACGTTGGCCATCTAATGTGAAGAACTGACTCATTTGAAAAGACCCTGATGCTGGGAAAGATTGAAAGCAGGAGGAGAAGGGGACAATAGAGGATGAGATGGTTGGATGGCATCTCTGACTCAGAGGACATGAGTTTGAGTAAACTCCAGGAGTTGGTGATGGACAGGGAGGCCTAGCATGCTGCAGTCCATGGGGTCGCAAAGAGTTGGACACAACTGAATGACTGAACTGAACTTATCATTGTGGCTTACTTCAATACATTTGAATGTTGTGGTGTTACTTGTGGGCATTCAATATCTTGTCTTATTCAAAATTCTCTGCCTAGTCCTCCAGACCTTTTCCCATCATAGAAAATGATAATATTTACACGGCAAGAGGCTGCCACTAAAAGAGACCCATATGTCAGCACACTTTTAATAACCCAGTCAAAGCTTAAGCAGTCCAGATGAAAAGCTCTGCAGGAAAGACCCTCATTTAATATTGACTGAAAACAAAAATGAGTCAATAAGTCTGCTTATAGGATTAAGAAATATCTGAAGTTAAGCAAAGATCTTAGGAATGAAAGGAATGATCCTATGGGTGCGGGGGGAAACATAATCAAGACTGAATATGACCCCAGCAAAAGGATAAGATTGTTGATTTCTTACCCAAGGTGGTCAGGGCCTCCTTGACCACTACTAGACTCCAACTCCAAGCTGACCCACAGCACTGCCTTCCTCGCACCTGGTCTCTAATCATTCAAACTGCTAGCTTCCAGCCCCTCACAACTCCCTTGCTTACCTGCCAAGTGACAGCCTCTGTCTTGGCCTCCCTCTCCCACCCAGTCTCCTCTCTACCTGTGCCTCCTGCTAGCAGCACAGCTGCCCATCTCCACGCCTGCCTCCATGGACAGGCATGGCCTCTCCCCTCTCCACCCCGGCATTGTGCCTGTCATCACAGGCTCCTGTCTGAGTTCATTTTGTCTCCTGTCCTTTCGATGAAATGTGCTTCTTGTGGTTGAAAACAGTCCTTCTCATTGTAGTTTCCCCTCCTTTACCTGTAACAGGCACAAGTAAGTGTACAGGACATTGAACTAAACTTCCCAAGTAGTTGTGGGAAGACCAGGTTCCTGTGTAACAGGGAGACGGGGATGTGTGCTGTCCAGGGTAGGGCCAGGGTCTCGTAGTCTTGCAGAGAGCCAGGAAATATCCCTTGGAGTAAACTGCACTTGGGTATTAAAAATATTCCTTATTTGGAAATTCATAAATGAAAGTTATTGAGGGCAGAAGGAGAGGGGGATGACAGAGGATGAGATGGTTGGATGGCATCACTAACTCAATGGACATGAGTTTGAGCAAGCTCCGGGAGATGGTGGAGGACAGAGGGCCTGACGTGCTGCATTCTATGGGGTCACAAAGAGCCAGACACGAAAGAGTGACTGAACAATAAATGAGATGATCCCATACTAAACAGAACCAGAATCACTGTCCCCACATCCATTATTTAACTGAAATTTTGCATAGGAAGTTTGGCCCAGAGGCTGGAGAGCCAACCAGGGGGAAAACCTGAACATATGTTGGAAGAAAGGTTCCCAATTAATTCTGTGCAACAGAAGCTCCCGCAGAGCTGCAGGGAAGGTGGGGGAGAGAACAGGAGGTCAGGGCTGAGCTGCTGAAGGATGAAACTGTCTGAGCCCTGGGGGCTTGCCCTTGCACCTATGGGGGCTTGCCCTTGCACCTATGAAACTGTCTGAGCGTTGGAGGCTTGCCCTTGCACCTATGGGGCATCCATGGGACTGGTCAGTAGTTAGCTGCCCCCTTCCCCTTACAGTTTCTGGAAGGGGACACAGAGGAGTCAGTGGTTCCTAACACAAGTCAGTACATGCTGATTTCCTGATAGCCCCTCGCTCACCAAAGGCTTACCGCCCTGAACCAAGGGCCGCCCCTGGGATGTGTCCCAGTGGCCACACGTGCACTAGGGTCAAGCCCCATCCTGACGTTTCCCCCCTGTCGTCGGTCAGGAGCAGGTCCAAACGCTGGGGCTTCGGCCAGAGGGAAGCAGACCCTTCGAGCATCCTTTGTACACTAAATGGTAACCCCTGTGTTCCCTGTCCTGCTCAGCCAGGCCTCAGGCTTGTAGCTAATCCACTGAGCATCCTTGCATGTGCGCTGGAAGAGGTCCTATTCCTTGTCATGACGAGGGCCTGCCTCTCCTCCTGGGTTCGGGGACGTCTGCTCAGACTTAGAAGTCCGATCTGTCTTCCCCCAAGCTCTGCAATCTCTGTCTACACGTTAGAATTTGGAGAATGAAATTGTGTGTGTGTGTCCAACTCTTTGCGACCCCACCGACTGGGTCCCCACCGGCTTCCTCTGTCCATGGGATTCTCCAGGCAAGAATACTAGAGTGGTTGCCATTTCCTCCTCCAGGGGATCTTCCCCATGCAGGGATCGAACCCCTGTCTCTTACGTCTCCTGCACTGGCAGACGGGTTCTTTACCACCAGGGCACCTGGGAAGCCCCAGTAACATTTCTGGCGGCACTTTATTGCTAAGACAGTTCTGAAAGTTTCCATTCATCAGAAAGTATGTTTCATGTTCTGTTTAGCAATGAGACCCCATTGCCGGGTGGACCCCAGCCCAGCACTGATAACGATGTCCCCTCTTGCCCCTGCAGGCACAGAAGGGGCACAAGAAGCGCCCTAAACCCGGCAGGGCTCATCAGGCCTCAGAGCAGAAACCAGGCTCCACGTCTTCCCCGCGCGCCACCGCGCAGAGCCGGACCTCAGGCCGCCGCCCGCAGCCGCCACTGGACGTGTCACACCAGGGGCTCGGCCAGGCAGGTCCGTCTACCAGGCATCCGCAGGAATTTGCCAGACGAGCCACCAGCCCTCCCAGCCTCCCCTGGTCTTTCCAGCGAAGCAAGTCCTTGTTTTGTCTGCCCACCGGAGACCCCTTCCCGGCCTCCGCGCCGGAAGCGCAGCCGTCTGCAGGCTCAGGCGGCCGGGGGCAGAGGGCCCCGGAGCGGGGGCAGGGCCACCTCCTCTCCATGGAAGACCTG
>SJXQ01000722.1:0-64638 GCA_006408695.1 Aepyceros melampus | reverse complement strand
GAGTCCGTGATGCCATCCAGCCATCTCATCCTCGGTCGTCCCCTTCTCCTCCTGCCCCCAATCCCTCCCAGCATCAGAGTCTTTTCCAATGAGTCAACTCTTCGCATGAGGTGGCCAAAGTATTAGAGTTTCAGCTTTAGCATCATTCCTTCCAAAGAAATCCCAGGGTTGATCTCCTTCAGAATGGACTGGTTGGATCTCCTTGCAGTCCAAGGGACTCTCAAGAGTCTTCTCCAACACCACAGTTCAAAAGCATCAAGTCTTCGGCACTCAGCCTTCTTCACAGTCCAACTCTCACATCCATACATGACCACAGGAAAAACCATAGCCTTGACTAGACGGACCTTAGTCGGCAGCACTTTGAAAATGTGAGTTGCTGAGTCCTCTCTGACTCTTTGAGATCCCGTGGACTATAGCCCACCAGTCTCCTCTGTCCATGGAATTCTCCAGGCAAGCATACTGGAGTGGGTTGCCATTTCCTTCTCCAGGGGATCTTCCTGATGCAGGGACTGAAGAGTCTCCTGCGTTGCAGGCAGATTCTTTACCATCTGAGTCACCTGGGAAGCCCTTTCATAAATCCGCTCAACCCACCCTCCCCTGAGATTCCTGAAAAGTGATAAGAATTCCATTCCCTGCACCTCTTTCATTGATCTGAGTGGATTTACTAATTCATTCAACAAGTATTTACTATGTCCCACTATGTACTGAGGATTCCCAGGTGGTGCAGCGGTCAAGAATCTTCCCGCCAGTGCAGCAGATGCAAGAGACGTGGGTTTAATCCCTGAGTCAAGAAGATCCCGTGGAGTTGGAAATGGCAACCCACTCCAGTATTCTTTCCTGGAAAATTGCATAGACAGAGGATCCTGGTGGGCTACAGTCCACTGGGTCGGAGAGAACTGGACACAGCTGAACGCACACACGTGCACATGTGTGTCAGGCAGTGGACTATCTGTGCCTTTTTTTTTTTTAATTGGAGTGGCCAAAAAGTTGGTTCAGGCTCTTCTTTAGGAGCTTATGAAACCCAAGTGAACTTTTGGCCAATCCAATAATTTCTAGGAGAGATTTTAAGAAATATTACAACATATAAAAACTACATAGACAATTTCTACTCATATGCTGGTAAATTCAGTGTAACAATAAAAAGAAAAAGAAACCTTTACGATCCAGGATGCACAAGGTACTGCAGCGTTTGATCACTAAGTCAAATCAGGGTACAAGCAAACCACACAGGACAGTTTGGTATCAGCCCAGAGGGCCTGGGATTGAATGGGAGAGACATAGTCTCATCCTACTCCCATCATTACTAGTTACTCTTCCCTGGAGATTTTATCCAAGTGGCTCAGACGGTCAAGAATCCACCTACAATGCAGGAGACCTGCTCAGGTTCAATCCATGGGTCAGGAAAATTCCCTAGAGAAAGGAATGGCCACCCACTCCAGTATTCTTACCTGGAAAATTCCAAGGAGAGAAGCCTGGTGGGCTACAGTCCATGGGTCCGCAAAGAGTCAGACATAACTGACTAACACTTTGCCTCATAGATTTCGTAATCCTTCTAAAGGATCTAATACAGTTACATATACAGAGCCTCAGGTTTTGGCATCAGGTTAACCTGGCTTCCCATTCTGACGCCGCCACTCTGACCACCCCTTCCCACTCTGACCCCATCACTTTGGGAACCCAGGGCAAAGTTAATTAGCTTCTCTGGGCCTCAGTTTTATCATCTGTGAAATATGGATGACAACACCTACCCTGGAGGGTCACTATGAGAATTAAGTTACATAATTCATGTGGAGGGCTTCCCTGGTAGCTCAGCTGATAAAGAATCTGCCTGCAATGCAGGAGACCCCAGTTTGATTCCTGGGTGGGGAGGTTCCCCTGGAGAAGGGAGAGGCTACCCACTCTGGTATTCTTGGGCTTCCTTGGTGGCTCGGATGGTAAAGAATCCACCTGCAATGCTGGAGACCTGGGTTCAATCCCTGGGTTGGGAAGATCTCCTGGAGGAGGAAATGGCAACCCACTCCAGTATTCTTGCCTGGAAAATCTCATGGACAGAGGAGCTAGTGAGCTACAGTCCATGGGGTTGCAAACAGTCAGACACATCTGAGTGACTAAGCACAACACAGTTTGTGAGGAAGTCGCTGTACTGCCTGCAACACAGCGGGCATTTTGTAAAGGCAGAGCTCTTTCCTTCCCTCGGGCTTCACAGCGGCCCCGTGCTCTGCTCAGCTGACATCCGCCTCCTTCACAGACTGTCCAGTGCCAGGAGGACAGACAGGGTTTGGTTTCAACATACTCTTTACAATCTGCGATTCCACCATCACCTCTCCACCATCTCTCTGGACAGATTCCACCAGATTGTCATCTTTCAGATCCCATCGGAAAGACATCTTTCCATCATCACACCCTCCATTCACCTCCCTGGCTTGTCTCTCTTCTGCGTCTCAAGCCACTGCCAGCAAAACCAAAGCCCGGTGCTTGTTACTACTCAGCAAGAAAGCTGTTCTTTCTCCCGGCTCCCCAGTTCTGAACTGCCCTTCCCTAAACACACTCTCTCCCCACAGCTTCCCACCCGATCCTCCAAGCCTACAAAACCTGTGCTCCCTTCTCTTGGCCAGTTCCCATCTCTACACTCCCCTTTTCCCTTGTGGGTTCCAGGCCCACCGACCCCACCCGGAGCCCAGGGCTGACTGGCTCACTGTGGCCTCCGCGGCATCAGCAACCCCCCACCGCCACCCTCTTGCCTCACTTGTCGGGGCCCCCAAGTCGAGCTGTCCTGCGCTTTTGCTGTTTCCACTCCGAAACTGCCAGACCACAGGCAGTCCACCCACCCAAGGCTACTCGGCCAACTTTCACTGCACACTTACAGGCCTTAATTGTTCCAACCTGTTCCAACTTCCTGAATGCTCTCTAAACTCTGCCTGCATGACTCCCAGACTAACCTTGGCCCAGAACCATCCATCACCCCTGCAGGCCCCCACCTGACCCCATAAGATGGGAGTGATTCCGACGAGGTCAGCAGCAACAAGAGACTGATGCACAGAAGAGACCTACCACCTGCTCCTCTGCCCTCGGAAGTGGTCTGAAGACTGAAATGCAACCGGGGGCAACGGAGGAAAACGGGTGTGCGGAGCAAGGAGACCACTCATCCTTTTGCCACACCAGGAGTCAGTCCCGCTTCCTGCAAAACGAGCCTCCGGTGCCAGTGCAAGTCAACCAGCCCAGGCCAGCGGCTCTGCCACTCTCCTTGGCCAGAAAGCTCGAGGCGGCCTGGGGCTGTGTTTACCCCAAGCTGGTTCTGCAGACCCACAGTGGCCTCTTTGCTCCTTTGGTGGGTGTCAGAGCTCACAGCCATGCCCAGGCTTCCAGGAGTGTCCTCAGGCATGGCTGTACCCCATTGGGATGCCCTGAACTGCTGCCACTGTGTAGGGGGACACTTCTGGGTGCCTGTAACCCAACCACGTGGAACTGTGACCATCCCCAGGGACTCTGCCTGGTCACAGCTCCGTTCTGGGTCTAACCCAGCCTTTGCACTCAGATTAGGTAAGCACTAGACCCTACACACTTGGTCACACCCCGTCCTGCGTGTCAGGCCTGAGCTTTCAACTACCTGCTGTATAAGCCCCTCGTGGGCTGGTTCCTCCATGTCCCCAAATCAACAAGACCCATGTTAAACTACTGCCACACCTTCACATGCCTGGAAGGACCAGCTCCTTCTTCTCCAGGATTCCTCAGTTCTGTGTAATGGTTTCGTCTCTCTCCTCGTCATTCACATTCGAAAACCCAGAGCGAAGCACCCAAACAGATTAATAGGAAGAAACGGGATTTTGGAGTCAACCTACCCAAATTTCAATGTCATCACTTACTGCCTGAGGACCCCAGGTGGCGCAAGTGGTAAAGAGCTCACCTGCCAATGCAGGAGACAGAGGAGACACAGGTTCCAGCCCTGGGTCGGGGAGATCCCCTGGAGGAGAGCCTGGCAACAACTCACTCCAGTGCTCTTGCCTGAGAATCCTGTGGACAGAGGAGCTTGGCAGGCTACAGTCCATGGGGTTGCAAAGAGCAGACATGACTGAAGCGACTTAGCACATTCGCTTACTGCCTGTGTGACCCAAATCAAAGGAACTGCATGCATTTCTTGCCCTTGGTTTCCTCCTTTGCAAAGTGGCGTGAATCAGAGCTGGTCCAGGGTATGCAAGGGAGCCACTCACCTCAGAGGCAAAATTAAGAGGGTGCCAAAAAACTCACCCAGCAAGACTAAGAATATTTTAACGAAAAAGCTCTTTGTCTAGGGTCATTCTGAGCAATCAGTGAAATCAAGAGGCAAAGCCTGGCACAACAAGAGGTCATTTTTCAAATCGGCCAAAGTTTTAAAACTAATACACAATTTATGTTTATGCATGGCTGTTTGCAGTAATTGGTACAATATTTTTGGAAAGAAGTATGGCAATAGATACGTCAATAGCTGCAAAAATGCTCAAGGATTGTAATTCACTTTCCAGGACTCACTCTTAAGAAAATTATCTAAAACAGAGGTAAAAACGTCCATCTGTTTATCATGTAGAATTTATAATAGCAAATCACTGGGGAACAACCTGAATGTGTATACACACACACACACACACATAATATATAAGTACATATATATATATACATTTTTCTTGATCACGTAAAACAACGCAGAGAAAAACAGATTGTAAAGAAGCATGTCAAACATTTTTCCGAAGAGAAGATGCAGGTGGCCAGCAGGCACATGAAGTGGCTGATTCAAGTTGATGTATAGCAAAAACCATCACAATATTGTAAGGTAATTACCCTCCAATTAAAATTAATTAAAAAGAAAAGATGCTCAACGTTGCTAATCATCAGAGAAATACAAATCAAAACCACAAGAAGGAATCACCTCACACACATCAGAATAGCTACCACTGCAAAGACCACAAATAACAAATGTTGGCCAGGATGTAGAGAAAGGGCGTTGGCGGAAAAGTGAAAAATACACTGTTGGTGGAAAAGTAAATTGGTTCAGCCACTGTGGAAAACGGTATGGAGGTTTCTCAAAACACTGAAACTAGAACTACCACATGACTCAGCAATTTCACTCCTGGGTCTATATTTGAGGAAAACAGAAACACTAACTTGCCAAGATACACGTGCTCCAATGCTCATCGCATTATTTACAGTTGCCATGGTATGGCCCCAACCTAAGTGCCCATCAGCAGGTGGATGGATAAAGACGATGTGGTCCTGCATACAATGGAGTATTACTCATCCATTTAAAAGAATGAAATCATGCCATGGCAGCGACACGGATGGACCTGGTGAGTGTCACACTGAGTGAAGTAAGACAGAAGGAGAAATAGCATGACCCCCGTATACGTGGAATCTAAAATGAAATGACACAGATGAACTTATTTACAGAACAGAGACTCACAAACACAAAATGAACTTATGGTTGCCAAAGGGGAAGGGATAGTTAGGGACTCTGGGAAGGTCATGTACACGCTGCTATATTTAAAATGTATAACCAACAAAGACCTATTACACAGCACATGGAACTCTACTCAATGTATGTGCCAGCCTGGATGGGAGGAGGGTTGGGGAGAATATATACATGTACACTTATGGCTGAGGTCCTCTGCTGTTCACCTGAAACAACCACAACATTATTAATTGGCTATACCTCAATACACAATTAAAAGTTTATTAAAGTTACAAAAAAAAAAGAAAAAAGATGTGGTATACTCATGCAACGGAATACTGTTGCTGCTAAGTCGCTTCAGTCGTGTCCGATTCTGTGCGACCCCATAGACAGAGGCCCACCAGGCTCCCCTGTCCCTGGGATTCTCCAGGCAAGAACACTGGAGTGGGTTGCCATTCCCTTCTCCAATGCAAGAAAGTGAAGTTGCTCAGTCGTGTCCGACTCTTAGCAATCTCGTGGACTGCAGCCCACCAGGCTCCTCCATCCAACACACACATCAGAATAGCTACCACTGCAAAGACCACAAATAACAAATGTTGGCCAGGATGTAGAGAAAGGGCGTTGGCGGAAAAGTGAAAAATACACTGTTGGTGGAAAAGTAAATTGGTTCAGCCACTGTGGAAAACGGTATGGAGGTTTCTCAAAACACTGAAACTAGAACTACCACATGACTCAGCAATTTCACTCCTGGGTCTATATTTGAGGAAAACAGAAACACTAACTTGCCAAGATACACGCGCTCCAATGCTCATCGCATTATTTACAGTTGCCATGGTATGGCCCCAACCTAAGTGCCCATCAACAGGTGGATGGATAAAGACGATGTGGTCCATGCATACAATGGAGTATTACTCATCCATTTAAAAGAATGAAATCATGCCATGGCAGCGACACGGATGGACCTGGCGAGTGTCACACTGAGTGAAGTAAGACAGAGAAGGAGAAATAGCATGACCCCCGTATACGTGGAATCTAAAATAAAATGACACAGATGAACTTATTTACAGAACAGAGACTCACAGACACAAAATGAACTTATGGTTGCCAAAGGGGAAGGGATAGTTAGGGACTCTGGGAAGGTCATGTACACGCTGCTATATTTAAAATGTATAACCAACAAAGACCTATTACACAGCACATGGAACTCCACTCAATGTATGTGCCAGCCTGGATGGGAGGAGGGTTGGGGAGAATATATACATGTACACTATGGCTGAGGTCCTCTGCTGTTCACCTGAAACAACCACAACATTATTAATTGGCTATACCTCAATACACAATTAAAAGTTTATTAAAGTTACAAAAAAAAAGAAAAAAGATGTGGTATACTCATGCAATGGAATACTGCTGCTGCTAAGTCGCTTCAGTCGTGTCCGATTCTGTGCGACCCCATAGACAGAGGCCCACCAGGCTCCCCTGTCCCTGGGATTCTCCAGGCAAGAACACTGGAGTGGGTTGCCATTCCCTTCTCCAATGCAAGAAAGTGAAGTTGCTCAGTCGTGTCCGACTCTAGCAATCTCGTGGACTGCAGCCCACCAGGCTCCTCCATCCATGGGATTTTCCAGGCAAGAGTACTGGAGTGGGGTGCCATTGCCTTCTCCGAATGGAATACTACTCAACCATAAAAAAAAAGAGTGAAATTTTTCCGTTTGCAACAATGTGGATAGCCATAGAGGGTATTATGCTAAGTAAGATAAGTTAGACAAAAAAAGACAAATACTGTATCATATCACTTGTGCGGGGTCTAAAAAATAAACTAGTGAATATAACAAAAAATAAAGTGTGCCAAGGCATAATAGCTTTTGTTTCTGAGTGGTAAAATCATGGGTGATTTCTTATTTCATTTTCTTTTTTGTACATGGTATGTTTTCTATGGTATTTATTAATTTTATAATTAAAAAAATAAAGATACTAAAACTATGAAAACACAGCCACTTTTGATTATTCTCAACCTGCACATCTAATCTGTCCCCTTCCAGCTTACTCATTCTGTCAGGTTTTATGTGCTTCTGCTCTTTCCTTTCCCTCCAGCCCTAACTACATAAGTGCTGTAGACTAGTGATGGGGGAGACCGGTCTTCTAATCCTGGCGCCTTCCTTACTAGCTGTGAAACTCTGAACAAGCTCCATAACCTTCTGTGACTCAGGTTCCTCATCTGCAAAGCATGTGTGTGCAATCACTCAGTCAAGTCTTTGTGACCCCATGGACTGTAGCCCACCGGGCTCCTCTGTCCATGGGACTCTCCAGGCAAGATACTGGAGTGGGTTGCCATGGCCTCCTCCAGGGGATCTTCCCGACCCAGGGATAAACCTGGGTCTCCTGCAGCTCCTGCGTTGCCAGGCGGAGTCTTTGCCATTGAGCCACCTGGGAGGCCCCATCTGTAAAGTGAGCGCATCCAAATACCTCACCTGGGGGAGCTTGTCTCCATGGTACAGAAGCTAGCTTCATGGACCTCTGTGGGATGAAAGAAAGAGGATGGCAGCAGGACCACGAGGGACCAAGGCCCCTTCCCCTTCACCTGCCATGTCGTCCCCCAGACTCTGATGGGTCCCTATTCCAGCCCTCAGCTGTCACTCTGTGGGATTTCCCCGTGACACATAGGATGATGGTGTTGAGTCAAAATTAGTTTGATTTAAAAGAAAACAAAGGGGCTTCCCTGGTGGTCCAGTGGCTAAAACTCCACATCCCCAATGCACGGGGTCCGAGTTCGATCCCTGGCCAGGGATCTAGATCCCACATGCTGCAACTAGTTCACACGCTGCAACTAAAAACGATCCCGCATTCTGCAGCTAAAATATCCCATGCGCCACAATTAAGACCTGACGCAGCCAAATAAACAAACATTTAAAAAGAAAGAAGAAAATGAAATATTTTTCTACCTCTGATTTGGTTGCCTGAGAATCATGCCCACTATCCAGTGTCTTTGTGCAAGCCTCACCCAGACTATAGCCATACACTCCCCACTGGTCTCCATGGCCCTGACATCTGTCCACTCCTGTCCATCCAGATACAACTGCTCATTTTTAACAGGCTCTGCACATCCTCCTGCTCCCGTGGTTCCCTCTTGCCAGCCATGCAAAAATGCCCTCTCCTAAAACACATTCTCAAGGGCTTCTCCACGGTCCCATCACCTCTTCCATCTTCGCCCTTACCCATTCTTCACTCCAGACGAATACACTCTTAACTCTCCACTAAACACACCTAGTTCCCACCCACGTGCCAACATCCATTTATTCCTCTGCAACTCCCTGCACTTCAGAATCCCACCATCCACCAAAGCCCAGTGCAAACACCACCTCCGGAAGCCAGGGCGCCCTTCCCACTGCTGTCATGTGGGGGTCCTAGGTTGTCCCTGACTCGGGACAGATCACAGGATACTCAGCCCTGTATTAGATACAAGTTTTATCCACCCAGGCAAAGTATAAACTAGTCCTTAGTCCAAGCAGTACCGCAATAAGTAAGGTTGGAAGGAGTGAACGTGTGTGTGTGAGTCTGTGTGTGGCTGACCTGGCCAGAGCTCCTCTCATGATAAATCCCTATCTTCACATTCTCAATCAAGGACCCTGACCCTGATCAGGCTGCTTGCTTCATAATTAATTCAATCCAAATGTCCTGGAAGGCTGAGATGGGGAAATTGTGCACAAGGAGGAAAATTCACGAGGCCATGGCTGAGCACGGCTGTATTTACTGGAACCTCAGCCTTTACCGTATTTACCCAAACCTCAGCCACTTACTGTACTTTTCAGTTTTAATTCCGTCTGCCTTCATGCTTCCAGACTGAAAAATCCTAACTTCTCTAGCCTATCTATATGGAAGTTTTTCTCCCTGTTTCCCCCCTGCATCTCTTTTTAAATTTTAATTCTTTATTCTGGGCCTTTAATTTCACTCCCTGACCCCCATTACATACTTCTGAGTCACTCTATTCACTCCCACATTTGGATCCAGAGGCACTGTGGTTTGGGCTAAGGGTAAAACACGATTGTTACTCTGATCTCCAAAATATTTGTCTTTGCAAACATTTAGGGCTAAACATTGAGAGCACTTGCTCACAGAACCTTTTTCCAACCTAGAATTTACCCACATTTCCCCACAGACATCCTATGTGTACATAGCTATTTTTAAACTTTACACTCACGAAACTCCTGGCAAAATCACAAACTGAATGGATTCCAAACCCAACTGGCTTTAATCCACATGTTTGGAAAAGAACGCTGAAGTGACGTGAATGGACTTACTTGCTCTTTTTACTGTTCGTCCGGATAGAATTAGAGCCTTTGACGGTAGGGCCGGGAGTTTAAGTACCTAACCAGCTTCTTTCCCTTGGGCTGAAAATCATTTCCATCACCACTTTCCAAAATGTCCCTCAGGGTTGGCCTCCCTGAGGGTTGCCCTCAGACACGGATGGACTCCAAAAATCCCTCAGAGTCTCAGCTGCTCCCTGGAGCTGTGATGCCCAAATTCTGTCACTTCCTTTGCATTTTTGCCACATCCGTGTGTTGTCTGCAATTATTTACTCATTTTTTAAAATCAAATGGAAAACCAGCAGACTCTCCAATGTCAGGTGGCAAGTAAACGTGTGCCATAACCCACAGGTCAGAGGATGAGGGGAGTCGGGGAAGGGCAGCTGACCCGTTTCAAGGATTCTGCTGCTGCTGTCTGTGCTGAAAGCTCTTGCGTTTCTTCTCAACACATCCGCGGCTTTGAGGCCATTCAAGAAAGCATGCAGTGAACACGCTCCTTGCAACAAGGCAAACTCTGCAGGAGCCAGCAGTGCATTCCCAATCCAGCGGGAAAAAAAGGAAGAGGCGCATGAGATGGCACCCGTGCACTGGACCATCCCCCTTAAAGCTCAAAGCAGCTTCCCTTTGCCTTTGGACTGAAAATCCAATTGCCGGTGCACCGGTCGGAAGCCCTTCGTGAGCCAGCCCTCCGTCTCTACCCAGCCTCATCTTCCCCACCCCCGCTCACCGTGCTTCGATCCCACCACACTTCTCGGGGCTGCTCCATGATGGGGGCCACCATGACCAGCGGAGCTGCAGTCTGGTCCCGAGGGTGACAGGCACTGTGTCCCAGGCAGGCTCACGGAAGGCCTCGTAGCTGCCCACCCCGCTGCCCCCAAACCTCCCTGTTACAATCTCAAGACATAAAAATGATCAAGAATAGATCCAAACCTTCAGTGGCTCATAACCAACCAACAGAAACAAGCCTTTACACATACACTTGCCCTGCGATTACAGTCATACAAATAATACAGTCATACAGTGATACAAATAAGAACCATCCTGCAGGATGGATTGGGGGCAGGAGGAGAAGGGGACGACCGAGGATGAGATGGCTGGATGGCATCACGGACTCGATGGACGTGCATCTGAGTGAACTCCACGAGTTGGTGATGGACAGGGAGGCCTGGCGTGCTGCGATTCATGGGGTCGCAGAGTCAGACACGACTGAGCGACTGAACTAAACTGCATTACCCAGAGGCAGGGAGGTCTGGAGAGAAAGAGTGCACTCTTCCTGAGGAGTCAGAAAAAGCACCATGGAGGAGGTAAATGCTTCTGCAGGTCTAGGAAGATGAGCAATGCCAGAGAAAAGGGACATGAATAGCTCTGGGGAAACTGGAGACGTTGGAGAACACAAAGGGAAGAAACGCTAGATCCAGCTCTCACCTTGAAAAGAATCTCCAGGACTTCCCAGGTGGTCCAGTTGTTAAGAATCTGCCCGTCAATGCAGGGGAGGCAGGTTTCGATCCCTGGTCCAGCAAGATTCCACATGCCGCGGAGCAACTAAACCCACACGCCACAACTACTGAGCCCTGGCTCCGGAGCCGCTGCTCTGCCCTTCATTGCAGCTACCGAGGCCCACATGCTCTAGAGCCCGAGCTTCACAAGAGAAGCCGCTGCGACGAGAAGCCCACACACTGCAACTAGAGAGCAGCCCCAGCTCACCGCAACCAGAGAAAGCCCACATGGCCATGAAGACACAGCACAGCCAAAAATAAATATTGCTTTACAAAACAAAAAGGAAGAAAAAAGAACCTCTGGTGAAAACAACTGCCTCAACACCACCGTCAATAGATACTGGCCAGACCTACCAAAGCTGTTGACCTTTGGCCTCTGTAACTCTAGGAAAATAAATGCAGAGAGAAATATGGCATGAATTTAACCTTTCTTGGGGAGTCCTTTTAAAAGAGCAGGCTACCCAAAGTACCACCTGCATTGGAGGGAGACCAGCACAATATGCATTCACTTGATAATGGACATAATTCCTTGGCTGTAGATCAAATTTATGATGAGGATTGTAGTTTTATGTGCTGAATGCACGCTTGAGAGTACATCGAGTCCTTCTGGAAACCTGCCCATTATTGCATATGGAGCTGAGCATCATTTTCCCAGTTGAAACCACTCTCACTTTATTGCTGTTACTTTGCTTTTATGAAATACCATCGCTCCTATTACCCCTTCATTTACCGCTGTGCCCTTGGTCAGCAAAGAAACCACCCTGCTTCAAAGGACCTACTGAAAACGACATCACATGTTAATAATGATGAAATAAAGATCTGACATTTATTGAGAATTCAGTGTGCCAGGCCTTATGTTAAGTATTTTATATACATGATCTCATTCATCTTAAATGTATGAGGTTGTCGTTATCACCATTATACACAGGAGGAAACAAAGAGATGATAAGAAATGTCCGTGATCACACAACTAGCAAAGAGTAGATACTCATCATACGTTTGTTCTTTCTTTAAATAAATATACTGAGTACTGATAAGTTGTGTCAGAACATGTAAAGTGGTACCTGCAGTAACATTTCCCTAAGGAGTTTCTGATGCAGCAGCCATGGTAAAACAACACACAAATATTTAAAAGTAAGAGTGAGGTGTGTGACTAGTGTTGTGAGCACTCTTTTCTTACAGAGAAGTGAGGAATCAGCCCTGTGAAAGCAAGTGACAAACGTGCTGGGCTCTGACGAGGAGTCAAGTCTTAAGAATAAAACGTGAGAATGTCCTTCTAAGCAGAAACATTTAAGTTGAGCTCCCCCCAAACAGGAATAATTAAACCAGCAACATCCAGTACAATCCATTTCATTATTATTTTACCATTCATAGTTGTGTTAATACTAATGTATTATATTTACTTATTTGCATATATAATGGTCAGCACAATTCACAAGACTGTTGTTCTCAGACACAACACCTTAGTAAATCTGACAGTCAAAATCTGGTAGGCGTAGCACATAGCTGTTTGAGATTAAATCCAGGTTCTAGAAGTTATTAGCAGATTCTATTAAAATTCTATCCCTATGACTTAATTATGGTCTGTATTAAGACCAGTGATAGTGAGAACTGTCTCCTTTTAAATAGGAACGTCCCAGGACTTCCCTGGTGGTCCAGTGGCTCAGACTCCACACTCCCGATGCAAGGAGCCTAGGTTCAGTTCCTGGTCAGGGAGCTCGATTCCACATGCTGCAAGTATCAAGAGCTCCCATGCCACAACTAAAGATCAGAGATCCCACATGCTGCCACTAAGACCTTGCGCAGTCAAATAAACAAATATTATTTTTTTAAAAATAGGAGGGTCCTGCTTACATCAGATGGAAGCAGGAGGTTGCCTGGTTAAGAGTCTGACTCTTTCTTTGGAGGCAGCTGGGAGTATCCGTAGATGACATGGGGAAGACCGGGCTCTCTGAAAGTCAAACATACAAAACCACAGGCCCATCCACAGCCAGCATGCACACCCAGGGCCATGAGGCCCACTTGAGGCGTCCTCATTGCACCTGTCAAACGACAGGGTGAGCAACTTCTTCCCTCTGCAACCAGAGGAAGCTGGGCAAGGGGATGAGCCTCTGCCTTCCCTCCACCTCCAATCAAGAGCTGGAGTCTTACCACCACTTTGATGTTTGGAGTGAAAGAAAAGAAACGAAAATATCTAGAGGCAAGAAGAGGAGCAAGAAAGATGGAAAAAATCATAAGCGCCCCACTCCCCAGGAGCTCCTGGCTGCTGAGGTCCCCAGAGAGTTGGGGGAAAGCCTTGGTGCTCCTGGGAGACCCTGACTCAATCTTGTGGCTTCAGCACCATTAAAGCACTTGGCACCCTCTTTGGTTTAAGAAGAAGGATTTATGTGTCCACAGTTCCCCATGGAGGACATCAAGGAGTTTTAAAATTCTAATAAAAATAAGGACATCCAGGCACAGACAGGAATAATAAGGTATGAACATCAGACAGCTGACAAAAGTCAGATTTGTGACATTTTCAATGAGATCAAAGAATGTCATGAGATGTCCAAAGTTAATTTGCTCTCTTCCGGGAACAAATAATGTTACCTCTGGAAAAGAGGGAGTGGGGTAGAGGCTGGGAGGATGTAGTTGAGCTCAGGGGTCATCAGAACAAATGAAGCAACAAGGAAGAAGCGTCTGGAGCACGCAGGCAAATAGGTCCCTGGGTCCCAAGTGTGGATTTCACACTCAGATGAGGGCCATTTGCATAGTCAATGCTTGTCACAGGGGTCCCTCAAGTCATCAGAGTTTGTCCAGCTTTTCTTTGCAGTTAAGTACAATCAATTTGGGAATGTGTTTGATTTTTATACAGCAAATATGGGTTCTTAAGCAAGCACCCCGCCTGTCTGGATTTTTGTCTGTTCACTTAATTACACTGTCTGAGATCCTTCCTGCGTCATATCAACTCTAGACAGCACAGAGATGGCACCATAGTTAAGACCATTCTGCTGAACTGCAAACATCTTCCACTGCATTTGGCAGCTCACTCCCCCACCACAGATCGCTAGCAGAGCACCATAAATCAGCATGTTCTAAACAATTGAACCAGAAATAACCAAAGAGGATATTTAGACCAAATGGAGTGGGAGACCAGGGTGAAATATTTAAACATAAGAAAAAAAGTATGATAAAAGAACAAAGAGAGATGAATTAGAGCCCATTTTTATATTGCATGGGGAAAAGGTGATATCGCTGCAGAAAGTCTTGCTAAAATCATGCTTGATATTAATTTTTTTATTCTTCCACTGCTGTCCCATCAAATTACTATCTTCAGGCTCACTGTAGCATTAACCCAATTAGAGCCAGTGACAGAGCCAATGTCCAGTGACAACCAACAGAATGGGAAAAAATATTTGCAGATCGTATCAACCCGGGTTTCCTGCATTGCAGGTGGATGCTTTACTGTCTGAGCCACCAGGGAAGACCCAATATATCTGATAAGCAATTAATAAACAAAATATATAAAGAATTCATACAACTCAATTAAAACAAATAATTCAATTAAAAAAGGCCCCAAGGAGCTGAATAGACATTTTATCAAAAAGGATATACATATGGCTAACAGGTATACGAAAAGATATTCAATGTCACTAATCATTAGGGAAACACACAACAAAGCAATGAGATATCATAGCATGACTGTCAGAATGGCCATTAGCAAAAAGACAAGCACTAATGAATGCTGGTGAGGATATAGAGAAAAGGGAACCTTAGTGCCCTATTGGTATGAATGTAACTTGGTACAGCCACTATATAAAACAGCAGAGAGGTTCCTCAAAAAATTAAAAATAGAACTACCACATGATTCCACAATTCCACTTCTAGGTATATATCCAAAGTGAAGTGTTAGTTGCTCAGTCGCACTGGACTCTTTGCAGCCCCACAGACTGTAGCCCACAAGGCTCCTTGTCCATGGGATTTCCCGGGCAAGAATACTGGAGCAAGTAGTCATTCCTTTCTCTAGGTGATCTTCCCAACCCAGGTCTCTTGCATTGCAGGCAGATTCTTTACCATCTGAGCCACCATGGAAGCCCCATATATCCAAAGGAAATGAAATCACTATATCACAGAGATACCTACCTGAACCCCCAAGTTCACGGCAGCATTATTTACAACAGCTAAGACATGGAAATAACCTAAATGTCCATCAACAGATGTATGGATTAAAAAAAAAAAAGTGATGTGGAAAATTCCAGCAATCCAGTGGTTAGGGCTCCATTCCACCGCAGGGGGCATGGGTTTGATCCCTGGTTAGGGAACTAAGATCCTGCATGCTCTGTACTGTGGCCAAAAAAAAAGAAAGAAAGAAAGAAAGAAAATGTGGTGTCTGTATATATACAATGGAAAACTATTCAGCCATTTATAACAATATGAATGGAATTTGAGCACATTGTGCTAAGTGAAGGAAGTCAAACAGAGAAAGACAAATACTGTAGGATCTCACTCATATGTGAAATATAAAAAAAAAAATTTAACCACAAAGAAAGAGATCGGATTTGTGGTTACCAGAAGTGTGAAGTGAAGGATGGGGAAATTGGATGAAGTTGGTCCAAAGGTACAAACTCCCAGTTATAAGACAAATCTCTGTTACTGCTGCTGCTGCTGCTGCTGCTAAGTCGCTTCAGTCATGTCCGACTCTGTGCGACCCCATAGACGGCAGCTCACCAGGCTTCCCCATCCCTGGGATTCTCCAGGCAAGAACACTGAATTAGGTTGCCATTTCCTTCTCCAATGCATGAAAGTGAAAAGGGAAAGTGAAGTCGCTCAGTCGTGTCTGACCCTCAGCGACCCCATGGACTGCAGCCTACCAGGCTCCTCCATCCATGGGATTTTCCAGGCAAGAGTACTGGAGTGGGGTGCCGATGCTCTACAGAGTATATAATGTACAACATGATGAGTATAGTTAACAGTGTAAAACAGTACATTTAAAGTTAGCAAGAGTAATTCTTAAAGTTCTTACCACAAGGGGAAAAATTTTGATTTTTTTTTTTTTTGGTACCTATTTGAGAGATGGCTGTTAACTAAACCTACCATGCTAATCATCTCACAATATACATGTGTCAAGTCATTATGCTGTATACCTTGAACTTATACATATATCAATTATATCTCAACAAAACTGAGGGAAAAGTACCTCCAAAAAAATAAGAATAGTCACTTCTGAGCAGCTGGGGGACTAAGAAGTCATGTGACCCACTTTTGGCCAATGAGGTATAAGCAGAAGTCTACTGTGCAGAACTTCTATGGAAGCTATTATTTTGTCGATGAAAATGGATAGATTCAGTTGACGCATAATTTTTTAAAATATTTTTTGAGAGAAAGAGAAATCTGAGGTTCCCAGCAAAGTTGAGCAGAAAGTAGAGAGTTGTCAGAAGCCTCCTGCCCCTAAACATGAACAGCCTCCCCCGCCCACACATGGACTTCCCCCCCTTTGAACGCTCCACCCTAGAGGGGTACGTCTGTTACAGCTGACGCACGTATGCTGACACGTCCTTATCACCCGAGTCTACAGTCTAGAGTTCATTCTTGGTATTGTACATCCTATGGGTTTTGACAAATATATAGTGACATGGATCCACTGTTAGAGATTCATACATAGTAGTTTCACTGCCATAGAAATCCCCTGTGTTCCATCTCTCCTTCCCTCCCCTAACCTCTGTCTCCTGCAACCACTGACACTTCTGCTGTCTTCACAGCTTTGTCTTTTCCAGGAGGTCTTAGAGTTGGAATCATACAGCATGTAGCCTTTTCAGATCGGCTTCGTTCACTTAGTAATAAGCTTCCTCCATGCCATTTCTTGGCGTGACAGTTCATTTCCTTTTAGAGCCAAACGGTATTCTGTTGACTGGATATATTTTGGTTTATTTATCCATTCACTTACAGAAGGACACCTTGGTTGCACCTGATTGGCGATTATGAATAAAGCTCCCATAAAATTCTGTGTGCAGGTTTTGTGTGGATAAAAGTTTTCAACTCATCTGGGTGAAAAGCAAGGAGTGGAAACCCTATCTCATGGCCCATCACCTCTGCACTTCTGCCTAGTGCCCTCCCTCCTGCCTGCAACTGAGGGGCGATGCCGGGAGAAGGGGCGATGCCGGGAGGAAGGGCGGCCATCCTGCCCCCCAGAGCAGAGGTGCTCCAGGCGAAGGAAGGATCTGGAAGCTGGAGGGGACCAGGGTTCACAGTAGCTCCATCAAGCAGCTACACCAGCCCTGGATAATCCACATGACTCTTTCATTACACGAGAGAAAAAAAAAAATTTTTTTAAGATCCTATTTTACTGAAACTACTGTTCAGCCAAACACAGTCTGAACTGGTACAGAAGGCTTCTCCATGTTCCTGAAACCACCTGGAATGGGAAGCTAATGGACAACAGGCTTGGTCCACAAAGTATTATCAGCCTGGAAATAACTATACAGGTCCCTTTTTCCCCCTTGATTTAAATTCCACCTAAATCTCAAATCTAATCCCTTGAATCTATTTCTCACTTCCACTATATAATCATAACGGATTTGATTTAGGTCATACCTGAAGGACTGTTGCTGAACTGACTCATTTGAGAAGACCCTGATGCTGGGAAAGATTGAAGGCAGGAGGAGAAAGGGATGACAGAGGATGCGATGGTTGGATGGCATCACTGACTCAATGGACATGAGTTTGAGTAAACCCTGGGCGTTGGTGAAGGACAGGGAAGCCTGGCGTGCTGCGGTCTATGGGGTCATAAAGAGTCGGACATGACTGAGCGTCTGAAATGAACTGAACTGAAACCTCAAATCTCTTACCTTTGTTTAAAATAGATTTCCCTCCACTCAGAGTGAATCTCAGTGAACAGAGAAAAGGGCATCATCAGTGTTGGGGGTGGGAAGAGGCGAGGGGAGTGGGCCCCTTTTCCTTCTTCATTAAACACACAGTTGGGAGCAGAACACCACCATCTGCAATTCAGTACCTGCTGGGCAGAGGATGTGCGTTCAGAGAGAGAATCCTTTTGCTTTTATGCGAGAGGGTTTTTTCTTTGCCTGTGAAAGTCCTATTACAAAACAATTAGTCTCGTTAGAGGATTCTGTTTTGCAAAAGAACCCACTCTCTGCACAGCTGCTCATCCTTAGAAACTGCCTAGAGTTCTGGAGGGCGGGTAACTGACACTTCTGTAAAATCTGCTTCTGGAGCCAGAACCAGCCTGGCTGAGCCAGGGGTCCACCCCCGCGGGAGGCAAGACCAGACCTCCAACCCTATCAGTGCTGCTCTGAGGCCCAGGAGTCTTAGGGGCAAAACCCAAGGGGAAGAAAAGGCTTGAGACCAGCTGGCTTATGTTGGGGAACAACACTTAAAATCCCCAACACTTTTATTCTGTTCAGCAACTCTGGATTAATATGGGCCGCTTTCCAATATCTTCAGTTGTGTGAAGGTGGGCAGTTTGACTGGGAGGTTTCATTTATAAAATATAGACATGAGACAGATTATTTTTCTCACATACCGTTACACTCTGCCAAATTTAACTCTTCTGCTGGGTCACAGGCTCCCTTAAAGGACGTTTTGGGACTTCCCTGGTGGGTCTAGTGGTTAAGAATCCGCCTGCCAATGCAGGGAACGCGGTACGATCCCTGGGCTGGGAAGATCCCACATACCGCAAGGTGGCTAAGTGTGAGCGCCACAGCTACTGATACCCACGTGTCTAGAGCCCGAGCTCAACGAGAGAAGCCACCGCAATGAGAAGCCCATGCACCACAATGAGGAGCAGCCTCTGCTCGCCGCAACTAGAGAAAAGCCCACATAGCAACCAAGACCAGCACAGCCAAAAACACATAGATAAAATCTCAAAAATAAAAAAGATGCTTTAATCCCATTTAACAGCTCTTCAATCATTTATTCACATCGTGGCCTATAAGACTTGTCCAGTTTGAAATCTCAGTCTCACACTTGACTCACATCCTTCCCCAGCACCCCGTGCTCAGCTCCCAGTTTCAGGGACCAGGAGTTAGGGGCGTGCTGAGAAAGTGAGGCACCCTGACCCTTCTCAACTCAGAAAGGAGGGGGACACAGGGATTTGTAGAGTCTGCTGGCCCTTGTGCTGTCAATACTCCCACCAGGGGGACTTCAAGCGACTAAGGTGGTGTCAGTGAACGTGGAGTTGCTCTCTAGCTGATTAGCCCCCGAGCAGCACTGCATGGAGTGGATGGAGGGGTGAGCTTGGCCCACTTTCCCATCCCCTCTCCTGGACCTGCTCTTCTGGCATCAGAGCAAGAGAAACAAGAAAGCCAAGAGACCTCTCCAACTTCAGCAACTACACAGCGCGGGAGGCATTGTAGTTCTATCCCTGGGCTGGGAAGATGCCCTGGAGCGGGGCACAGCAACCCGCTCCAGTATTCTTGCCTGGAGAATCCCCATGAACAGAGGAGCTTGGCAGACTACAGTCCATGGGGTCGCAGAGAGTCGGACACAATTAAAGCCACTTAGCACACGCAACTACACAGAAGGTTCTCCCCCCTTTTATTGGTCACTACCACCAACCTAACCTGTGGTCCCCAAGCCCTGCTGGCAGAGAACACGTCCCTAGGCAGCTTCCCCAACCACTGAGGGTGACCCTGTGGCCTCGCTGCCCCTAGCTGGTGACTTCATACCATCAGGCCTGTCCCTACAGACCCCAGAACAGTCTGGCCTCTGGGCCTGAGCACCTGGATGGATTACACTTTCTGTTTGTCTTAAAATGGGAACCTCAAAAGTGTCCTTCCAGGGTTCATCCCTTTGTTCACACAGACTAGACCTCCCTTTGTTCACACAGACTAGACCTTCCTCTCACACAGACTGCGGAAGGACAGACATCATCCAAGGGACAGGAGGACACCCTCTCCTACACAGCCACTCCAACCATCTGCACCTTCTCCAGCCCCAGTCAACACTCCCCAGAAAAAGGGTCACTTCTCACTCTCTCCCTTCAGTCTTCTGCCTTGATCCTGGGGGAACATTCTCAGCTTGCCTAGCAGGACCTGCCTAGCCTGTTAGTGGACAGCTTTCAAGACCATAACATGAAATCCTTAGAGCCCCTGTGGGCTGTCGTCACAATTTTGGAAAAACAAAACATACATTTATTATTAACATCACCTGTAACATTCTTCACATCACACAAAAGGCTTTCATGTACTTTATCTCACTTGATCCTCACAACCAGGGTCTTTAAACTGGGGTACAGGTATCACTGCGGGTCTCCAAGAGGAACACTGTGCATGAAAAGGTTTAAGGGAATCAATTTTCAGCTCTCAGCTTTCCTCTCCCCTCTCCCTACATCTGATCTGCTGAATACACCCTTTGACAGAACTATTATGAGGGTCCCCTTTCCCATGTCTCCTCCTCCTCCTTTACAAGAGAAAGAAATGCCTCTCACTCATCCCAAACCTTATATTTAGTTTTTATTATAGATCACTATCTATGAAATTAAAAGACGCTTGCTCCTTGGAAGAAAAGCTTCGACAAACATAGCGTAATAATAAGCACAGACATCACTTTGCCGACAAAGGTCTGTATAGTCAAAGCTATGGTTTTACCAGTAGTCAGGTACCGATGTGAGAGCTGGACCATAAAAGAAGGCAGAACACTGAAGTATTAATGCTTTTTAACTGTGGCACTGGAGAAGACTCTTCAGAGTCTCTTGGACTGCAAGGAGATCAAACCAGTTAATCCTAAAGAAAATCAATCTCGACTATTCATTGAAAGGACTGAAGCTGAGGCTCCAAAACTTTGGCCACCTGATGTGAAGAACTGACTCATTTGAAAAGACCCTGATACTGAGAAAGATTGAAGGCAGGAGGAGAAGGGGACAACAGAGCATGAGATGGTTGGATGGCAGCACCAACTCAATGGACAGGAATTTGAGTAAACTTCGGGAGTTGGTGATGGACAGGGAGGCCTGGCGTGCTGCAGTCCTTGGGGTGGCAAAGAGTCAGACACGACTGAGCGACTGAACTGAACTGAGTGACTGAACAACGATAGACCACCATGTGCATTTCAGTATATAACTCAGAGCCCAAAGACATGATTAATTTTGAGTTTATAAAATGCCTTCCATTTCCATCAGCTTATTTTTGTGAGTAAGGTTACTCAACACCTCAATCCATACACATGAAATTAGAATGCAGTTGAAGCGAGACCCTATTGCATTCAGCAATATTCTTCCACTTTACACATGCTTTAGTAGCATTAAGAAATATATTTCCAATAAAATCTGATTTGTTTCATTATTTACCAAAATGTGCACCTCATGTTGTTTTGGTCAGTTGTGTTCTGACCAGTAAGTCATAACAATAACAATTCCAAAGAAATGTTTGTGATGGGCCTTATGGTTACAGGAAGTACATTTTGTATATTTCAACTTAGAGTCATAGTTTTTGCTTCAGGGAAGTACATGAGGCTCTTGGGGTACATGCTCCACTGGCTGCCCTACAGCCATGCCTGTTCCCCTGTGTATCATACGTAGAGTTTCCCTTCCACAAGACACTCTCACTTTCCCAGCCAACTTGCAGCTAAGGCATAGGCATATGAATCAGTCTGGCCAAAGAGAGATGAGGAAAAGTTTGCCAGGGGGTTCTGGAAAATAGCTTCCTCCCTGATAAAGACAGGGCCTTTTCCCTTCCCGCATTTGAACACATAAGAGGATGTGAAGCCTGGAGCTGCTGCAGCCACCATATAACTGTGAGGTAAAATCTATAAGAACTGAAGCAAATTCAAGCAGAGATCTGACGTTATTGAGCTTCTAAACCAATTCTGGAAACACTTTCCTCCAGATTCTGTTAGAAGATCAGAGCTTTGATGTTTACATTATTTTTGTTCAGGAATGTTTTTCAGCCCAAATTCTGTCATCTCTACTCTGTGCTAAGGGTTTGGGGTTTTAGGTACCTTGGGAGCCAGCAGATTTTAGGATTTTTAGGACTGTCTTTGACAGTCATTTGGAGAACGACTTGGAGAAAGGAGAGAACGAAAGCAGGGGATCAGTCACAATCTCTAGGCCATACTACTCCTACCTTCACATAGAGAGCTTTCATTGAAATGTATTGTATTCTCTAATTTAAGGCTCAATTTTTAACATTTTTATTAGTTAAAGAACAGAAAGTCTCTCTGCCAAACACTTTAGTCTGCAGTTGAATGGAGACGTGCAGAGGGGACACAGGACAACCCCATAGCCAATATGTGGTTTGCAAGGTTGTTCCATTTCTGCCTTTTCCCAGGTGGCAGAAGCAGGAAAGGGAGAAGCCAAAACAAGAATCATATAGTAGAAACCATGAAGTTACATACATCACTCCCACTCACGTCCTATTGGGCAAACTCAGCCACGTGGCCATATACAGCTGCAAAGGAGGCTGGGAATTGTAGTTTAGAGCTGGAGGCCATGTGTCTGACTGAAACAGAGCTCTATTACTAAAAGGAAGAAAGAAAAATGGGTATCAGGACATTTTACTTCAAAATCATCCACAAATATAAAGTGTTTGAAATTGAGCATCAGACTTCCTCAAAATTAGCCGATTATTTTAAGAGTAGAACAGATGATGTAAGACTCTGAGAGGAATATACTTGAAATAATTCTCATTTCATTGAATAAATATTATCACAGATTCAGTAATATGCAGTTGAACTGGCCTCTGAATGTAGAGCAGATGTCAGCAAGGAAAAAAAAAAAAAAAACCAATCTAGTACAGGATCAGCACCCCTAGAAAGCTACAGAAGGAAGGAATGTGAGCAGATTCACATATAAGGATATTCCTGATTTCTACCAAAGCTAGAAACACAAACAAGAAACGCCTGGAAAAGATGTTCCCAAAACATGACAATTTAAAACTGGTGCCCGTAGGTATGAAATAAAGTGAAGTCGCTCAGTCGCTTCTGACTCTTTGCGACCCCATGGACTGTACCCTACCAGGCTCCTCCGTCGGTAGGTATAAGAGTGCCTAAAAGACAGGCACATTCCTCCACCAGACTCTCTGACATCTGAAGTGGACAGTCATCTGCCTGTAGCTTAAAAATGGAAGAAAAAAAAATTTAAGCAGGAAACCCAGGCACAGGAATGACAGCTTGCTCAAGAGCTATTGCTCTACTTTCTATTCTCCCAGCTGCAAGACAGCATCAAGGGAAAGCTTCACAAGAGCTAAGAAGTTGTCTTGTAATAGTAGAAAAATGCCATCTTTCCTGGCACGAATCAGTGGTCCTCAGCAAAGCTATAAGTCTGCTGGTGTCCAAGTTTTAAGTAAAGGATCTAATTTAACAGAGGAAGCAATCCCAAAGACAGGCACATTCCTCCACCAGACTCTCTGACATCTGAAGTGGACAGTCATCTGCCTGTAGCTTAAAAATGGAAGAAAAAAAAATTTAAGCAGGAAACCCAGGCACAGGAATGACAGCTTGCTCAAGAGCTATTGCTCTACTTTCTATTCTCCCAGCTGCAAGACAGCATCAAGGGAAAGCTTCACAAGAGCTAAGAAGTTGTCTTGTAATAGTAGAAAAATGCCATCTTTCCTGGCACGAATCAGTGGTCCTCAGCAAAGCTATAAGTCTGCTGGTGTCCAAGTTTTAAGTAAAGGATCTAATTTAACAGAGGAAGCAATCCCAATGCTATTAAGCCCACTTTAATATTTATTTATACCCCAGGAAGCAGAGGCATTCAGAAGTTTCCTCTCCTTGAGAGGATATACTTCTAAGTGTTTTGTAAATTATAAATCACCATGCAAATACTATAGCGATGTATGCATACAGCCTACATACATATTAATATGTATTAATACTCCCCAGGAGCACGGAAGAGTTTCCTCCACTTGAAGGGTCTCTGAGATATTATATATAATGATGTTTTTAAATGCTGAAGCACAGCACACATGTAACAAGCTGGTAGTATTTGATTTTTTTTTCAATCGAGGCAGGCAGAAGAACCTACACAGCACCACTGAACCCAGACTTGCCCATTAGAGGCATCAGCCAAGAAAGTATCAGACACACTAACGAAGCAACGCCCACACAGCAAGGACCCTAAGAGCCTAATGGAAGCCACAGTCTCTTGCCATTTGGATAAATAAGACTCTTAAAACCAGCCTGAGCAGCTATGATTTGCTCCTTTTTGTGCTCTAACAGGCTGAAGGAAAGGATAATAAGGCTCTCCTTGCTCCTCTGTTTAATGAGGTATTACATTTACCCCCAAATTTAAATGGACAATTAATAAAACATCAAGCATCTGCAGACTCCTGGAGATCAAAGGCAAATTGAACCATCGACGATAATCAAGTTTAGCAACATCCTGACTATTACCATTCATTTTCACGTAGAGCCCAGAGGCCCCCCTCCCCTACCACCAAAGCTGTGAAATAAAAGAGCAGTCAATCCAGAAGACACGTAATAAAGCACTTAAAGTACTCTTTCACCAGAAGTGACAGAGATATTGAGATGAAAAAAGGAGTGCAGGTTCGAAGCATTGCCATAAACAGTCTTTTCCACAAAAACAATTACAATAAAAATCTTCAAGTAGCAAAAGCAAAAAGAAAAAAAAGGATCCACCCCAGCCAGCAGTCCATTCATCTCAGGCAATAGTAAAGGCCATCAAATTCAGGTGCAACCAAGACTACAAAGCATTCATTGGAGCTGCCCCGACGGCACTTGACCCTGAACTCTGTCACGCTTTACTGCTACACACTCCATTCTCAAGGACTCCACAAAGGCAGCTGCCGTGGGAGGCTCAGTGAAGCCAGCTGGCCCTTCACGTTGCCTGCCTACACGCAGCCAAACTGCCAGAGAGTCTGGCCTCCACGGCCTTCCATTTGCCATCATCAAGACCTGGCCAAGCCCTCCATATCTACATGTTTGACTTTCCTCCAATCCAAACTCTTACACTCTACCCTGGGACTCCTAAACCCTTCCCAGGCCTGACTTGGCTTTCGAGTTATACTTGGAGCTTGTACCAGCAGTGCTAAGCCACAAGCGTTCAGTTCAGCCCAGAATGTCATCTTGGCTCATGAATAACCATGCAGTTATCTGACATGTTGTCACATTTGGCCTTTCTCTTATGCAAACGACTGGAAAGTAGGAACTTAAATGTGGGTAATAGTGTCATAGAAATGACCTTCACCAGCATCAATGTTGGGACTTTTCCTTTCCTTCAATTACGAAGGAAGGATCCATCCTTCTCTTTAAGGGTCCTGACAAGTGTCCTGGGCCACCAGAAAACAGGTAGCCACATATAGACCAATAGGATTGGCATCTCAGGTCAGAGCCCTGTGCACTTCACCCCAAACACTGATAGAAAGAACTATTACTCCTCCCCCAGCAGAAAGTGCATGCGGGGATCCCTCAAAGTCAGGGTACGTTGCATGGGGAGGAATGGGGCATGTGCAAATTCTCTGCAATTTCTGCTCAATTTTGCTGTGAACTAAAGGTGCTCTAAAGAAATGAAGTTGATTCATCTTTAAAAAGTCAGTGGAAGGTCTACAGACATCAGCTTGGCTCCCCCATGGCTTCCTGCTGTCCCCAACACAGCAGGCCTGGGTCACCCCCTCCATCCCTGGCCCTTCCTCTCCTCTTTGCCTGTTCCCTAGGTTTGCTCCCCTTTACTAAGATGCCACAGACCCTCCTAAATTTATGCCAGTTGTGGTAGGCAGGCAATGACAACCCACTCCAGAATTCTTGCCTGGAAAATCCCATGGGCAGAGGAACCTGGCAGGCTAGAGTCCATAGGGTCTCAAAGAATCACACATGACTGAGGGACTAACACTTGTGGTAGGCAGAAAAACGGTTCCGAAGATGTCCTCATCCCTGGACTCTGTGAAGACATCAGGTCACAATCACAGGGGACCTCGGGCTCCAGATCAACTGATCTTCACATTGGGGTGAGCCCAGTGTAATCATAAAAGTTCTTACTAGTGGAAGAAGAAGGCAGAAGAGAGTCAGAGAAAGAGATTTGACAATGAAAGCTGCATTAGAGAGATGCTACCTTGCTGCCTTTGAAGATGGAGGAAGTGGCTGTAAGTGAAAAAATAAAAAACAGGGACAGTATCTAGAAGCTAGAAAGAAAACAGATTCTCCCTGAGAGTCTTCAGAAAAGAATGTAGCCTGCCCTGCCAACATCTTAATTCCAGCCCAGTGAGAGCCATTTCAGGCTTCTGAATTACAGAACTGTAAGATAATAGATTTGCATTGTTTCGAGCCACGAAACTGGTGGTTATCTGTTACAGCAGCAACAGGAAACTGGGATATCATCTTCCAGCTATTTCATCTCCCTTTGCTCTCCAGGACAATAATCATCTCACCTGGGCATCCTTCTCACAGACTGGGTGGGGGAGGCAGGCGGGGCACAGTGAGTCACACTTCAGGGCATTTTCTTGGCTCTCTAGAGACACCAAATACAAGCATCATCCATGCTTGGAAGCTTTGGCATGCCACAACCAGCCAGTAAAGATTCACTTCAAACAAGGTGTCTCAGTGAAATGCTTATACAATCAAATACCCAGCCAGGCTATGTATTTCGTCAATGCTTATTACTGACATAAACTCTTAAAGGATATCTACTTTTTTAAGATAATAAAATAGCTCTCTCTCTCTCAATCTAAAAGCTGACTTAAAGAGAACATGCTAGAAGCCTTCTCATAAAGGTCAGAAACAAGATGACAAGGTCATCCATTATCACCCCCAATTATTTATTTAACATTGTTCTGGGGGTGCTAGCCAGGGCAATCAACCAGTAGCGAAAAAAATCGGAGGTATAAAAATTGGAATGGGAAAGACAAAATTATTGTTATTTGCAGATTATAAGACTGTTCACAAGAAAAAAAAAAAAAGAGATTACTATTATAAACACAAACAAAATGAATCCAAGGGTTTTGGTGAAAGATGGCAACACAGGAAACTCCTGAACTCTCTTCTGACAGACACACCAAATCTACACCTACACATTGACTAATTCCCTCTGAAAAAAATCCAGATACTAGCTGAGTGACTCCCACACACTGGACAAATGAGAAAAAAAAACAAACCCACATCAAAAAGAGTCAGAAAGGCTGAGACACTCTCTCACCATAAGCCCCACCCTGACAGAGAAACATACACTTGGGAAGAAACTCACAATCTCAGATGTTCCCTGGGAGTGAAGGGTTTGAATCCAACATCCAGTGCCCCAGCTTCTACCTGATTCTCACCTGAGTGACGGGCCCCAAAACATCTCACTCTGAAAGCCCGTGAAGAATGTATCCATGACAACTGTGAGACATGCAGACTAAGATGCAGTTCTTAAAAGGCTCATTGGAATCACCGTGGTCTCCCCCCAGGGGTCAGTCCAGACACAGCAGACAGATGTGCCCGTCTTTAAGTTGTTCCCTCAAAGAGGTCTATTTGCAGACTTTAAAAGCCGCTGCCTAAGAGTCAGGTCTCTAATTTAGCACATGTCTAGGAAGAGACTGCAGTTCTTCCTGCAGATCAGAGAGGCCAGCAGGTGATATCTCTGCACCTTCCCCCTGCCCTGCTCCAGGTGGCTGGTGTCTCCTTGAAAGGGACCTGTATGCATCTGGAGCCCTGGCTTTTGGAGATCCTGCCCTGATGACACAAATCTTTATAATCTCAGTCTTGTGGTCAGAAGGGCTTGAGTTCCAGGTCCCACAGAATTATAACAAGCAATAACACTCTTGTTAACTAGGTATCCTCCTCAATACACAGCAGAAAGAAAGCAGAGAGAAAAGCTCAGCTTCACGCCTTCCGTGAGAGAGGCTCACCTGCATACTTCAGAAGCTGCTGCCTGAGGGCCCAGCATTCAAGGAGCCTTTATCAAGCTGCTGACTGAGATCCTTCCCTCTGGGATAATGACAGGTCTTGGCACACTCTCAACTACTGGGGCCACTAAGAACAAAGAGATGGCTTGAACAAACACAGAGATTTGAGAAACAACCAAGAGTTAGGGCCAGGCTAAACAATAAGGTTCAACTTCCCCACAAAATTCCATCAAGACTGGGAAAGGAGGCTGCTCATCAAAGGCACAGAAACCAACACTGAGAGTCAAAATCAAAGAAACAGGACTGCGTACAGATGGCACAGTGGTGAAAAAAAAAAAAATCTGCATGCCAGTGCAAGAGACACAAGAGGCATGGGTTCAACCCCTGCGTCAGGAAGATCCCCTGGAGTAGGAAATGGCAACCTGCTCCAGTAGCCTTGTGTGGAAAATTCCATGGACAGAGGAGCCTGGTGGGCTACAGTCCTTGGGGTCACAAAGAGTTGGACACGACTGAGCACGGACACACACATGTAACAAACAAAAAAACCAGATAAAATCTCAGAAAAAGACCTTATGAAATGAAGGTATGTGATTTATCTGATAAAGAGTTCCAAATAATGGTCATAAAGATATTCACCAAGGTCACGAGAACAATCAATGTATGAAGTAAGAATTTCAACAGAGAGACGCAACAGAGAGAAGCACTGAACAGAGATCACAGAACTAAAGGATATAGCAATAATAACTGAACTAAAAAATTCAACCGTAGAGGGGCTCAACCTCAGAGTAGATCAAGTGAAAGAAAGAACCAAGCAAACTTTAAGGCAGGGTGATGAAATCCATTTAATCAGAGGAACAAACAGAAAAAAGAATGAAAAAGAGTACAGTTAAAAAAAAAAAAAGAGTACAATTGCTTGAGACTTATGGGGCATCTTCAAATGGATCAATATTTGCATTATAGTGGTTCCAGAAGGAGAAGAGAAAGGGGGGCAGAAAGCTTATTCAGAGGAATAATGGCTCGAAACATTCATAATATGGACAAAGAAACAGACATCCAGACTCAGGAAAACCTACAGAGAGTTTTAAATAAGATGAATCTAAACACTCAAAGGCACAGTGCAATTAAAGTATCAAGAGTTACAGACAAGGAGAGAATCTTAAAAGTAGCAAGAGAAAACAACTTGTTATGTAAAAGGGAACCCCAGTAAGACTGAGATTTCTTCAGCAGAAACTTTATAGGCCAGGAGAGAATAGCAATATTCTCAAAGTTATGAAAGAAAAAACTGAACCAAGAATACTCTATCCAATAAATCTGCCCTTGAGCAGTTGAAAGAGAAATCAAGTTTTCTAAAAAAAAAAAAAAAAAAGCAAAAGCTGAAGGAATTCATCACCACTAGACCAGCCTTACAAGAAATGTTAAAGGGCCTTCTTCATGCTGAAACAAAGGATACTGATTAGTAATAGGAAAACATATAAGAGTATAATCTCACTGGTAAAGAAAAATATATAAATTCAGAATACTCTAATGTTGTAATGGTGGTAGGTAAATTGCTTTTAAATCTAGTATGAAGGCTAAAAGACAAAAGAAGCAAAAATACTATAACTTCAGTAATTTGTTAAAGGATACCCAAAGTGTAAAGATGCAAACTGTTATGCCAAAAAACATAAATGTAAGTGTTGGGGCAAGATAAAAATATAGAGCTTAGTATACATTTGAACTTAATTTGTTATCAACTTAAAATAGTCATAATAAGACATTTTATAAAAGCCTCATAGTAACCAGAAAGCAAGAATCTACAAATAGTTACACAAAAGAAAAAAAGAAAGGAATCTAAGCATACCACTACAGAAAACCAGCAAATCACAAGTAAGTGTTAGTCGCTCAGTCATGTCTGACTTTTTGCGACCCCATGGACTGTAGCCCGCCAGGCACCTCGATCCATGGAATTTTCCAGGTAAGAATATTGGAGTAGGTTTCCATTCCCTCCTCCAGGGGATGTTCCTGACCCAGGGATTGAACCTGGGTCTTATGCATTGCAGGCAGCTTCTTTACCATCTGAGCCACCATCAAATCATAAAGGAAGAGATAAAGAAGGAAAGAACAAAGAAGTCACAAATTCCCAGAAAAAAAATTTTTAAATAGCAAGTCCATTCCTACCAATTATTAAATGTAAATGAACCAAATACTCCCATCAAAAGATATAGTGGCTAATGGATTTTTAAAAAAGCAAGATTCAACTACCTGCCATCAACCAAGTGATTCATCTCAGCTTTAAGGACACAGACTGAAAGTGAAGGAGTGGAAAAGAAGATTCCAAGCAAATGGAAACTAAATGGAAGCTGGGGATGTTATACATATGTCAGACAAAACAGACATTTAAGAAAGACTGTAAAAAGAGATAAGAAAAGGTGATTCTGTAATGATAAACAGGTCAATCCAACAAGAGGCTACAACATTTATATTTATGTACCCAACATAGTAGCCCCTAAATACATACAGCAAACACTAACAGAACTAAGGGAGGAAACAGCTACACATAATAGTAGGGGAATGCAATACCCCGCCTTCAAAAACAGATAGATCACCCAGGCAGACACTAAGCAAACACTGGACTTAACTACATGTGTTAGACCAGATGTATTTAACACATTTACAGAGTATTTCATCCAAAGTAGCAGAATACACATTCTTCTTAAACACACATGGAACACTCTCTGGGATAGATCACATGTTTCAGGATACCAAAAAAAAAAAAAAAAAAATCAATATACAGTTGCATTCCTATACACTAATATCAGAAGAATTGAGAAAACAAATTTACAATTGCATCAAAAAGAATAAAATACTTAAAAATAAATTTCACCAAGGAGATGAAGAGTTTGCACACTGAAAAACTGTAAGTCACTACTGAAGGAAATTGAGGAATACACAAGTAAATGGAAAGATACTCTGAACTCATGGACTGGAAGAATTAATTTGTTAAAGTGTCCATATTAACCAAAGCAATCTATATAGTCAATACAATCTCCGTCAAAATTCTAATAGTGTTTTTCACAGAAATAGAAAAAAACATTCTAAAATTTTATATGGAACAACAAAGGAACCCAAACAGCTAAGAAATCTTTAGAAAAGATGACAAAGCCAAAAGCTTCTCACTTTCTGACTTGAAACAATATTACACAGCTATAGTGATCAAACTTCCATGGGATTGGCATAAAAATAACAGATCAAAGAAAGAGTCCAAAGAAAACCCCACACATATGTGATCAATTAATTTGCAACAAAGGAGATAAGAATATATGATGAAGAAAGGATAATCTCTTCAGTAAATGGTGCAGGAAAAACTGGACACCCACATGAAAAAGAATGAAACTGGACCTCCTATCTTACACCATACACAAAGTCAACTCAAAATGGATTTAGACATGAATATCAGACCTGAAATCATAAAACTCTGGGGTATGCGCCTTGACAGTCATGATTTCTTTTTAATTAAACACCGTAACTACAAGCGACAAGAGCAAAAATAAGCAAATGGGACTACACCAAACTAAAAAGCTTCTGCATAGCTAAGGAAATCAACAAGATGAAAATGCAGTCTACTGAATGGGAGAAAATATTTGCAAATTATATATCTGAAAAAGGTTAATATCCAAAATAAAGAACTCAATAGCAAAAAAATCTAATTTTAAAATGGGCAGAGAAACTTAGATATTTTTTCAAAGAAGACATACAAATGGCCAACAAATGCATGAAAAGGTACTTAACACCACTAATCAGCTGGAAAATGCAAATCAAAACAATCAAAATGCAAATCACCTCACACCTGTTAGAATGGCTATTATCAAAAAGACAGGAACAAGTGCTGGTTACAATAGAGATCAAAGAGAACCTTGGTACATCGTTAGTAAAAATGTACATTATATAGCCACAGAGGAAAACAATATGCTGGTTCCTCAAAAAGGTAAAAATAGAGTTACCATGTGATCCAGCAATTCCATCTTTGGGTATTTACCCAAAGGAAACAAAATTACTCTCTCAAAAAGGTATCTGCACCCTCGTGTCCACTGCATCAGTTCAGTTCAGTCGCTTAGTCGTGTCTGACTCTTTGCGACTCCATGAACCGCAGCACGCCAGGCCTCCCTGTCCATCGCCAACTTCCGGAGTTCACCCAAACTCATGTCCATCGAGTCGGTGATGCCATCCAGCCATCTCATCCTCTGTCGTCCCCTTCTCCTCCTGCCCTCAATCCCTCCCAGCATCACCGTCTTTTCCAATGAGTCAGCTCTTCACATCAGGTAGCCAAAGTATTGGAGTTTCAGCTTCAGCATCAGTCCTTCCAATGAACACCCAGGACTGGTCTCCTTTAGGATGGACTGGTTGGTTCACTGCGTCATTATATATAATAGCCAAGACATGAAACAGTCTAATTGTCCATCAGGAGATGAATGGATAAAGAAAATCTGGTATATACAAATATATGTGGATATGTTTGGAAATATATATGGAAAATATATAATGGAATATTAATGTTGTTCAGCCATAAAATGAATAAATCTTGCCATGTGCAATAACACGGGTAGAACTTGAGGGCATTGTGTTCAGTGAAATAAGTCAGAGAAAGACAAATACTGTCTGATGTCACTTCTTTGTGGAATCTAAAAAAAAACCAAAGCAAATGCAGAAACAGAACAGATTGGTGGTTGTCAGAGCAAGGAATGGGGAGTAGGGGAAATGGGTAAAGAGGATTAAGAGGTATAAACATCTGGTTATAAAGTTAATAAATTCTGTACTAGTAATATTTAGCATGGTGACTGAAATAAATAACATATATTTGAAAGTTGCCAAGAAAACAGATCTTAAAATCTCATCACAGGGGAAAAAATTGTAACTGTGATATTGTGAATCATAAGAAATATGTATTTGGTCATTCAAATGACCAAAGTATATTTCTCATATACATTTGGTCTTTTTCCTTGGCTCACAGCTCCTAAAACCCTTAAAATTTCCTGAAATAAGAGCAATGGGGCATCTTTTATTACAGTATTTGGTCTCCTTTCCTCAGTTCCTGAAATCACTTCAGAGCCACAAGGGTGAAATGGGTGTGATGCTATTCATAACAATCCCCTTTCCACAATGGGGTTTATGGTAATGAAGTGACTTTTGGAAAGCACCTAAGGATGGGGCTTGTTGCCAGGGAAACCCAACTTTGAATACAGAGATAGAACTTTCAGTCCCACCTCCTTGATTTTCAGGAATGCGAGAAAGACTAAAGGTTGAATGAATCACCACCCATAACCAGTGATTTTATCAATCATGTCGTGCTTAGTCGCCCAGTCGTGTCCGACTCTTTACTACCCCATGGACTGTAGCCCACCAGGCTTCTCTGTCCATGGGGATTCTATAGGCAAGAATACTGGAGTGGGTTACCATGCCCTCCTCCAGGGATCTTCCCAATCCAGGGATCAAACCCAGGTCCCCTGTATTGCAGGTGGATTCTTTACCATCTGAGACATCAGGGAAGCCTTTATCAATCATACCTATGTCATAACTCCTCCATAAAAAAACAACAACAAAAGAAGGGGGTTCCAAGAGCTTGCACTACCGGCACCAAAACTTCATCAAGACAGAACCGCGTTTGTTCAGGACTTCACTCATACATATTTCTTCATTTGGCTGTTGACATTCCTTTAACAGCCTTTGTAATAAATCAGTAATCTGGTGAGTCAACAGGTTTCCTGAGTTCTATAAGCTGCTCTAGCAAATTAATTGAACCCAGGGAAGTGGAAGCAATGGGAACCTCCAATCTGTAGCTGGTCGATCAGAAGCACAGGTGACAACCTAGTGTTGTAAGTGGCATCTGAAGAGGGGGGCAGTCTTGAGAGACTGGGCCCTCAACCTGTAGAATTTCATTCTATCTCCTGGTAGTGTCAGAATTGTGTTAAACTGGAGGATACCCAGCTGATGTCAGAGAACTGTTTGCTTGGTGGTGGTGTGGAAATACCTGCCCTGCTCAACACATACATGTTGGAAATTAGGTGCAAAACCTTTCAGTAACTATGTGAGGTAATAGATGTTAACTAAACTATGGTGATCATTTCACAATATATGTATTTATCTAATCATTATGTTGTCCATCTTAAAGTATATAACGTTCTATGTCTACTGTATCTCAATAAAACTGGAGAAAAGAATTCAGTATGGTAGCTGGCTACAATATTAAAATATAGAAATCAATAGCCCTCATGTATACAAACCACCAATAATTAAAGAGAAAAAGAATGGAAGAAAACTTCCTATTTCCCATGCCAACAATTTTTAAATCCCTAAGAATAAACTTAAGGGATTTGATTTAGGTCATACCTGAATGGTCTAGTGGTGTGGCCCACTTTCTTCAATTTAAGTCTGAATTTGGCAATAAGGAGTTCATGATCTGAGCCACAGTCAGCTCCTGGTCTTGTCTTTGTTGACTGTATAGAGCTTCTCCATCTTTGGCTGCAAAGAATATAATCAATCTGATTTCAGTGTTGACCATCTGGTGATGTCCATGTGTAGAGTCTTCTCTTGTGCTGTTGGAAGAGGGTGTTTGCTATGACCCGTGCATTTTCTTGGCAAAACTCTATTAGTCTTTGCCCTGCTTCATTCCGCATTCCAAGGCCAAATTTGCCTGTTACTCCAGGTGTTTCTTGACTTCCTACTTTTGCATCCAATTGATGCTTTTGAACTGTGGTGTTGGAAAAGACTCTTGAGAGTCCCTTGGACTGCAAGGAGATCCAACCAGTCCATTCTGAAGGAGATCACCCCTGGGATTTCTTTGGAAGGAATGATGCTAAAACTGAAGCTCCAGTACTTTGGCCACTTCATGCGAAGAGTTGACTAATTGGAAAAGACCCTGATGCTGGGAGGGATTGGGGGCAGGAGGAGAAGGGGACAACCAAGGATGAGATGGCTGGATGGCATCATGGACTCAATGGATGTGAGTCTGAGTGAACTCCGGGAGTTGGTGATGGACAGGGAGGCCTGGCGTGCTACGATTCATGGGGTCGCAAAGAGTCGGACACAACTGAACGACTGAACGGAACAGAACGGAAACTTAAGGAGCAAACTATAAGATACATATAAAGAAAACTTTAAATCACTGCTTAGGGACAGAAAAGACTTGGGCAAATAGAAATACTGTGTTCTTGGATAGGAAGTCTCTATAACATAAAGATATCATCAGTCCTCATGTGTGTGTGTACGTGTGTGCACACATGCATGTTCAGTCATGCCTGACTTTGTCACCCTGTGAACTGTAGCCTGCCAGGCTCCTCTGTCAATGGAATCTTCTAGGCAAGAATACTGGATTGGGTTGCCATTTCCTCCTTCAGGGAATCTTTCCAATCCAGGGATTGAACCTGCATCTCTTGCGTCTCCTACATTGGCAGGCAGGTTCTTCACCACTGGGAAGCCCTGTGTTACTGCATAAATTTAATGTGCTCTCATTTAAATAAAAATAGGATTTTTTAATAAGCCAGTTGGTTCTAAGTTTATATAGAAAAACAAAGGAAAAGAGAAACCAGGAAAATAATGAGAAGGAACCATTCCTATCAGATATTTAAATACTAACCAAGTAATGAAAATAAAAACAAAAATAAACAGATGGGACTTAATTAAATTTAAAAGCTTTTGCACAGCAAAGGAAACCATAAACAAAATGAAAAGGCAACACACAAAACAGAAGAAAATTTTACAAATGGCGTGACCAACAAAGGATTAATCTCCAAAATATACAAACAGCTCATACAGCTCTGGGCTTCCCTTGTGGCTCAGCTGGTAAAGAATTCGCCTGCAGTGGGGGAGACCTGTGTTCGACCTCTGGGTTGGGAAGATCCCCTGGAGAAGAGAAAGGCTACCCACTCTAGTATTCTGGTCTGAAGAATTCTATGGACTATATAGTCCATGGGGTCACAAAGAGTCGGACAAGACTGAGCGACTTTCATCATCGTCATCATACCGCTCTATATCAAAAAAATAAATAATCCAATAAAAAAAAAGTTGGCAGAATACCTAAATAGACCTTTCTTCAAAGAAGACATACAAATGGCCAACAAGCACATGAAAAGATGCTCAACATCACTAATTGTTAGAGAAATGCAAATCAAAACCACAGTGAGTATCGCCTCACACAGGTCAGAATGGCCATCATCAAAAAGTCTACAAACAGCAATGCTGGAGAGGGTGTGGAGAAAAGAGAATTTCTCCACAGTGTTGGTGGGAATGTAAATTGGTACAGCCACTATGAAGAAGAGTGTGTCTTCCTTAAAACACTAAAAATAAAAGTAACATATGATCCAGCAATCCCACTTCTGGGCTTATATCCAGAGAAAGCCATAATTTGAAAAGATACATGCACCCCAGTGTTCACTGCAGCACTAATTACAACAGCCAAGACCTGGAAGCCACCGAAGTGTCCACTGACAGATGAATGGATAGAGACAATGTGGTGCATTTGTACAATGGAATGGTACTCAGTCATAATAAAGAATGAAATCATGCCATTCGCAGCAACATGCATAGACCTAGAGATTAGCATACTAAGTGAAGTCAGACAAAGACAAATATGATATCACTTAGATTTGAAATCAAAAAAATGATAGAAATTAATTTACAAAACAAACACTCAGAGACTTTGAAAAAAAACTTATGGTTACTAAAGGGGAAAAGTGGTGGGGAGAGATAAATTAGGAAGTTGAGATTAACATATACAACTCCTACATACAAAATAAATAACCAACAAGGACCCGTGTATAGCACAGGGAACTCTACTCAATATTCCATAGAAAGCCTATATGGAAAAAGAATGGATATATATATATGTGTGTATAACTGAATCATGTAGCTATACATCTGAAACACAATATTGTAAATCATAATATGAAATAAAAATTAAATTAAAAAATAAGAATAGGGAATTCCATGGTGGTCCAGTGGTTAGGTCTCTGCACTTTCACTACAGGAGGCATAGGTTCTATCTCTGGTCAAGGAATTAAGATCCTGCATGCCCTGCTGTGCAATCAAAAAAGAAAAAATAAACATAAACTTACTAAACAGTGTGCGTCTAGTACATAAATAACCAGACAGATCAAAGACAGAGCTGATATGAACCCAGATACCAAGAGGAAATTGTTGCTTAGTTGCTAAGTCATGTCCAACTCTTTTGCAATCCCATGGACTGTAGTCCACCAGCCCCCTCTGTCCATGGAATTTCTCAGGCAAGAATACTGGAGTGGGTTTCCATTTCTATATTTGTTTGAAATTATTTTATATAATTGTGTTTTATATATACTTTATAAAAATTATATTTATATATAATTATCTTATATATTTATATATAAGATAATTATATTATTATAAAATAGTTATTTGAACTATTTTATATAAGAATTTCAAATCAGTGTGGGAAAGATAACAAATTAACCAGGTAACCACCCATATGTTTTACCTTACACCAAAAAAGATTCCAGGTGGTTAAAATATTTAAATGTAAAAAATAAAATTATAAAACAGAAGAAATCACAAGAGAATTATTTTACAGGTGCAGAGCAAGGAAGGCCCAACTATAGCACCAAAAAGGAAAAGCAGACAAATTTTGTTACATAAAACCTAAGATTTTTCAAGATAAGAATCATCATAAGTAATGTCAAACTGTGGGGAGGGTTAGAAAACGTGTAATTTATGTC
The DNA here is from genome assembly GCA_006408695.1 of Aepyceros melampus. Classification (NCBI taxonomy): domain Eukaryota; kingdom Metazoa; phylum Chordata; class Mammalia; order Artiodactyla; family Bovidae; genus Aepyceros; species Aepyceros melampus. Next base: position 26,934 of record SJXQ01000722.1, on the reverse strand, counting down.
TCAAAGAGCTGATTTTTCTCATATACAAAGAACTCTTATATATCAATAAAAAAATCAACAGAGCAAAAGAATGCAATGAGCCATGTGAAAAGGTACCAACTGCATGGGTAATTAATGTTGCTCACCAACTGACCTTAGAATTGGAGTGGACCCAGTTCATTTAAGGGCCCTTAAATGGAGAAGGAGGTGGCAGAGAGGGTCAGAGAAAAAGATGGAGTAACACAAACAAGATCGGAAAGGTGCATTCATAAGAAAAGAGATGCATTCATAAGAAAAGAAATCCATATTTAAAACCACACTTAGATCCCATTTTTTTTTATCTATTACATGGGAAAAGATCAAAAAGTTTTAGGACAAACTATCAGTAAGAGTGTGGGGAGAGAGGCATTGTCACACACAGCAGGGGAGAGGGAGCTAGTACAACCTCTATAGGATGCCAGTTTGGCAGTCTCTAATAAAACTCACTTGTATTTGATGCTATCAAATAGCAATTCCAATCAAATAATTTATCCTATAGACACACTTGCACACATGAGAAACAATGCATGCACTGAAGCACTGTTTACAGTAATAGGAAAAAAGTAACAAGTGAGCCAAATGTCCATTAACAGAGTACTAGCTAAATGAACTCTGACAGTGGAATATTATGCAGCTGTAAAAAGGGAAGGTCTTTACTGGTATGGAACAATTTCTGAGATGTGTCATTAAATGAGAAAATCAAGGAGCAGAATGTTGCCTATTGTAAGCTTTTTTTTTAAGAGAAAAGGATATACATATATAGTAAAAATTTCTAAATGCAAATATGAATATGATTTTATATACATATACACACATACACACATGCTTGCACACACACATATAACTGTTGGCAGGAAGAGAAATGAAACAAGAGACCAGTACTACCGGCTGCTTCAGAAGAGCAGACCTGTGAGAATATTTTCAATGTATGCTGTTTTGTGCCTCTTTAATTTTGCAACCTTCTAAGTATAATTATCTTTTCTAAAAATAAAATATAAATGAAAGATTGTGCCTTAAAAGAGAAGGTATAACTTGGGGACTTCCCTGGTGGTCGGTGGTAAGAATCTGCCGGCCAGTGCAGGGGACACAGGTTTGCTCCCCGGTCAGGAGATCCCACATACGCCGCAGGACAACTAAGCCTGTGCACCACACCTCCTGAGCCTGCGCGCCCTAGAGCCTCCACAACCAAGGAAGCCGCCACAATCAGGAGCCCGTGCACAGCCGGGAGTAGTCCCCGCTCGCAGCCATGAAGACCCAGCACAGTCAGAAAGAAATAAGTAAACAAAATTAAAAAGCAAATATATACCTTGGGATTTTATTATTTTTGAGTCCTCTGAAATTGGAATGCCTCCTCAACCCATAGGTCCCATATCATACTTTTACTGCTGAGTTCAGTCGCTCAGTCGTGTCCAACTCTTTGTGACCCCATGAACTGCAGCACACCAGGCCTCCCTGTCCATCACCAACTCCCGGAGTGTATTCAAACTCATCTCTACTGAGTCAGTGATGCCATCCAACTATCTCATCCTCTGGCGTCCCCTTCTCCTCCCACCTCCAATCTTTCCCAGCATCAGGGTCTTTTCAAATGAGACTTCTTCGCATCAAGTGCCCAAAGTATTGGAGTTTCAGCTTCAACATCAGTCCTTCCAATGAATACTCAGGACTGATTTCCTTTAGGCTGGACGGTTGGATCTCCTTTCTGTCCAAGGGACTCTCAACAGTCTTCTCCAACACCACAGTTCAAAAGCATTAATTCTTTGGCGCTCAGCTTTCTTTATAGTCCAATAAAGAAATATAGTCTCACATCCATACATGACTACTGGAAAAACCATAGCCTTCAGAAGATGGACCTTTGTCAACAAAGTAATATCTCTGCTTTTTAACATGCCACCTAGGTTGGTCGTAACTTTCCTGCCAAGGAGTAAGCGTCTTTTAATTTCACGGCTGCAGTCACCATCTGCAGTGATTTTGGAGCCCAAAAAAATAAAGTCGTTCACTGTTCCCATTGTTTCCCCATCTACTTGCCATGAAGTGATGAGACCGGATGCCATGATCTTAGTTTTCTGAAAGCTGAGTTTAAGCCAACTTTCTCACTCTCCTCTTTCACTTTCATCGAGAGGCTCTTTAGTTCTTCTTCATTTATTGCTCAGTAGATATCAACTAAGTGGGAGTTAAGGTGAAGATACATTGCGTTTGAGTCTAGTGGGATATACTTCTGTGTTGTTTTACAGTCTCTTGACTGTAAGCCCTGGTTGGTATCACAGGCTGAGCACAGTTTCCAGAAAGGTCCCCATCAGCCCACAGGGGCAGGGGTCATACTGGCATGAGAACATGCCCTTTTGGGCACCTGACATTACAAATACTTGTGTAGTCAGAGAAAAAAAGGATGGAAATGTCCTAGGCCCAAAGCTTGTCTCAGAAAATCCTTCCCATCCCTAGACATGTAAAAATGTGAGCAGAGAATTCCGTTCTCACAGGTGCCTAGTCAAAACAGAAGTCCTCTTGTCAAGAATATGCTCAATAATACAATTATAAACATGCCACGCATTATTTTATTTCCCTGGGAACTGCACAGAAGTTATTAGTATGGTTGTGTCCATAAAACACAAACCTATGGTAATTTAACAAAAATATCTTATACTTCAGGAAATGAAGTCACATGTTTTATGTACTAACTCATTTAAACTTAAAATCAATTTAAAATATTTTGACCTTATATGTCAATTTAAAATATTTTGATCTTATGAAACTCTGAAAACCATTGTGATCAATCATGCTACAGAAAGTCTGAATTATCTTTCTAGTCTCTCTATAGAAAGATAATATGATCTTGGTATAATATTACAAAAATCACTGTCCTAAGAAGGGGTGGACAAAAAAAGTACAGGAAACATAAAGATGAGATAAGTATTTGAGTTCATTAACATATTAGACTATTTTTCTGGGTTTTGTGATTTGTGTGATACTTGGGTATTTCCAATTTGTAATTTGTTGGGCTATTTTTCTTCATTCTTCTAATTCTTCATTCACCTAATTTTGTTTCAAATATGTTCTATCATTTTTCTAAAACAGGTCCCCACAAATTGTTAACTTCAGTCCCAGACTCACACCTGGTATTCAGGATCAATTTAAAATTTGCATTTGCCAGTCTCCCATGAGAAGATTAGAACTGGCAGCATAGGGCGACTCCCATTTTATACTAAAGACTGACACCCAGATCAGCTAAGTAATGTGAACCAGCGAAAAAGGTGGAAACAAAGTCCCTGGGTCTCTAAACCGCCTGTTAACTCTCCTCTGAACCTTTGTCTCCTTGGGGCACAGAAAACAAACAGATGTTTCCCCAAACCTGCTTCCAGCCCAGTCTGCAAGCCCTCAAGTGCTACCTCTCTTGACTTGCTGAAGGCCTAGGGGTACGTCTCATTTTACACCTTACAAGTGGAGGATTAATAAGACGTGATTCTCTGTGATGGAACCTCCGTGGAGTGACACACCGCAGGTTCATCTGTAGGATCTGACGTGAGCCCAGCTTGTGACAGGCAGCCCCGAATTCCCAGGCTGCCAGACCGCTTTGAATTTTGTTACATGGGAGCCTTTTTCTGCCTATGAGCTATTCCACCAAAATCTAAGCTTTCTTAGCGGGACTTTTCACTAGTTTGTTCTTCTCAGCTACTGAAGGTTTGTTCTTGTTTAGTCACTCAGTTGAGTCTGACTCTTTGCAACCGCATGGACTGTAGCTCACCAAGCTCCTCTGTCCATGGGATTCTCCAGGCAAGAATACTGGAGTGGGTTTGCCATTTCCTTCTCCAGGGGATCTTCCCCACCCAGGGACTGAACCCAGGTCTCCTGCATTGGCAGGCTGATTTTTTACTGCTGAGCCACCAGGGAAGCTCTGTTGAAGGTTTAGTTACACTCTAGCCTGAAATCTATGAGAAACCCTCAACTGAGATTTTTTGGTTGTTGGATTTTTTTCTGTGCATTTGTTGGGGGGATTCCCCATTATACCTAGCAATTACAAGATGGCACCAATCAATTCTTTCCTCCAAAGAGAAGCTGCTGCAGGGGATATAGCAGGCTGTCAGGATGGTGCCTGGGCCCAGCGGGGACACCAGGGACAGGCCATCCTCCCAAAGCACCATCCTCCAACAGGCAATCTTTGCTTGGACTCCCTGTTTCTGGCCAAGAGCATCTCAAACCTGCACCAAACTCTCAAGCTCTTCCTCCCCAACCCTTTCTCCTCTCCCAGATGGCAGGCCAGCAACTCAGTCTGAAGGCTGTCTTCTCTCCTGTTCTCCCTTCTATTTTTCTACAATGAATCACCTGCCCGTCTAACTTCATCTGCTTCTCAAGGACTCAGATGAATTCACTACCCTAGAACATTTGGATGTTAGTAAAAGGAGAGGAAAATGTCATTTTTGTTTTTGTAAGGGGAAAGGGGGGAAGGAAAGGTTTACAAGGCATCTACTAAGTGTCAGGAATTGCTAGGTGTTTTACTTATTTTGTCTTTTTTTAACTTTTTATTTTGTGTTGGGGTAAATCTAACAAACAATGTTGGGACAGTTTCAGGTGAACAGCAAAGGGATTTAGCCATTCATACAGATGTATCTCTCGGACTTTTCAGGCAAAAATACTGGAGTAGGGTGCCATTCCCTCCTCCAGGGAATCTTCCCCAGCTAGGGATCAAACCCATGTCTCTTGCGTCTCCTACATTGGCAGACAAATTCTTTACCACTAGTGCCACCCTGGAAGCCCATACATGAATCCATTCTCCCCCAAACTCCCCTCCCCATCCAGACTGCCACATAACACTGAGCAGTTTCCTGCTCTACACAGTAAGATCTTGTTGGTTATCCATTTTGAATCTTGCTAGGTATTTTAAAATACATTGTTTCATTTAATTCATAAAGGTAAGCACTATTATTCCCAGATAAAAAAAAAAATCTAAGGGGAATTCTGGTTGGTAAAGTGGTTGCTGATACCCTGAGTATTTACAGAGCTGCCAGCCCTTCTAAGCTTTCTTAGAGAAGCTATATTTGGAGTCAAGATGCAGTTTTCATGAGCCTCAGATAAGGGATAATGAATGCATTAGGTTGTAGGTTGAATGGAATGAAGACTATTACCTGCAGTAATCTCATATCTTTTCTCACCCCAGGCCCTCTGAAATGAGAAATCTGCCAGTAGGCCTTTCCTCACTGATACACCTGCCACTCTTATTCTAAGAACTCTCTGCCAAAGCCCAAACTGAGTTGAATCCACACTGGGGAGTTTCAGCCTTTAAACTTGTCAGCGACATGGAAGCAACCTAGATGTCCATCAGCAGGTGAATGGATAAGAAAGCTGTGGTACATATACACAATGGAGTATTACTCAGCTATTAAAAAGAATACATTTGAATCAGTTCTAATGAGGTGGATGACGCTGGAGCCGATTATACAGAGTGAAGTAAGCCAGAAAGAAAAACACCAATACAGTATACTTACACATATATATGGAATTTAGAATGATGGTAATGATAAACCTGTACGCAAGACAGCAAAAGAGACACAGATATATAGAACGGCCTTTTGGACTCTGTGGGAGAGGGAGAGGGTGGGATGGGTTGGCAGAGTGGCAGTGTAACATGTGTGATATCATAAGTGAAACGAATAGACAGTCCAGGTTTGATGCAGGATGCAGGATGCTTGGGACTGATGCACAGGGATAATCCAGAGAGAGGGTGTGGGGCGGGAGGGGGGAGGTGGGGATCGGGATTGGGAGTTCGTGTACACTCATGGCTGATTCATGTCGATGTGTAGCAAAATGAATACAGTATTTTAAAGCAAAACAAACTAAAAAAATAAAAATTAATTAAAAAAAAAATACTTGTCAGCGAAAGTCATACCAAATGGGGACTATAGAACATCGTGCTTAGTCATTCAGTCATGTCTGACTCTTTGGGACCCCATGGATGTAAGGTTGCTCTGTGCAATTTCCTGGCAAGAATACTGGAGTGGGTTGCCATTTCCTTCTCCAGGAGATCTTCCTGACCCAGGGATCAAACCCGTGTCTCCCGAAGTGATAGGTGAATTCTTTACCACTGGGAAGCCCCACAGAATGTCATGAACTGTTTAAACAAAAAAAAACTTGTATGGTAAAACTCCCTAGTCTTTAAAAAATTTTAAAAAGATATACAATCAAATGGTCAAAAAACAGCTTAAAAGGGTGGACAGCTGTATTAATTATAATAGCACTGCCTGCTGGAACACTGGCTTCTCACTTCTGACACCCAGTAGAAGCCTGTATCCTGTTTGCCCCACAGCAGTGGAGACACGGCGGGTCGTGGGGTCCCCTGGCCACACGCAGTCAACCACTAACCCAGGTCCACAGAGGCTCTTCCATCTGCAGTGCATGGCATTCCCAAGGCTGCTTAGGTGGCAACACCCAGGTAATATAAGAGAAGCCAGCAGAGAAGCACATGTTTCGGAATCACTTTTGCTAACATGACAGCCTTTGATGCGAACCAGTCATGTGGCCACACCTGGATACAAAGCAGGCTGGGAAATGTGTCCCTGGCTGGACAAAAATGTGACACCAATCTCTGCCCAGCAGGCATGGCCACCTGGGGTGGCTACCATCTCCTTTTGCCCTGGATACTCGCGATTTCAGCACTCAAAGTTTCACTGGAAACCCCTCAGTTCCAGGCACACTGGGACAGCTGTCACCTCATAACTGAAAGTGAATTAACAATTTAAAATAATAACTTTGAAAACGGACTCAACGGCTTTCACATGCATTCAGGATGGCAGGGAAAAACCTGAGCTGGTGATTACAAAGATTTGGTTTTTAACCATTTTTTTCCAGATGGTGAATCTGCTAACAGCCAAAGGCAAAATTTTAAGAACTCATGAACACATTGATTAGCAACTAAAGGAGTCACAAATGCCTGAAAGTAAATTGGAATTAAAATACAAAAGCAGTAAAAATCCAAAACCATGAATACCATTTGATATGCTAGAAAATGAGCAGAAATGCTTACTCAGATATAAAGTACTGCTGAACTGCCTCTCTGGCAAAACAAAATTATCAATATCTGAAAAAATTGGGGTGATACTCATATTTACCAGTTCACCATTTCAGCCAATGCATTATTTTAAATGGCGAGTTTCAACCTACGTTTCCGTTCATTTGACTTTTATCATGTCATGACTCCTGCAGAGAAGCCCTCTCAAATACAAGTGATCCCTGCCTTATCTCATCCCCAGCTCTTTTTGTTTTAGCATCTTCCTGCAGGTCTGTCTTGGAGAAGGCGATGGCACCCCACTCCAGTACTCTTGCCTGGAAAGTCTCATGGGTGGAGGAGCCTGGTGGACTGCAGTCCATGGGGTCATGAAGAGTCAGACACGAGTGAGAGACTTCCCTTTCACTTTTCACTTTCATGCGTTAGAGAAGGAAATGGCAACCCACTCCAGTGTTCTTGCCTGGAGAATCCCAGGGACGGGGGAGCCTGGTGGGCTGCCGTCTATGGGGTCACACAGAGTCGGACACGACTGAAGTGACTTAGCAGCAGCTCTGTCTCACTTGATTGTGTTCTCCTTGCTTGTACTGCCATTTCTCTCAGATTCACAGGCCAAGTGTTTCCTTTCTGTGCACTCTTCCCTACCCACCTCCACAACCTCTGGGTCCAAAGAGTAATTCAAATCAATGGAGGAAAGAAAGCCTGTTCTCTCCAGAAGGAAATGATGCTTCATTTTTCATCCACCCTACACACGCGCGCACACACACATCAGAAGTTATCACCCTCTCTCCGCATGCTCGCATTAGTTTCAGCCGCATCTGTGAGCGCCTTTCATGGGCTGCTGAGAACACGTGACCTTTGCCACTCTGTGACTTCCCTAAGGAATTCCTGGAATTTCACACTGCACCTTACTCTTCCTTCAAAAAATGCAAAGTGCTGAATTTTGATTCAAAAACATTAGATGAGGAAGAGATCCACAAACTTAGTCTCATGACAAAGGGAAATTCCCTAGGGAGACTGGAACACTATCACATTTGCATTTAAACCCTCCTGAACAGCAGTTACTGTGAGAAACCTGAGCTCTAGAGGGCTACTCGGACAAATCAATAAATCCTGGCTTTTCACTACGGTTTGGAGAGCCATAAACTTTTCACTGTTCTCCGGTGCCTTCTGGGTTGTCCGTGCACTGACTCCAGCTAGGTTCCCTGGGCCTTGGGTTACTCTGTTTAGATAATTACAGAAAGGGAGTCAGGCTGAACCAACTTGTCACAGCTGTGAATCCCAGCTGTGTATCCCCAGGGTGCTGAGATAACAGTCCCCTGCACTAATCCAATCTGGGCTTTTCCTGGGGGCTGTCATTACTGCAAAATGAGGTGAACTTGGTGGATGAAAAGCAGCAAGGCTGGGGAGTTAGTAGTGATGCAGAATCGTGCCTAGGACATGAGGGGTTGTGATCAGAGAAAAAGGTAATCACAGAGATCCAGTGGCCAAACTACCATAGCCACTGTATATACTGCATTATATACTATATACTACACATTTGATATATGTATATACAATATATACACACATATTACATATATGTAAATACCACAGTCACTATACACATTACTATATATATCAATAGAGCTACTATCAATAGGGGCTGTATGTATATAATATATACATATTATATAGTATATAGAATATAATATAGAAATACATTAAATATATGATATATATTATAATGTGTATATAATATGTAAATATTATCCAATACTTTGGCCATCTGATGCGAAGAGTTGCCTCAATGGAAAAGACCCTGATGCTGGAAAGACTGAAGGCAAAAGGAGAAGGAGATGACAGAGGATGAGATGGTTAGATGCTATCACTGACTCACTGGACATGAATTTGAACAAACTCCAGGAGATAGTGAAGGACTGGGGAGCCTGGCGTGCTGCAGTCACGCCCCATGGGGTCACAAAGAGTTGGACACAACTTAGCAACTGAACAACGAATATATATGCTATGTGTATATATGTGTGCATGCACACACTCAGTGACCACCTCACCCACTACCACTGTGGCTCCCTGCTCTGCTGCCCATCTGTCCAGTGCCCCTCCTCCCACCACACTGGCCTCGCAGCACCTTGAGTGTCCTGCCGTCGCCCACGCCACAGCCTGCGTGCCTGCCCTCTCCACATCTGAATCTCTCTTCGTCCACAAACCCCCCTCACCTACTAACTCATACTAATCTTAGGCCTCAGCTCCAAGGTCACTTCCTTGGATCAAGCTGTGCTCTCAAATGAAGTCAGCTTCCTCATCATAAGCTAATTTTTCCTGCATAGCAGGTTTCACCATTTATCACATAATTAGACTATTGTTTTGAAATAATATCTGTCCTCCCAATGGACTTATGAGCAAGGACATTGTCTAACTTGCCCACCTTTGCATCTCCAGAGCCTAGAATAGTACCAGCTGTTGTAGAGGTTTGGTTAATACCAGTTGTATGGGTGCATTTGGGTCTGATAATGAACCCAGTCAAGACAGTATAGGTAGAGGGGAGCAGATGCCCACGGGGCAGACTTCCTCCAGGTGCCATGGATGTGCCCTAAAGCAGTGGTTCTCAAACTTGAGTCTGCAGTAGAATCACCTGGAGGGCTTGTTAAACTGCAGATTACTAAGCTTTATTCCCAGAGTCTTTGCTTCAGTGGGTCTGGACTCAGATAAGAAACTTGCATTTCCTGCAGGTTTCCAGGTTATACTGAAGTTCCAGTTCCTGGGATCCCATTTTAAGAACCACTGTTCTAAGACATCAGGCAGTTTCCAAATGGCCTGCTAGAAGCAACCCGACCACTCCCAGGCTTTTCTATAAGATGAAAATCTGGTGTTTCTGAGACACCAGATTTTGTCTATCTCACATGTATATACATAGCTCTCAGCTATCAGTGGGCTGCAGAATCACCTGTAAAGATCCCAAGGCTCAAACCCCAGGCATTAAATTTCCATTAATCTGCACAGGAACCCAACATCTACAGTTAAAAAGCCTCCTCAGGTGATTTTAAAGTACAACCTAGATGAAGAATGACTGAGATCACAGCTCATAAATTCAACCAGAATTTATCATTGTTGTAGATGTCTAACCTGGAATTACTGAGGTTTATCCCAGACCCCTGTTGAGCCCTTTATTGGACTAAAGTCTAGTACCATACAACATCATTACAGGTAAAACAGAAGCCTGTCTCTTACCCCCAAAAACCACGTTAAAGGAAACTGTGCTTGAGTCAGAACTAGAGAACAAAGGGTAGGAGACCATTCATTACTTCAGTTCTTTAGCGCCAGGTACAGTATTTAAGTGCAAAGGACACAGTGATGGCTCGGACAGTTTCTACACGGATGGAACCAGCAGTCTCAGGCTATGTAGCTGGAAAGTTTCAGGTAAGGATCCAGAAGGCAGAGGACTGTGAATATCAGAAGGACACAGGGATGAGGGGCAACAAGACCCTGCTTGGTCCAGAGATGCAGTCAGAACCGAGAGGACCTACCTGGCGTCCTCCAGGAGTTGGGGTATTCACTGTGATCCCAGCAAAGCCGAGATGCTGAATGCAGGAGCAGAGGCATCCGAGACCTGCATGCCAAGCCAGGAAAACAACTTGATTGCGTGCACCTGAGCAGGCTGGTTTTGGAAGTCTGAGATGTAGGGTTGTAGGAGGGGGAGCGAGGTTTGATATATTCCCATTGGATTATATCTTGGCAGGGAACCAGTTATGCCTGGGGATCCCACCCTGCTGCACACCTTCAACTGGGGGATTGGGGGATTCTGGCCATCAGAGAAAATGCACACACACATGCAAACATCACACTAGCAAAATGGGAACCATAACCACTTATGTCTGAGTAAGTTCAGTACCTTTGAAATGCACGGCCCTCCAGAAGTAGCTGGCTAGGGACTAAAGTCAACCTGAAGGCTCCTGCTTCGCTGTCATATTATACTTTGGGGCAGATGTAGATCCCAGCCATATCCCCTGGCAGCCAGTGGAACCCAGCCAAGCAGGATCCTGCAGGTCAACCAGCGCCCTACCTGGCATCTTGAGGGCCCTGGATATCCACTGTGGTCCCAGCAAAGCTGAGATGCTGAATGCAGGAGCAGAGGGGATTGCGAGCTGTGGAAATTGAAGGCCTACCCTCTTCCCACTTCTCCAGCTCAGCCCCATCTGAGAAGCACCAGAGGAACTGTTTTCACCACTAGGGATGCCCAGGCCCCACCCAGACCAGTTAACCCGGAACAGGAAACAGGAGCCAGCAGAGGTTGTTTGTTATTTCCCCTGAACCCACAAGCCTGTGAGGAGGGCTTACTCTGCAGAAAAAGCCTCCTGATGGGGCCACTGCCAGGGAGAGGGCACGGGAGGGCTGGCCCTTCCTCCTCTCCTGGGGGTAGTCAGCCTTGTGCATCCTGGGGTCCTAGAAGCAGCCAACTCATGCTCACTCCAACAGGGTAGAGAAGGGAGTGTTTGACCCCCCAGCCCTGCCTCGGGACACACAAACTCCCCTCCCCTGCTTCCTCTCTGCTGAATCCACCCCTTCCAGCAAACATCTGTAGACGAAGAGGCCCAGCATTTACTGAGCACTGACCTGGGCCAGGCAGGGCCTGGGGTTGAGGAGAGAGCAGGGAACAGCAGGGGTGCTTAGAGAAAATAGTCTAGAGCCTAGACACAGACCCCAATGTGCAAGCAAAAAAGTGGACAACGTTTCAGACAAGGGCTGCAATAACCTGGCGTGCTATTATCATGAGTGGAGTCATCTGGAGGGAACAGTTTCTGTGGACTGCGTGGTCAGAAAAGGCCTCTGTTCTGAGAATGTGGCATTTAAGTAAAAACCTGAATTAGAAGCAGAAACTGGCTCCCCTGGGGCAGAGGGTCCCAGGCAGAGGGAACAGCAGCCATCCAAAGGCACCGAGGTGTGAAGAGCTTGCGACAAAGGAACACAGAAGGCAAGGGCAGGGAGAGGAGGGCCAGAAGAAGCCACCCAGTCTGCAGCCCACACCTCATGGGAGTGAAGAACCTAGGTTAAAATTTTAAGACCCCTTTATGTTAAAACCCCGGAGGCAGGCCATGCCTCACGGAAGATAACTTTCCCCTTATCTGGTGACTCAGAGTCCTGGTCCCTAACAAAGCCCCATTCTATTAATTCTTAACTGATGACTTACAACCTAGTTTCCTGACCTTGCAAGGAGACCCCCTCTCAAAAAGATGTATTTTCTGTCGGACTTTTCCGGGTAATTGTTCTTCTAAGAACTGGCCAAGCGCCGCAGGGTGGTCAGTCAACTGTTTCGACTTAATTACCTGCAGACCTATCCCACCAATCAAGCGTCCTCACCCCACCTACACCTGCCTATGGCTCCCTACCACATTGTTCCCAATATCCTGACCCCACCCACACCTGCCTGTGATTTTTCGGTATTAAAGTTCCTCGCGATTAGTGTTCGAGGTTCATCTCCTCAGGTGGAGATTGAACCCCGGCGCACTGGCCTAATAAATCCTCTTGCCTGTTGCATCGAATTCAAGTCACTGTGGTCTTTAGAGCGACAGATCCTGAAAAAAGGCCGTTAGGTCTTACAGGAGGACCAGAGGAGAGAGGTGACGTGACTGGCAGTTTTCAAAGATCGCTTTGGCTGCCATGCAGAGAATGGGATGGAATACAAGGAGCAAGGGAGGAAACTAAGCAACAGGCTCAATTGTCCAGACCGGAGGCCACGCCCAGCATCCAGGATACGTGGTTATCAAAGCCCAGACTGCTGTGTGCGCCCAGCGAGTCCTCACTGGACAGTTCTGTGCATCATTCCTGACTGCCACGCAGTCTTGTTCCTTGGCCCTCCCAGAGATGTGAGCCACCAACATCATTTATAAAAATTCTACTTCTGCTCAAAGCAGAGTCAGGCTCTGTTCCTTGCCACTAAGAACTTTAACACGGTTAAGCATATCTTGAAATCAAGAACAAACAAATCAGAGGTTCTTGTATGTTCAATGCAAGTGATTCACTGACCTAGCTCAGTGTAGGACTGGAGAGCAGAAAAGTACGGTAACATGATTTATTAATTAAAAGACTAATGACTCCAGTTTGCCAGACCTTCCTAAGTCTTTATCTGCTGAGCCCATACACTTATTAACAGCTCTCTCTTTCACACTTCAAAGCTTCTTGATTTGGAGGATATGAATCATCTCTCCTTATTAATTCCTGGAGTATAGCTTTGATTCTGGGTCCCTAAGTTAAAGCTCCCTGACACACATCTTATGGCCTAGCCAGCCACAACAGGAAACAATTCCTTTTACAATATCAAATGGCATAGCAACTGCAGGGGTGTGGGGCATCCATCTACAATAAGCCTTTTTGGTGACCATATCAATGATCTCATTGTTAGAGGGGCTAAACTGTATCCCCTCTCCAAATGAATGTGCTGAAGCCCTAACTCGCAGGACTTAGAACGTCACTGCCTTTAAAGATAGAATCTTTAAAGGGGTAATGAAGTTAGGGTGGCTTCCCTCATAGCTTAGATGGTAAAGAATCTGCCTGCAGTGCAGGAGGGATCTTCTCCAGGAGATCTTCCCAACCCAGGGATTGAAGCTGAGTCTCCTGTACTGCAGGCGGATTCTTCACCATCTGAGCCACCAGGAAAGCCTGCAATTAATGAATACTATATTTTTAAATTATTTTAATTGGAGGATGATTACTTGACAATATTTCAATGGGTTTTGTCATACATCAACATGAATCGGCCATAGGGACACATGTGTCCCCCCTACATCCAGAGAGGAGATTAGGATGCAGACACATACAGAGGAAACATCATTTGAAGACACAGGGAGAAGACAGCCATCAACAAGCCAAGGACAGAGGCCAAAGGAGAAACAAACCCTGCCAGTACCTTGATCTCAGCCTTCCAGCCTCAAGAATTCAAAAAAAACAATACATCTCTGTTGTTGAAACCACCCATCTGTAGGACTTGCCATGGCAGCTCTAGCAACTAATACACTCACATAACACAACGCAGACCCGCATTCTCACAAACCCTCCACCTTGCAAGAACTTTCCATTGCCCCGACCTACATACAATTCATGCCACTCAGCTGAGGGACCTTCAGCTGCTGCAACGTGGGCAAGCTAATGTGGCCAGGCTGATAATCCAGACCAGTTAATCTTCAGTACCTGGCGGCCCACTTCTGTGCAGTGACCAGCTATGGTTAGGGGTTTACTGGGGCTCCTTTAATCCATGCTGACTGCCTGTCTCTGTGTATACAGGCCACAGAAGGTTATAAAATATTAAGAACCTTAACCATGAACTTGACTCATGCCCACTGCTCCTGGCAAGGCAGGTTCTCCTGTCCTCAAACATAATACTTTGCTTTCACTCCTGTGTCCTGGAGTCAGCTCATGGGTCTGAAGGTTCTCAAAGAGAAAGGTTTGTCATGAGACTGGTCAGCTGTCTGCTATCAAGGCCTTTTATGGGGATCAATCAACAAGTCTTTATCAGGTACTCCTGGCCCTGTAGGAGTTTCAAAGAAATATGACACTCCTCGGTTCCTGCCCTCGAATCCACGTGACTGTACTGTTGCAATGGATGTGGTTCAAGAGCTTCAAAAGTTAAATACACATAAAAGCTGAGTAACTAAGCAAAGACCAAGCCCACCTCCTGGTTCTGTGTCTGTTCAGCTGCGTGACCAAAGCTAACTCTTCCATCGCTGAGTCTCAGGGGCCTCCTTTGCCAAATAAGGCTATGAATACCTTCCTCACAAGGTCCTTGTATGAGAAGGGAGCTAAACATTACATCGAGGGACTTCTCCGACAGTCCAGTGGTTAAGACTTTACCTTCCAATGCAGGGGGTGCAGTTTCGATCCCTGTCTGGGGAGCTACGATTCCACATGCCTTGCAGCCAAAAAACCAAAACGTAAAACAGCAGAAATATTATAACAAATTCAGTGAAAGTGTGACAGTGAAAGTGCTAGTCACTCAGTCGTGTCCAACTCTTGCAGCCCCATGGACTGTAGCCCACCAGGCTCCTCTGTCCATGGGATTCTCCAAGTAAGAATACTGGAGTGGGTAGCCATTCCCTTCTCCAGAGGATCTTCCCAACCCAGGGATCGAACCTGGGTCTCCTGCGTTACAGGCAGATACTTTACCACCTGAGCCACCAGGGAAGCCCAACAAGTTCAACAAAGACTTTAAAAAATGGTCCACATTGAAAAAAAAACAGTATATGTAAAAAGTGTTCAGTAAGTATCTAGCACCCAGGAGGCACTTCTTTTTAAAGAGAAGAAATTGACAAGCGTAGGCCACGCTTGAAATTGCCATGAGTGAGGATAGGCTCAGGAAGCTGACACTGTAGGACCTAGTTTTCACATGAAAAAAAAACAGTATATGTAAAAAGTGTTCAGTAAGTATCTAGCACCCAGGAGGCACTTCTTTTTAAAGAGAAGAAATTGACAAGCGTAGGCCACGCTTGAAATTGCCATGAGTGAGGATAGGCTCAGGAAGCTGACACTGTAGGACCTAGTTTTCACCTTTGTCCAGTGTTTACTGAGCACTTACTATGTGCCAGAAACCCAGCTCTGTTGAGATGCTCCCAGTTGGAGCATCTAGATCCCGAGATGCTCCCAGTTGGCTAGAAGCAGACAGATGAGCCAGACAGGTGTGGGGCAGGAAGCAGGGAGCGCTCTCAACTGAGGAATGAGTTTGTGCAAGGCTGACTTGGCTGGCCCTTCCCTGAAGAGACCTATCTGGACAAGTGTCTTTCTCTCTCTTTCTCTCTCATACACACACACACACACACACACAGACCTATGTTTTATTGAAGTTCTCACTTTCCTTTGTAATACAATGTTTTGCCCATGACGGCACCAAGAGACCCACACAGATTTGCACCCATTTCCAGGTTTCTGTAATGAGATGGGGTTTTGCTTTCTATTTCCTCTTCTACAGAGAATGAAAAGACAGACAAATGTCTGTGACAATTCGAAATACAAATCCTCACAAATGTGTGATCTGTTTCCCCCTGAAGTCCTGATGTTTATCGCATGCCAAGGTCCCGAGGCAGGCAGTTGGGTCCCATGGTCTGCCGATGCCTCAGTAGCTGACCTGTGAGATGAGGATAGTGGGACAGAACAAGGCTGGGCTGGAGGCTGAGCTGACCTCTCCTGCACTAACCAAGAGGGATGAACAATTGTGTTCCATCCACTACTGTCATTCTTTCAGGGGTTGCGGTCTGGGTGGAGGTAATACCTAAAGTCCAGTGGGCAGGGGTGGGGGTGACATCATAGTTCTCTGTGGTCCACCTGAATTCAGGGGGGCCCCAAGCAGATGCAAGGTAAGGGGTCATCAGTTCAGTTCAGTTCAGTTGCTCAGTCGTGTCCGACTCTTTGTGAACCCATGAATCACAGTACGCCAGGCCTCCCTGTCCATCACCAACTCCCGGAGTTCACTCAGACTCACGTCCATTGAGTCCATGATGCCATCCAGCCATCTCATCCTCGGTCGTCCCTTTCTCCTCCTGCCCCCAATCCCTCCCAGCATCAGGGTCTTTTCCAATGAGTCAACTCTTCGCATAAGGTGCCCAAAGTACTGGAGCTTCAGTTTCAGCATCATTCCTTCCAAAGAAATCCCAGGGTTGATCTCCTTCAGAATGGACTGGTGGGATCTCCTTGCAGTCCAAGGAACCCTCAAGAGTCTTCTCCAACACCACAGTTCAAAAGCATCAATTCTTCTGCGCTCAGCCTTCTTCACAGTCCAACTCTCACATCCATACATGACCACAGGAAAAACCATAGCCTTGACTAGATGGACCTTAGTCGGCAAAGTAATGTCTCTGCTTTTGAATATACTATCTAGGTTGGTCATAACTTTTCTTCCAAGGAAAATGACCAAGGGGTCATCAGTCAGGCCAAAAAAGACCCTGGGAGGAGCAGTGGTCTCAGAGGGAGCCTGGGCCAGAAGCCATAGGCACAGGGGTGCATAACAAGAGGAAATGAGGTGTTAAAGGGAACAGGAGCCCCTGTTAGTGCAGGTGGACTTAACCTGAATCAAGTGTTTCTGTGAAACGTCTCCCGCGACCTTGCAACAACCTTAACAAGGAGTTCTTCATGAACTTCATTTTACAGAAGATGGAGCAGGAGCGTGGAGAGGTTACAGAGCAGCCCAAGATGGCAGGGCCAGTGAGCAGAAACCCTCCCAGCTCTGACTCCCAGGTTCTCTTCTTTAACCGCTACATCCCACTGCCACTAGGTAAAGCCTCTGTGCTTTCAGTAAACATGGGCTCACGCTCACAGCACTGCCAGGCTCTCGGGAGCAAGATGAACTTCAGGCCTCACCCCTCAGGGAGAGAGAGTTTGCCTACATTTACTGACCTAAATCAGGCACCTAGCCTCAGTTGCTGCAGCTGAGGAGGGCTGGGGGCAGGTGGGAGTTAAGAGCTCAGCCAAAAACAAGTAAGAATTGAAACACTCACAGCCTCCATTTCTTCTATCCCAGATACATAAAATGAACGTTTGGATGGCAAACCGAGTTTTCTACTTTCTACCTCGATGTTTTGACAAATAAACTACAGATCATTGCATCTGCCTCATGTTCAGGAATTTTCTGAAATGATATTCTGATGTTTCATGGTCATTGTGGTCATTTGGAATAAGTCTGGTAGGCCTAGAGTAGAAATGGCTGGTGTTTCACCCAGCATGTCATCTGTATTAATAGTTTTCATGAAGAGTTTTACTTGGCAGAAGCAAGCTGAGGATGCTCCTCACAGTACCCAGTCACTAGGAATGTTTATTTCATAGAATGTTGCTATGTTCAGATCCAAGTTGAAATGGACTTCCAGCCAGGGGACAGCAGGTGACACCAACATGGTGGATGTAAGGATGTCTCTGAAGTCTTTGGGGGCCAGAGAGAGAGCCCCAGGCATCTCAGGAGTCTACCCAACCTCCAGCATGTGGGAAAGGATGGCTCAACCCCTGCTGGGGCTTCGGGAAAAGGAAAGAAAGTGGGTATAGGGAGGACCGGCCAAAGGGTCACTGGCATCAGCAGCCAGAGCAGGGATCCTGGAAAGAAGCAATGCGTCACCTCCTCAGGAGTGTTTGCCAGAGGCAAAACAGAAAATCGGCAGAGAGTGGACAGGACTGAGTGAGCCCGAGCAGACATGATGGGGATGGGCCTTTGAAGCCTGTCCTTGTAGCCCTCGGATGTGGCCCTGGGCTGGAGGAGGGGGTCTATGAGAGATGCTGCCTGGTTCAGACACATTTAAACATGAACTGGAACTCCCAGAAGGCAAGGGCTCCCTCCACGTGTAGGATCACAAGCCCCTGCGCACTGGATGCCTAGGGCTGCTGACACAAAGTACCACTACTGGTGGCTGAGAACAACAGAAATTTAGTATCTCACAATTCTGGAGGCCAAAAGATGATCAAGGTGTAGGCAGGGTTGGGGTTTCTCCTGAGGACTGTGAGACAAAGTCTGTTTCATGCCTCCCACCCGACTTCTGCAGGTTTGCCAGCTACCCTTGGCATTCCAGGGCTTATAGAAACATCAGCATGGTTTCTACCTTCATCGCCTCTTGGCTCTCACCCTGTGAGCTGTCCCTAAGTTTCCCCTTTTTAAAAGGGCAGGATTAGGGTCCATCCGAACAGCCTCATCTTTACTTGACCACTTCTGCAAAAACGCTATCTCCAAATAAAGTTACATGCTAAGGAATTAGGGAACTAGAACTTCAATGTACCTTTTTCAGTCAGTTCAGTTCAGTTGCTCAGTCATGTCCGACTCTGCGACCCCATGAATCACAGCATGCCAGGCCTCCCTGTCCATCACCCACTCCCGGAGTTCACTCAGACTCATGTCCATCGAGTCAGTGATGCCATCCAGCCATCTCATCCTCTGTCGTCCCCTTCTCCTCCTGCCCCCAATCCCTCCTAGCATCAAAGTGTTTTCCAAAGAGTCAACTCTTTGCATGAGGTGGCCAAAGTACTGGAGTTTCAGCTTTTTAGCATCATTCCTTCCAAAGAAATCCCACGGCTGATCTCCTTCAGAATGGACTGGTTGGATCTCCTTGCAGTCCAAGAGACTCTCAAGAGTCTTCTCCAACACCACAGTTCAAAAGCATCAATTCTTTGATGCTCAGCCTTCTTCACAGTGCAACTCTCACATCCATACATGACCAGTGGAAAAACCATAGCCTTGACTAGACGGACCTTAGTAGGCAAAGTAATGTCTCTGCTTTTGAATATACTATCTAGGTTGGTCATAACTTTTCTTCCAAGGAGTAAGCGTCTTTTAATTTCATGGCTGCAATCACCATCTGCAGTGATTTTGGAGCCCAAAAAAATAAAGTCTGACACTGTTTCCACTGTTTCCCCATCTATTTCCCATGAAGTGATGGGACCGGATGCCATGATCTTCGTCTTCTGAATGTTGAGCTTTAAGCCAACTTTTTCACTCTCCTCTTTCACTTTCATAAAGAGGCTTTTTAGTTCCTCTTCACTTTCTGCCATAGGGTGATGTCATCTGCATATCTGAGGTTACTAATATTTCTCCCAGCAATCTTGATTCCAGCTTGTGCTTCTTCCAGCCCAGCATTTCTCATGATGTACTCTGCATAGAAGTTAAATAAGCAGGGTGACAATATACAGCCTTGACCTACTCCTTTTCCTATTTGGAACCAGTCTGTTGTTCCATGTCCAGTTCTAACTGTTGCTTCCTGACCTGCATATAGGTTTCTCAAGAGGCAGGTCACATAGTCTGGTATTCCCATCTCTTTCAGAATTTTCATAGCAAACACCCTCTTCCAACAACACAAGAGAAGACTCTACACATGGACATCACCAGATGGTCAACACTGAAATCAGATTGATTATATTCTTTGCAGCCAAAGATGGAGAAGCTCTATACAGTCAACAAAGACAAGACCGGGAGCTGACTGTGGCTCAGATCATGAACTCCTTATTGCCAAATTCAGACTTAAATTGAAGAAACTGGGCAACACCACTAGACCATTCAGGTATGACCTAAATCAAATCCCTTATGATTATACAATGGAAGTGAGAAATATATTTAAGGGCCTAGATCTGATAGATAGAGTGCCTGATGAACTATGGATGGAGGTTCGTGATATCATACAGGAGACAGGGATCAAGACCATCCCCATGGCAAAGAAATGCAAAAAAGGAAAATGGCTGTCTGGGGAGGCCTTACAAATAGCTGTGAAAAAAAGAGAATCAAAAAGCAAAAGAGAAAAGGAAAGATAAGCATCTGAATGCAGAGTTCCAAAGAATAGCAAGAAGAGATAAGAAAGCCTTCCTCAGAGATCAATGCAAAGAAATAGAGGCAAACAACAGAATGGGAAAGACTAGAGATCTCTTCAACAAAATTAGAGATAGCAAGGGAACATTTCATGCAAAGATGGGCTCGATAAAGGACAAAAATGGTATGGACCTAACAGAAGGAAAAGATATTAAGAAGAGGTGGCAAAAATACACAAAAGAACTGTACAAAAAAGATCTTCATGACCAAGATAATCACGATGGTGTGCTCACTCACCTAGGGCCAGACATCCTGGAATGTGAAGTCAAGTGGGCCTTAGAAAGCATCACTATGAACAAAGCTAGTGGAGGCAATGGAATTCCAGTTGAGCTATTTCAAATCCTGAAAGATGATGCTGTGAAAGTGCTGCACTCAATATGCCAGCAAATTTGGAAAACTCAGCAGTGGCCACAGGACTGGAAAAGGTCAGTTTTCATTCCAGTTCCAAAGAAAGGCAATGCCAAAGAATGCTCAGTTACCACACAGTTGCACTCATCTCACATGCTAGTAAAGTAATGCTCAAAATTCTCCAAGCCAGGCTTCAGCAATACGTGAACCGTGAACTTCCTGATGTTCAAGCTGGTTTTAGAAAAGGCAGAGGAACCAGCAATCAAATTGCCAACATCTGCTGGATCATGGAAAAAGCAAGAGAGTTCCAGAAAAACATCTATTTCTGCTTTATTGACTATGCCAAAGCCATTGACTGTGTGGATCACAATGAACTGCGGAAAGTTCTGAATGTACCTTCTTGGGGCAGCGCAACTTGGTGCTCATCACCCCGTTCTTACCAGGCCTTCAGTCAGTGCTCGTCAAACCTGGCTGTCCATTAGGCATCAAAAATACAGGTTTAGGGCTACCCTGGTGATCTAGTGGCTAAGACTGCACTTCCAATGCAGGGGGTCTGGGTTCAATCCCTGGTCAGGAAAATAGACACCTCCCCCAACACCCCCCTCATGCCACGAATAAAGATCCTGAAGAACCCACATGCCACAGCTAAGACCCAGTGCAGCCAAGTAAGAAATAAACAATAAAAAAAAAAAAAACAGGCTCTAGGGTTTGTGGGAGAATGGACACATGTAAATATATGTGTATATGTATATGAATGGATACATGTATATGTGTTAATATGCATATGAATGGATATGAGTATTATATGTATATGAATGGATACGTGTATGAGTCCCTTCACTGTTCACCTAAAACTATCACAACATCATTAATCTGCTATACTCCAATACAAAATAAAAGATTAAGAAAAGAAAAATACCAGGCTCTACTCAGATTCTGATTCACTTGGGCTGGGTGGGGCCCAGGCACCCGGATTTTCTACAATTTTCCCCCAAGCAATCCAAAAGTATGGCCATGTCTGAGCACTGCTGTCCTGGGAGTAAAACAAGGTGAACCACCAGAGACATAGGGCCGCCACCTCTGCCCGAGTGAGTCAGGTATCCACTGCTGTCACCCGGGCTGTGGCTGAGCAGCCTGGAGGAAGGCGCTTGCACTGAAAACATCAGGTTTTTGGAACAGCATCAAATGATGGCCCCCAGTGTCTTAGGATGAGTGAGCCTGCAGTTTCCATGCTTTTCAACACTAAATTAAAAAGGCACAACTAATCTTCCTCATGAAGATATATTTACTGAGGCCTACCCTAAGGACAGTCTTGATGGTTTCCAGAGCAGGGGACTGCGTGGCAGGTCAAGAGCCATGGATTTTTAAGTGACACTAAATATTTATAGAGAAAACTGAGACTGACTCACTTTGCTGCAAGGTAAGACAGGAGATTGCAGTCACATCTCCAGCCCAGGAAGAGAGGAAAGCAATGAAAATCTGGATGCCTGTGACAAACCCCTTAAATACCTACAGGCTGATTATATGCTACTCAAAATAATTTTTGCTCTATTTTTAAACACTGTGGAAATCAAAACTAAATTAATATGGGCTCAACTTTGAAGGGGGGGAAGGCAATATCCATAATGAACTGACAAGCTAATTAATGTATCTGAACAGAGCAAGAAAAACCATAGAAACTGATTGGAAATCATGGGGATTTCATTCATATGAGAGAGAAAGCAATTGAAGTATTCTCAGGCAAATTAATTAAATCTACAACGCACCCAGAATGCATGTTGTTCCAGCTTCCTGCTGAGTTCTGCGGGAGAGGCTTACCTTGCCTTCTCACCAGTAAGAGTTTCTCAAATGCACTGTGAAAATGTGCCTTAGAAGCAGGGCAGGAAAGACAAGCATGCAGTCGGGTGTGTGTTTTGGGGCCTGTGTAATGGTCACCCCATGAGGATCAAGGCCACCTCTGGCCCCTTTCTTCCTTTTGTCCTCGACCCACCCCTCAACAGGTTCATCTAAACTCAGAATAGCTGTGCGCCACTGATGCTAAAGACAGGATACCCAGCTGCTGCTATTAAGCCCCTTGGCTAGCGCCAGTGAGGAGCAGCCTACAGTCTAGTATTAAAATCATGCCACTGTCCGGCTGGGAATTTTTCCCAAGGCCACGGTCACAGGTCCAGGAAAGTGTGACCTCTGCAAGTACCTGATGGCGACTTAGCTGGGGGTGGGGGGTGGGGGGTGTTTAAATACTCTCTTCCTTACCCTATCACAGGCAGGACCTAAGGCTCTGGAGTCAGGACTTGCCTGGCGGTCCAGCAGTTAAGAATCCACCTGTCAATGCAAGGGACACAGGTTTGATCCTTCGTCCGGGAAGACGTCTCATGCTGTGGAGCAAGTAAGCCCATGCACCCCAACTGCCGAGCCCCTGTGCTGCAAATCCTGAGCCTGCGCTCCACGACGAGAGAAGCCCGAGCACCACAGCTAGAGAGCAGCCCCCGCTCCCCGCAACCAGAAAAACCCACATGGCAACAAAGACAGCACAGCCAAAATAAGGACTCAGGAGTCAGGAGGTGGAGCCCTGATTCCCACCAGCTGTGTGAACCCAGTCAACCTTCGACACAGCCCCAGTTCATGCTCTCGCTGTGCCCGTTACTTTCCATACCATAATAATAATTATTTTGCTTTTCAATCTATTTATGTTCTGACTATCTTCCCACAAGATTGTGAATCCCTGTGTGGACAGGACACTGCTCACTCCCGTACTCCGCACAGTGCTATCTCCAAAGGTCACATGCATTTTCAGCCCTAATCCCAGGTGGTTAGTTGCAGAGTAGGACCTCAGAACGCACTTGTCGAATCAGTGACCGCATTCCTTCACAATGAAGTGAAAGCCATGGATAAGCTAGTGCACCCCTTTCTACCTGGAATGTTTCTGTCTCAAGACCTGGCAGTCCAGCCACAGAAATGAACGCACCTGAGCATCGGAAAGAATTACAAACTAACTCCACAGAGGATAAGGGCTGAGAAGAATGAACTAAAACTGAAAGACTCTCCAGCATAAAGAGGTGGGTCCTAAGGGATGAATGATGTGCCCTAAAAGGATGCTGAAGTCATGCTCATCAAAGGTGCCTGTGAAGGCGACCTTTGGAAATAGGGTCCTGGAGATGTAATCAAGCTCAGATGAGGCCCCCACTCATTTAGGGGAAGCCCTGAATCCAGCATGACCAGTCTGTTTCTGAGAAAGCCATGTGGTGACAGAGATCACAGTGACGTGTCCACAGGTCAAGGAAGGCCAAGGACTGTTGCCAGCCCCCGGAGGCTGGGAGAGCAGCAGGAAGCCAGGTTCTTCTGCAGAGCCCCTCAGAGGAGCCAAAGCCACTGACTGCTTGATCTCCAGCTTCTGGCCTCCAGGACTGGGAGACAGTATTTCTGTTGTTATAAACCACCCAATTTGTGGTACTTTGTCACACAAACCCTAGGAAGCTAGCTCAGTGTGGGTGGTCACACACACATAGGGGAAGGGTAGACTAATGATCTGTCCATATCTCAAAACTATTACTCTTATTATATCTGTTATATACTGAGATATAATACATATTTAATGTAAATAATATTAAGCGTAATATAATTTCTACTAAATATGTTATACAGTGTATGTGTATTACTATATTATATATAATTATATGCATATTATATATAATACATATATGTAGCATGGGTGTGTGTGTTTAGTTGCTCAGTTGTGTCCGACTCTTTGCAACCCCATGGTCTGTAGCCCACCCAGCTACTCTGTCCAAGGGGATTCTCCAGGTAAGAATACTGGAGTGGGTTGCCATGCCCTCCTCCAGAGAATCTTCCCAAACCCAGGGATCAAACCCAGGTCTCCCGCATTGCAGGCAGATTCTTTACCACCTGAGCCACCATGGAAGCCCAAGAATACTGGAGTAGGTAGTCTATCCCTTCTCCAGGGGATCTTCTTGACCCAGGAATTGAACTTGGGTCTCCTGCATTGCAGGTGGATTCTTTACCCTCTGAGCTACCAGGGAAGCCCATATATAGTATAATTATAAATAATTATTGTGATCATATATAATTATAATATATACTAATTAATATTGTTACATATTATACAGTGTACAAGTATAATTTTATAATTACAATAATAACTATTACTATGACTAGTCCTTTTTGAGCACATTCTCTGTGCTAAGCACTAGATATACATGACTTTATATAGTCCTCCATTCCTTCTCCCCATCCATCTGAGATGCAGGTATTATAATTCCTGCTGTACAGATGGAGGAAACTAAGGCTTTGCAAGGTGAGTAATTTGTCCACGATTGGAATTCAGGGCTTGCCTATTCCAGCACCTGTATTTCACACCCCCTCTCCAAATTTTCCAAAGTATCTGTGCAGTTGACTGCCTTCTCCAGCTACCAGCCCTGGAAGGCATCTTGCAGGACTGCCTGTCCTTTTTAACTTATGGGCTGGGATAAAATGAGAGAAAGAATGACCAAGGCCACTGGCCCCATAGCCCGGGGCCCTGCCCCGGCCCCGAGGGGTTCACTCAGTTCTCAAACCTAAAATCTACCCCTTGTGGACAAAAGTACCCAAACTCATACAACCCCACAAACAGCACTCCCTGGGCTGACACAGCAGGCAAGTGAGCAAATTTATTTTATTTTCCCCCTCCAGCTACACCACAGCCTGAGGGACTTTCAGTTCAATTCAGTCCCTCAGTCATGTCTGACTCTTTGGGACCCCATGGACTGCAACACGCCAGGCTTCCCTGTCCATCAACAATTCCGGGAGCTTGCTCAAACTCATGTTCCTCATGTCAGTGATGCCATCCTTCCATCTCATCCTCTGTCGTCCACTTCTCCTGCCTTCAATCTTTCCCAGGATCAGTGTCTTTTCAAATGAGTCAGTTCTTCCATCAGGTGGCCAAAGTATTGGACTTTCAGCTCCAGTATCAGTCCTTCCAATGAATATTCAGAACTGATTTCCTTTAGGATGGACTGGTTGGAGCTCCTTGCAGTCCAAGGGACTCTCAACAGTCGTCTCCAACACCACAGTTCAAAAGCATCAATTCTTCGGTGCTCAGCTTTCTTTATAGTCCAACTCTTACATCCACGTGACCACTGGAGAAACCACAGCTTTGACTGCTTTTGTTGGCAAAGTAATGTTTCTGCTTTTTATTATGCTGTCTAGATTGGTCATAGCTTTCTTCCAAGGAGCAAGCGTCTTTTAATTTCATGGCTGCAATCACCATCTGCAGTGATTCTGGAGCCCAAAAAAATATGTCTGCCACTATTTCTTCATCTATTTGCAATGAAGTGATGGGACCAGATGCCATGATTTTAGTTTTCTGAATGTTGAGCTTTAAGCCAACTTTTTCACTCTCCTCTTTCGCTTTCATCAAGAGGCTCTTTAGTTGTTCTTCGCTTTCCGCCATAAGGGTGGTGTTATCTGCATATCGGAGGTTATTCATATCTCTCCCGGAAATCTTGATTCCAGCTTGTGCTTCTTCCAGCCCAGCATTTCACATGATCTACTGTGCATATAAGTTCAATAAGCAGGGTGACAATATACAGCCTTGATGTACTCCTTTCCCATTTGGAACCAGTCTGTTTTTCCATGTCCAGTTCTAACTGTTGCTTCTTGACCTGCATACAGATTTCTCAGGAGGTAGGTCAGGTGGCCTGGTATTTCCATCTGTTGAAGAATTTTCCACAGTTTGTTGTGATTCACACAGTCAAAGGCTTTGGCATAGTCAATAAAGCAGAAATAGATGTTTTTTCTAGAACTCTCTTGCTTTTTCCATGATCCAGAAGATGTTGGCAATTTGACCTCTGGTTCCTCTGCCTTTTCTAAATCCAGCTTGAACATCTGGAAGTTCACGTTTCACGTACTGTTGAAGTCTGGCTTGCAGAATTTTGACAATTACTTTGCTAGCATGTGAGATGAGTACAACTGTGTGGTAGTTTGAGCATTCTTTGGCATTGCCTTTCTTTGGAACTGGAATGAAAACTGACCTTTTCCAGTTCTGTGGCCACTGCTGAGTTTTCCAAATTTGCTGGCATATTGAGTGCAGCACTTTCACAGCATCATCTTTTAGGATTTGAAATAGCTCAACAGGAATTCCATCACCTCCACTAGCTTTGTTCATGGTGATGCTTGCTAAGGCTCACTTGACTTCACATTCCAGGATGTCTGGCTTTAAGTCAGTGATCACACCATCGTGATTATCTGGGTCATGAAGATCTTTTTTGTA